>JAMXBD010000508.1:0-600000 GCA_024138025.1 Combretum micranthum
AATTTAAAATTTAATGAATTTATTGAAGAATAGTTCAAAAATTAAAATTGATCAACAAATTAAAGTTTTTTTAAAGACTACGTTTTGTCTGATCTCGATTAGCGAGTACGTAGGCACCTACGGGGCGACATTAAAAATAAATTTTTTTTGTTTTTTTTTTTATTGTGAATAAATATTTTGTAAATATAAGATATTTGGTGATTATTATTGTTTTTTAAAAAAAATAATAAAAATAAAAAAATTAATAAAAAATAAAATGAATAATGTGATTTGTGAATATTGTTTCATAATATATCGTTTTGAATTTTTGAGCATGAAAAGGATAGTTATAAATTTTGAAATTCCAAAAGTGGTAACCGATTTGGTTTTAATAGGTTAGCCCCCGAATCCATGATATCTGGTTTTAAAAGTTGATTTTTCAAATCAAATTTTCGCAGACTAGTAGCTAAGTTAGGATCAACCGACCCATTGATCCTAGCTTTTTATTTTTTCCGATTTATATCGGGTGGCGACTCTAAAGTTTTCAAAAATTTAAAATTTCTTTTAACCCCTAGTCGAGGATTCATGTTAAATGGGTTCGGGTTTAATGTGAATCGGGTTAGGAGAAATGAACCAGATCAGATAGTGGAAAAAATCCAGGCTCGACAGCTTGGCGACTCCACTGGGGATTAAATTTTTTTTTAAAAAAAAGAGGGCTAGCCACTTGGAATTATAATTTTAAATTATCCTTGTTTTTTTTTTGTAAATTACCATGTGAATATATGTTTATTGTTATATATTGAATAATTGTTTTGTAAATATATACTAACCTTACAAAAAAAAAAAAAAAGGAAGTTTGTTTTATGATTTGCATTTGCATTTGCATTAGCATGATTGTGTGCTAGATACGGTCGTACCAGGGCCGTCTTAAGAGCCTAAGCGAGGAGGACGAAAGTAAGGTCCGGGGGCTGTGGCTTTCCACCCTCTAGATCAAGAAATGTCCTCCCACTCCGGTTTAGTATACTAAATCGGGGAACCTATAGAACCCTACCAAATCATGCATTCATTAGCATGGGATTGACCAACTTTTTCTAAAAAAAAATGAAGTTGAAAATATAAATGTATATGTAAATACTTAAAAAAATAAAATATAAAAGCTGTCAAAAAATTAAAAAATTTTGTAAATATTAGCTTATACCTTTTAAAAAAATTTTCAGAAAATGATGTCTTCAACCGACAGTAGCGATAGCTTATGGGCTCGCCTTATTAGAGAAAATCGAGTGGAACCTTTCAAGGATCCAATGCTCCTACTGGACCGATGGTTTGTCAGTTTTACTCCAGTCCAAAAGTCATTCATTGAGGAGAGGTTAGGCCCGATCCTTAGCCTACCAAAGATACATGTTCCATTACCATGTTCCGGGCCCTCACTCATCTATGGGAACCTGAAGAAGCTGTCTTCCGTTTGGGTCAGCATGTACTTAGCCCAACCATTGAGGAATATACTAGACTACTCCAAGCACCTCCTACCTCTGAAGGAATCTATATTCCAATTTCAAGCATAGCCCGGTCCGTGTTATATCAGATTTTTTGGGATCAAGAGGGGACCAATAATTGAAGCCATCAAGATTGTAATGAATATTGCATCGCCTAACCACACTGATGGACTGGTTTGGAACTCTGAATACTTTAAAAGCAACCGAGCCACTTTCAGTATACCACTTGAAGTTTGGGAAGAAAACCGGGTTAATGCCTTCATAGAAACCCCCCTAGCTGCTTTTGCAACATTCTCTTCCCTAATGGCAATTTGTTCATCCACTTCCGGGTCATAGAGCTGGTTTCTCAATATTTAGCTGGCAAATCCTATGTTCCCGCTCTTCTAGCCGAACAAGTCCGTAGTCTGAATCACATCAAGTCTAAAGGACAGGCAAGTTCAAAGCAAGCATGCATTTACTGATGTTTGGTTTGCTAGCCACATTAAGCACTACGGAAAAGATTGGCTAATGGATCCCTCATCAGTCTGAAATATGATCTCATCCAATCTTTGCTGAAAGGGTCCACATGGAAGATGATCATCCTCTATGGGATATAATTGCCATTCTTGAAGACATGCCACCTGAAGACATGATGTGGCAAGCTCGCTGGTTCAAAAGCCCTGCAGCCATCCTAAGTTGCAAGGAATACATGGCAGTACCCCTAATTGGACTCACCGGCTGTACTGGTTATTATCCCTCAAGTGTTATCAGACAGTATGGTATGCTGCAAGATATTACTGTCAAGCCTAATTTGGAGCAAGTCACTCTAGATTATCTGGATCCAACCAAGATACTACCAGCTAAAGAATTCAAGCTAAATCAAATCCGAGCTATATGGGAAAATAGAGAGGTGAAGCCGGTTTTTGAAGTCGAGCCAGAAAGTAAGGAAACAAGAAGTATAGAGCAACCAGGTGGTATGTGGCTAGCCAAATGAAGAAGAATAAGGATATTCGATATGAAGCTCCCGATATCCTTCAACCAGCACCATCGGAACCTGACCCTGAAACAACTGCTTACATGGAAGCTGTTTCGGCTCGCCTGGAAGTATGTCACCGAGATTTCCAAGAAAGAGAGAGGGAAATGGTGGATCGCCTGCAAAGTGCTGGAAGCAGAATTGCATTCTTAGAGGCTGAGTTGAAGGCAGCTCGAAAGAAAAAATTCTAGCCCTGGAAGACAAGATTGTTTGCCCCACTAAGACAAGAAGACTGGTTTAGTTGGTTTAGGTTTAGTCCTTAGGAATCAAGGTTCTTTGAAACCATTAGAAAGTAGTTTTGATTCAGTCACTAGGAAATAAGGTTTCTAAACCATTAGAAGTTTTTGTTATGTTAAACATTATCTTTTAATACAAATGTTTTTTTTAAAATCATTGGTCAATATCCCCATTTGCATCTGTATGATAGCATATCTACATTCTTGCATATGTATATTAATTCATTTATTCTTTAAAAAATATTAATAAATAATAAATGTCCAGGTCTAGCAAATTCGAGTTTAAGTCAAAAACTTGAAAGATAGCGTCCAAGCCGGTTAGGAGCCCTATTGTTACCAGATCCCGAGCTAAGATGTCTAACACCGGGAGCAACCCCACAGACCAGACCAATGAGCAAAGACTCAACACCGTGGAACAAACCCTCCTTGGAATTGCTGAACAGATGCAGGCTTTAACACAGAGTCTTGCACAACTTAAGACCCCCACAACTTCTGAAGAATCCTCAAGGGCACAGAAAGGAAAAGAAATTGAGGACAGCTTATTCAGCAAGAGGAGTCACCAAATGAGTTTAATGCGGCTGAGTTGAAGAAAGAACTGGAAGCTCAGGCTAAAGAAATGGAGAGAAAACTGCTTGAGAAAATGAAGACGTTCGATGGTTTTGATCAAACCGCGATCCTGAATTTGCCTCAATATGAGGAAGGTGCCTTCCCTGAGAAATTTAAGGCACCGGAATTTGAAAAATATGACGGGACAGGTTGTCCTAATATGCATACCAGATTGTATGTACGACGAATGGGGCAATATGCAAATTTGACAAGCTGATGGTGCAAACCTTCCAGGACAGTCTTACTGGTGCTGCTTTGGCCTGGTACGCCCAATTAGACCATCAAGAAATTGATACTTGGGACAAGTTGGCTAGGGCATTTTTTAATCAGTATAAGTTTAACATTGAGATGGCCCCTCGGTATGGGATTTAAGCAATCTGAAGAAGAAGAAAGAAGAGACTTTCAAGGATATGCTCAGCGCTGGAGAGCATTGGCTGCAAGGATCACCACCCCGATGCCTGAAAAGGACCTCACTTTCACTTTTATCAACACATTAGAGGAACCTTTCTTTTCCCATCTGATTGGGCATGCATCAGCAAGTTTCTCAGAAGTGGTGATAGCTGGATGCAGGATTGAGAATGCAATTTCAGCAGGAAAATTGCAACAAGAAAAGAAATATACTGCACCGAGAAATGTCCCATACAAAGGGAAAGATTCAACCGTCAGCATGGTCAATACTTCAGATGCAACTGGCCCTACTAAGTCATTCGTGTTGTCAACAAATCAGAATCAAAATCAGAATAAGGATCAGACTCAACAAAGTGCAGTCCCAAATCAACAATCAAGGTTCAACAGCGGAACTTCACTCGAATTCCGGTTCCCCTTAGCCAAGTATTAGCTAAATTAAGGGCCGATAATCTGATCAATCTTGAAGTTCCTAGGGAAGACTTAAAGCCTAGAAATTACAATCCTGAGCTGAAGTGTGAATATCACATGGGGCAAATCGGGCATTCAACAGACAGATGCTGGAGGCTTAGGCATAAAATCCAAGATCTTATTGATGCAAAAGTCATCCAGTTGGATTTCATTGAAGCTCCAAACGTCTCTACTAACCCATTGCCAAATCATGGACCAGTTATCAATATGATTACCGCTGAGATTCCGGATCCAGAAGAGCTTGTGTGCATGATTGAAGGTGGACCTAGATCCATCAAAATCGAAATAGGCAAAGGTAGTGAAGATGGATCAACTTCATCAAAGCCTAGAACTATACCTTTCAGATACCCCTTGCTGTGAGTGATTATAAAGCCGCTCCATTTGATTATAAGGCGGTAAATCATGCTTCAATGGCCATGGTTGGTGGCCTTACTCGCTCAGGAAGAGTTTATGAGTCGACCGGAAAGAATGCAACTGTGAATATGCCACAGCAGCAAAATGAAGAAGGGAAGAAAGATGAAGAGAAGTCATTGGCAAAACTGATGAAAGCAAGTGAATACAAGGTTGTCGAGCAGTTGGCCAAAATACCTGCCCAAATATCGCTCATGAGTCTGCTGATTAGCTCTAATGTACACCGTGAGGCTCTTTTCAAAGCCTTAGAAGAAGTGAAAGTTCCAGAAGGTGTATCAGAAGAAGCCTTGGGGCATATCATCAACTCAATCTTTGCAAATGAGCAAATCATTTTTCATCTGAAGAACTGGGAGAGGAAGGGATCAACATAACAAGGCCCTCTTCATCGTAGTCAAAAGCTGTGGAAAGATCGTCTCTCGAGTATTAGTGACAATGGATCCTCTTTGAATGTGTGCCCCTTAGCCACTTTGAGCCTATTGGGATTGAACCGTCAGACATCAAACCAAGCTCTACTGTGGTTCGTGCTTTTGATGGATCAAAAAGAGATATAATAGGTGAAGTGGAGTTAGAAGTCACCATCGGGCCTCAAACTTTCATTATTCCTTTCCAAGTGATTGATATCCCCAGAACATTCAATCTGCTGTTGGGAAGACCATGGATCCATGCTGCCAGGGCAATACCATCAAGCCTGCACCAGAAGGTTAAGTTCATAGCCAATGGTCAACTCATCACTGTTATGGGAGAACAGGATTATGCCATTTACAAGGAGACAGCTGTCCCTTACATTGGAAAAGAAGGAGAAGAAGACTTCGGGCTCAAATGTTTGACGAAGTCTGTATGATGAATGATGAAAAGAACTCAGGTGGGAACCTTTGGACTGGGTTATTCCCCCACTTGTGCTGAAGTGGCAGAAATGAAAAACCAAATGAGAAGGAGGAAGCTCGACAAGGAGTATGATCCAATCATCAAAATCCTCACATCAGCCATTCCTTTCCAAAGCCACATCATATCCAGCAGCCAGATGATATCAAAGAAGATGCTTCATCCAAAGAAATGATCTTGAGAAATTGGTTCTCTGTGCCTTGCGCTAGTATTAAGTCTTTTAAGTAAGAACTTATCTAAGACTAGATTTGTGTTTTGTGTTTTTCAGTATTATGTGATGCTCAAATAAGTGTACTTAAACACCGTCCCAGTTTAATGAAATTTATTTCCGTTTGTTTTCACATATTCTCATACATTCCTCATTCATATTCAACCAGATTCGACAATTGTGATGAAGTTCAGGGATATCTCGCGCGTATAATTAATGAAAATATCAATATCACCTCTAACTCTACTGGGTTAGACGTTGAAGATGATATTGATTATCAATTTAGAACACAAGAAATTTGGCAAAATTTTGAACAAGGAAGGATTGAAATTCCCGAAACCATTGAAGTGATTAATTTGGGAACAAGCGAAAACCCTAGGAATCTGGATAGGGGGAAAATTGCCTGAGAGCACGGCACAAGATTTAACCAAGTTACTAGCCGAATACTTGGATGTTTTTGCATGGTCGTATAGCGATATGCCTGGTTTAGACCCATCCATTGTGGTTCACAAATTGCCAACAAAGGAGGATTTTAAACCTATAAAGCAAAAATTAAGGCGATTTAGGCCGGATTTACTCCTCCAAATCAAGGATGAAGTAAAAAAGTTGCTTGAAGTAGGATTCATTGAGGTTTCTGATTATTCGGATTGGGTATCAAATATAGTGCCAGTACTTAAGAAAAACGGGAAAGTAAGATTGTGTGGATTTCAGAGATCTAAACAAAGACCCCGAAAGATAATTTCCCATTGCCTCACATCGATGTTTTAGTGGACAATACCGCTGGAAATCATCTATTTTCATTCATGGATGGATTTTCAGGGTATAATCAGATATTAATGGCCGAAGAAGATAAGGTCAAAACCACATTCGTTACAGCCTGGGGAACTTTTGTTACAAGTCATGCCTTTGGTCTCAAGAATGCCGGGGCAACTTATCAACGAGCAATGCTTGCTATACTTCATGATATGATGCACAAAGAGGTGGAAGTATATGTAGATGACATGATCGCCAAGACAAAGGAAGGAGATGATCATGTAGTGGTGTTAAGGAAGCTTTTTGAAAGATTAAGGAAGTTTCAGTTGAAATTGAATCCAGAAAAATGCACTTTCGGAGTGACATCTGGAAAATTATTAGGATTCATGGTTAGCCAAAAGGGATAGAAATCGATCCTGATAAAGTCAAGGCGATTCAGGATTTGCCTCCACCAAAAACATTAAAGAAATCAGAGGCCTCTTGGGAAGATTGAATTACATTGCTCGATTCATATCACAGTTGACTGATAAGTGCCAACCGCTGTTTAAACTGCTGAAGAAGAATGCCCTAATTGAATGGAATGACGAATGTGAAAAAGCCTTTAATCGGATAAAGCAATATCTGACGAATCCACCAGTACTGGTTACTCCAAAACCGGGGAAACCGTTGTTCTTGTACTTGACAATTCTTCCTGAATCCATGGGTTGTGTGCTGGGCAAAAAGATGAGGAAGGAAAAGAAAGAGCTGTTTACTACTTAAGCAAGAAATTCTCAAATGGAGAACAAAAGTATTCAGAGATAGAAAAAACCTGCTGTGCATTAGTATGGGTTATGCACAGACTTAGCAGTATACGCTCTTCTACTCGATCGAGTTGATTACGAAGCATGATCCATTGCGATACTTAGCACGCAAACCGGCTTTGGTTGGTCGAATCTCGAAATGGCAGATGCTACTTTCTGAATTTGATATCATTTATGTAATCAAAGTTCAGTCAAAGGACAAGTTTTAGCTGATCAACTCGCAGAAAGCCCAGTTGATGACGAAGAATTAAAGGAACAAGATCAGTTTCCAGATGAAGGCATCAGAATACAGAAACAGAAGTCGAAACAACATTGGAAGTTGTATTTCGATGGAGCAGCCAACGTATACGGGTGTGGAATAGGGGCAGTCCTTATCTCACCAAAAGAAGAACAGTTCCCGGCATCAGCCAGATTAATGTTTCCTTACACAAATAATGTAGCGGAATACGAGGCATGCATCATGGGATTAGAAATGGCAATTCAAATGAATATCGAGGAGCTCGAAGTGTTTGGAGATTCATCACTTATCATTTTCCAAACTCGAGGCGAGTTCAAAACTAAGGATCCCAAGTTGATTCCTTATCATAATCACTTGGCTGAGTTAGCAGGAAGTTCAAAGAAATTTCCTTCACTTATGTGCCGAGAACTCAGAATCAATTTGCTGATGCATTGGCTACTCTGGCCTCTTTGATCCAATTCACTGAAGGAGTAAGAATACAACCTTTGCAAGTCCGAATAAGAAGTGAACCCGCATTCTGTGCTGTGATTGAATCAAAGAACCATGGTTTCAAGATATCAAAATTTTCTTGCAAACAGGTAGCTATCCTGAGTGTGCTACAAAAAAGGATCAGAAATCATTGAGGCGTCTGGCAAGTCATTTCTTGTTAAGCGGAGATACCTTATACAGAAGGTCATTCGATACAACCCTGTTGAGATGTGTAGATGAAAAAGAAGCTCAAAAATTAATGGAAGAAGTTCATGAGGGAGTATGTGGACCTCATATGAACGGATATATGCTAGCTAAAAAGATTATGAGGCTAGGATATTTCTGGTTAACCATGGAATCAGACTGTATCAAACATGTGAGATCTTGTCATTATGTCAAATTTACGCAAACAAGATAAATGCTCCTCCGAAGGAATTACAGTCAATGTCAACACCATGGCCGTTCTCAATGTGGGGAATAGATGTAATGGGCCAATTTCGCCAAAAGCTTCAAATGGTCATCGATTCATACTAGTTGCAATCGATTACTTCACCAAGTGGGTTGAAGCTGCTTCATACGCCAGTGTGACAAAAGCCGTTGTGGTGCGATTCATCAAAAGAGATATCATTGCTCGATATGGAACTCCAGAAAGTATCATTACCGATAATGGTACAAATCTGAACAACAATGCAATGACTGATTTATGTCAGCAATTCAAGATTAAACACCGGAATTCCACTCCATATCGCCCACAGATGAATGGAGCAGTAGAAGCCGCCAACAAAAACATCAAGAGAATCATTGAGAAGATGACGATTGCATACAAAGATTGGCATGAAATGCTCCCATTAGCATTAATGGCGTATCGAACCTCTGTAAGAGTGTCAACTGGGGCAACGCCCTATTCCCTGGTATATGGAACTGAAGCCGTTTTACCAGTAGAAGTTGAGATTCCTTCGCTCCGAGTACTGGCTGAAACAGAGCTCGAAGAAGCTGAATGGGTTAGACAAAGATTGAACAGTTAAATCTTTTAGATGAAAAAAGATTGACTGCCATGTGTCATGGGCAATTATATCAACAAAGGATGGCTAGAGCATTTAATAAGAAAGTTAAGCCAAGAAATTTCCAAGAAGGTGATTTGGTTCTGAGAAAAATGCTGCCAAATGTGCAAGATTCCAGAGGAAAGTTCACACCAAATTATGAAGGACCATATATAGTGAAGAAGGTCTTGTCGGGAGGAGCATTAATCCTTTCCCAAATGATGGACCGATTTAAAGGATCCTGTGAACTCAGATGCTGTAAAGTTATATTATCCTTGATCAATAAAATTTGTCATTTCAAGTGATCAATTGATTTTATTTTGATTAATTATAAACAAAGTTGATATCCTGAAATTCTCTGAAGTCGGATCAAACCCTGAAATTCTCTGAAGTCGAATCAAAGCCTGAAATTCTTTAAAGTCAAATCAAAGCCTAACCCACAAAATTCTTCCAAATAAATTTACAACCAAACACCATTTGAATCATCAGACAAAGAAAGTTTGAGCATCTTATAATACTGATGAATGCATTTATACAGTTTGGTCTATTGATTGTTCTTATTTTGAAAGAAAATATTACTGCAAGGATAACTAATTTTGATAGAAAATTGAAGCATGCTTTTTGGATATGGAACCAAAATTATCATAAAAAACTCCCAGTGGACTAAAAATTCACAAGTACCCCTCAGTCTAGACTCAATAGATAGTCTAGTACTGACCAAACACAAAATCCATACTTTCAAGATGAAGATAAAATTCAGAAATCCATCCACTAAAGATGGTGATCAAGACAGAATTCAGAAATTCATTCACTCAAGATAGTGATCAAGACAAAATTCAAAATCTATCCAAGATAGTGATCAAGACAGAATTCAGAAATTCAGCAAGACAGAATTCAGAAATTCATCAAGACAAAATTCAGAAATCTATCCAAGATGGTAATCAAGACAGAAGTCAGAAATCCATCCATTCCAGATGGTGACCTAACCAGAGCCCATAGGTCCGGCAAATAACCTAACAAAGCCCATAGGTCCGGCAAATGACCTAACAAAGCCCATAGGTCCGGCAAATGACCTAACCAAAGCCCATAGGTCCGGCAAATGACCTAACCAAAGCCCATAGGTCCGCAAATGACCTAACCAAAGCCCATAGGTCCAACAGTTGACCTAGTAAATCTCAAAATCTAGGCCCGACAGATGGCCTATCATTTTTTCAAAATATAGACCCGACAGATGGTCTATCAGTTTTCTAAGTCTAGGTCCGACAGTTGACCTAGCAAATCTCAAAGTCTAAACTCGACAGATAGTTTAGCACAAGATAAAAATCTCCTTAAAAAAAAATTGGAAGGAGAAGCTAAGCAAAAATTGGTTATCTTTTTGTCTTTATGGCAAAAGTTTTGTTCAAACTTTACCACAAAGAGGGGCAGCTGTAGACACCCAATTTTTGCCCAATTAATTAAGGCTTAAAATTTAATTAAACTCATTTTTTTAAAAAAGCCTTAAGTATTGATGAAATTGGCTAAGTGATCAAGGCATAGGCCAAATGGCCTGTTGGTTAAACACATTGACCCAAACACACATTCAAGCTCAAGGACACAGGTTCAAACCCTAGTAAAGGCAAATTTTTGCCTTTTTATCATTTTTGTCTTTTCATCTTTCTCAAAGTGACTTTTGCCTTATTTTGCATCAGTTTTTAACTGACAAAACAACATTAATTGTTGAAATTGATGAAGCAATTGCAAAGTGGTTATGAAATATGAAAGATTAGTGCACAATTCATGTACAAAACACAACTCAAAAGTCACAAAATTCGTGCTAAAAAAATTAGGAAAAAATTCAATTTGTAAAAGCATTCAATTTCACATGAATGAGGAGTTACAAGAATTGGAAAAATTGGACAATTAATCTGTCCACATTGGATGATCTGACATGGAATATGAAAGATCAATCATCAATTCGTCGGTTAAGAATAAATCAAACCCAAATTATTGATTAAATTCGTGAAAAATCAAGGGGCAAAAATCGATTCATTTTTTAAACTGAACGAAACGTAAAATTAAGCTTGCAACCTATAAATAGGAGGTCCTAGGATCAAAAGGCACAAGTCAATTTCAAGAAAACACATACATAACAAAGCCAAATCGAAGTTCTCGAATTTAGGATGAAAAATTCGAATTTTTCAAATTCGAATTGATTGGATCAGATTTAATCCAAATTGAGTGTTTTAGGAATGTTAGAAACTTGATTTAGATGATTTAGTATGCTTAGATTTGTTCGTATCACTCAAATTAATCTCTGAATTTTTTTTTTTTAATTTTGTTCATCAACGCCGCCGTACAACCACCACCGGAGCCGCCTCTTGCCTCCGTTCTGGGCGTGAACCACCACCTCCAGAGGACGCGCAACCACCATAGGAGTTGGGGCGACAAGCTTCCAGCCACCGGGACCACCGGAGCCGCTGGAATCCGCCCCGAAAAGTCGCGTCATCGTCTTCTTCACCCGTCGGAGCTCCGAGATCCGACCCGAAGATCCGAATCCAACCCGGTCGGTCATCGGTCAACGGTCGTCGGTCATCGGTTAACGGTCAACTCAGATCGGACGGTCCAGATTCAATCAAGCAGATCAAACGACCCAGATTCAATCAAGCAGATCAGTGGCTCAGATTTGATCAAGCAGATCAGACGGCCCAGATTCAATCAAGCGATCAGACGGCCCAAATTTCATCAAGCGATCAGACGATCCAGATTCAATCAAGCGATCAGGCGGCTTAGATTCAATCAAGCGATCAGACGGCTCAGATCGAGTCAGCAAGATCAGACGATCCAGATCGGTCAGTACGATCGACGCTCCATATCTCGTCCGCTTCATCCAACGGCCAAGTCAATTCGCATTATTTTATTAATAGTTTATTATATAATTAATTTCAGAAAATAATAAAAAATAGCAGAAAATAGTAAAAAATTCATAAAAATTCATAAAAATTTCAGAAAAATACAGAAAAATATAAATAATTATTTTTTATATAAATTTGTTTTTTTGATATTTTTTGAATATTTTTAGTATGTATTTATACATAAATTGCTTTTAGAAATGTGTATTTAATGCATGAAAAATAATTTTAATATATTGTGAAATATTCTGAATATGTTGTGAATTTATGTGATGTTTCTTTTTAAAAAAAATAAAATAAAAATAATAATGATAAATTAACAAAATAAATAAAAATGATAAAATTGGATTTTCCAAAACCAAAATTAAAAAAAAAAACAAAAAAAAATAATAATTTTTGGACTTAGAAAAATTGTATTTTCATGAAATGGAAAATTAATTGATTAGATCATAGGATCATCAAAAAATGATTTTCATAAAAATTTAAAATTTAATAAATTTAAATTGAAAATAGTTCAAAAATTAAAATTGATCAACAAATTAAAGTTCTTTTTAAAGAACTACGTTTTGTCTTATCTCGATTAGCGAGTACGTAGGCACCTGCGGGGCGACATTAAAAATAATTTTTTTTTGTTTTTTTTATATTGTGAATAAATATTTTGTAAATATAAGATAGTTTGGTGATTATTATTGTTTTAAAAAAAATAAATAAAAATAAAAAAAATAATAAAAAATAAAAAATGAATAATGTGATTTGTGAATATTGTTTCATAATATATCGTTTGAATTTTTGAGCATGAAAAGGATAGGTTATAAATTTGAAATTCCGAAAGTGGTAACCGATTTGGTTTTAATAGGTTAGCCCCCGAACCCATGATATCTGGTTTTAAAAGTTGATTTTTCAAATCAAATTTTCGCAGACTAGTAGCTAAGTTAGGATCAACCGACCCATTGATCCTAGCTTTTTATTTTTTCCCGATTTATATCGGGTGGCGACTCTAAAAAGTTTTCAAAAATTAAAATTTCTTTTAACCCCTAGTCGAGGATTCATGTTAAATGGGTTCGGGTTTAATGTGAATCAGGTTAGAAGAAATGAACCAGATCAGATTTAGTGGAAAAAATCCAGGCTCGACAACAAGTAAACAAAGGAATTTACACAAGAAAAATGAAGAATAACATATTTCCTAAGAAAACTTCAAATATAGTATTAATGTAACTTAGAAAGTAGAAAATTTTATTTTCAAAAGTCACTTGGAAAGAGATAAATAAAACCAACATAAAACGTTTTTAGAAAACAAAGAAAGCAAGGTATTCATTTCAAATAAATTTACAAAAACAATTTCCGAAAAGCTTCAACCCGACATTATTTTACCTAAGAAAAATAATTTGGACAACAAGACACTTGAGCATGCTTGAATATGAGTTATATAGTTATAAAAAGAGAATTTTTCAACTATATAGATAACTAAGTATTTATCAAACAAATTTTGATTTCTTGAACCAAAGTTGTTTTTACTTGAAAATCCGTGGTGAATTTTGTCACCACTGTTTCGGAGCCTATATGGATTTGTTTGATGGAAATAATTTTGGAAATGGGTAGATCTTTTCGAGTAGGTAGAAATCGGTATATTATATGTGCGATTCTGAGTTAAAATGACCAAGTTATGGCAATTTTAAGTTGGAACATTCTTCTGTACGAACTTTAACGTTCTTTGACATTGTTTTGTCAAAATTCAAGAAAATCATCAAGAAAAACTCATTGTGGGTATTTTCTTTGGTTAGGTAACCCCGAGGAAGGATTCCTTTACCCCAAGAACTATTACGATTAAGTGGAGTGTGTGAACAACTCATCCGCTTAGAGGAATAGACGACAATGGCATCGTGAGTTTATTTCCATTAAATGCTATACTTGTTGTGCTTGTAAACTAGTTGCACTAGAGTTAGGAAAAGATAAACCGATATGCATGTAAAATAATTCCTTGAAAGAATTCTAAGAATATCGAAGCCCGAATTGTTCTAAGTGATTATTTTAGTTTAATATTGATTTGTGTGAAATTCCTTGATCGCCATAAAGTTGAAAATAATTATGTTATGACTTTATAAATTAATGAACTCATGCATACCACGAAGTGAGTCACATTGCATGGTTGGGTTATTATCCTTGGGTGAGAAGGATAGTAAGCTCATGTCGAAAGCAACACTTGGCGGGAGACACGAAAGCGATTGCTTGGCGGCTTAATGGAATATGCTTGGTGGTTGATCCGAAAGCAAGGTCAAATCAAGTAGATTCGGAATACTTGGCGATGAGTGCTCACAAGTTTAAAACTTTTTAATGAATGCTTGGCGATGAGTGCTCGCAAGCTTAAAATTTTCTGTTATTAAAACTACTTGTTTTGAGGATAAGTATCACCAAACCCCGAATGGAGGGCGCAAATCCATTCAACATATAGTTCCGGAAAGCTATATGCTTGTTTGCCCACGTGCTTGTGCATTACATTTGTTTGATTAAATCAACTTGTTTGAATCTTGTTACAAGAAGTTATTTATGGTAATAGTTCTCACTAAGCCTATTAGCTTATACCCCAATAGATATCTTTTGCAGTTCCTGTACCTATGGTTAAGGCCACGTGGACCATGCGGGCAGGTAACCTCTCTTGAACATTAGAAATTTGGGTAAAATTTAGCCTAGTATTAGCATGCATATATTTATATGATAGATGAGTAATTTAAGGAGTTGTCCCTAAGTTTGTAAAGTCGTTGCCATGAACAAATAATTATTGTGATTCTTCTCTTCTTAATATGTTTTTATATCTCCTTAAACTTCATAATTCCATGTATGGTCCTCTAAAATTGTGAAAGTAAGCCTTACACTTAATATAAAAGCTTTTGGAAATGACTAAGGTTGTCATACTTAAGCTTTAATATTGAGTGTGGCGGACTGTCACGTTTAGGGTACCCATTGGGGCGTGACATGATCCTAGTGATGTTGCTCAAAAATTGATTTTCCACTAAGATAGCTTTGTAAAGAAATTGGTAAGCTTATATTCATGGAAAAATAAACTTTGGAAACTCGCAAAAAAAAAAAATTCTTTCTTAAGACATTACAATTGAGTGATTCAAACTTTAAAATATGGTTTTATACTTTTTTTTTTATTTATTTTTAAAGCTTCATCCTACATAAGCATTTTACAAATAAACCTCATTTAACAATTTAATTTCTAGGTATTGAACCTTGTGTGATTGTAATAAAAATTTTCAAGTTTGTATATTTTTCTAAAGTCCTTTTCCTATGTCTTTGCATCTTTTAGAAAAATTAGATGTGAGGTTTGTTTCTAAAGCCCTTTTCATGTTGATTTGAGTAAGAAAAAACAAAGTTTCACATCTCTTTTTCAATATCCATATGTCATCGCATTATTGAGAAAAATAGAAGAGTGATTTTGTTTCCAAATTTTTATGTTGACAAATGATTTTCCATGTATTGAAAATGAAGTTTAGAAAATAATTTACATAATAAAGAATTGGCAATATATAGAGGTTCATAATTTTATGAATCTCCCATATTATACTAGGTTTTCTAAATTAATAAACGTGTTTAATGATAATTTCAAGATCATCATCTCGTTCTTACTTTTAAATTTAGAGACTTTTGGCCATCGTTGCATTTTAAGTTCAAAAATCATTTTGTCATTATAACAACATCAGTATGAATACTTTATGTACATGAACATAAAACTTATACTCAAAATTAGTGCATCATCAAAATGAATATAAACTAAAAGGTTGACAAGATTAACAATAAGAACATCAATATAAAATATGGGAGTCTTAGCTTGTATTCAAGGTTCTCTAGGACTTGAAATCAAATCACCATATAAATTAAATAAAAAAAAGCAAGATGAAATAAAATAAAGTGAGAGTCTTAGATTTTAGTCAAGACTCCTCGAGACTAGAACTATTTCAGTCTTATTCGGACTTAATTTTTTAACCAATCCAAGACTAGAAGTTGACTAGTCTTATTATGACTTGAAATGGATAAGTCTTTGAATACAATAAATTCTTGGAAATAAATTGCTTGAAATATAAAGAACATAAAATAATAAAAAAAAATAGATTAGTGAGCTTTTATGCTCTAAAACATATACACATGCATATGCATATAGATACATATATAGAAGTTAAGTTAGAGTGCATAAAATAACAAAATGAACATAAATCTAAAGTATACATGAAACAAGTATGTTGTCTTACGTTTCCATCCCCAGCATTCAATATCATGGGGTTTTGCTATGGAATATGCATAAAGACACACATACATGTTCATAAACATAACATAGGGAATGTGTTGGGAGTGTTTATCTAAATGGAACACAAAGAAAATATATGTGTGGGTGTTTGAAAGGGGGAACTAAGGGGGAGAAATGGGGAGGGAGAGTGGCATTTTTGGAAGGAGAAAGAAGAGCAATAATGGAGAGGATTTTGAGTATTGAAAAAGTGTAGAAGAAGTCAAGTTTGTGAAGTATAGAAAGTGTGAAGTTAAGGGGGTATTTATAGAAGAGAGAAGATAGAGAAAAAAAGATGAAAGAGAGGGAGAAGGGGGGTATGTGATATGCAATGCTACATACAAAAGGGGGGGCGGGGTGCGGGAGAGAGAGAGAGAGAGAGAAGAAAAGTAAGAAAAGAAAAAAATAAAGAAAAGTAAGTTACATTTGATATTTGTAAGAATAGGTTATGGATATTGTAAGAGTAGGCATATAATAATAGGGAAAAAGTGATTGAAATGAATAGTAATGAATAATAGTGAATAGTAATGGAAATGACGATTATTTTGCCGATAGAAAATAAGATTCGCGTAAAAGTTGTTACAACTGGCATTTTTATAATTCAATAAATTAGTATATAGTGTAAGAAAGATAATTCAATATTATTTTATTATTAATTGTAATCCAGTGATGTTATCTTGATTTGTGTGCTAGTGATCAGGTACGGAAACAGGTTGGTTTAGTTGATGAAATTTTAACTCAATAATTAATACTATATTATAGGAAATTACTTTATATTATTTTATTGTTAAATATTATTTAAATATGTTGTCTCGATTGAATGTTAGAGATAAGAGTTGAATTGTTTAGTGTAAGGTTTCCGAGTCAAATAATTATTGGATTTTTATTTTGTTTTCGAAGATATTTGTTTTCTTAAGGTTTGCTATTTAAGGTTTTCTATTTCCATTATACTCATTAGACATTTAGGGTTATTTGACTTATCTAAGGTTATCTAGGGTTTCCAAGGCTTGTGATTGGTTTGGGGGTTTCTAAGGTTTAGGGTTGAATCAAATTGATTAGGTTACAATATATAAAATTGTTTTAATGGTGATACGTTTTTACTAAATTACTTACCTTTAGGTTTTCGAGCTTTACTTAATTCATTTGACATCCTAAGGTTATTGAATCTTTATATGACCCAATCTAGGGTTTCTAAAGTTTGGTTTTAACTTCGGTCTGTTTTAGGGATCCAATTTCGATATTAGCCCTAGGGTTCTCATCTAAGAGTATCGAAGAATCTAAGGGCTTACAATCAAAGTGTTAGGGTTTTTTTTTTTTTTTTTTTGTCTTTATAGAATTCATGTTATCCATAGAATTCATGTTATAAAAAGGATATTTCAACCCTTAGTTGTAAAAGAGATGTGAGACCTTCTATCTCTACAATTATTTTGTTAGAATCTCGTACCATATCTATTGGATCTTCTTATACTATTATCAATGGAATGAATTTATGTTCTCTAGTAAATAAAAAATAAAAAAATCATAACAATTTTGCATGTGTTATAATATATTAAAAATCTGAATGAATAGTATAAAATTTAGTAAAATATAAGTAGTTTTTTAAAGAATTTACATATTATCATTATCATTTTAAAAAATGGGTAAATTACACTAGAATATATTAATGTTTATGGGTAAGTTCATTTAAGATGTCAATGTTTTGAGAGGTTAAAAAGACGTAGCAATGTTTGGAAATAAATTCATTTAACATATCAACGTTTCAAGTGGTTAAAAAGATGTGGAGCTTCTACATCCCATCGATGGATTGTTCTTCCATTTATCTAACTGTTAAAATAAATATAGTAAATGGGATATTATCTATTTTAGTGATTCAATCGCGATGGTGATAAGACCGGTCTCATCAAAATTAATGGCGGGACCATAGAATTTTCCAAAAAGAAAAATTTGTCAATATTTTGCAAAATGAGTCAACTAAGGCATATGACCATTAATGAAAATTAAGGAAACTTAATTGAAAACTGATTCAAACATGTTACGTTAGATGAAATTTGCAAAACATTGATACTTTATTTGATTTACTTTACAAAATATTAAATCTTTTTAACCATTTGAAACATTGATACCTTAAATGAAATTGCCCTAAAGGTTGATGTCTTCTAGTATAATTTTCCCTTTAAAAAAGGGACCTTACGACATTGCATACTTGAAGTTCTGTCAAATGTATAATTAATTACCCAAAGTTAATATTAGCAAATCTACTACCTAATGTGGATGTCTATTTCATTCATGATACATCATGTAACTTTGTTGAAAATTGTTAATGAAGTGTTAGCTTCAACAAATGGACTATCGACACATGGCAAGCAATATTTAAAAAATTTCCTTTGTTTTTGTGCATATTATTTAGGTAATTTTTGAAAAAAAAAAAAAGAGTAAACCAGTAGACTAAAATTGAAAAAAAAAAACATATCATCTTTTTTTTTCCTCTTCTTCTCCAATGACATCTCTTTCTCTGTTACCTTCTCCGATGGACCTCTACTCTTTTCCACTTTCTCTCTATGATCTTAACACAACAGATCGCTCTCCCAAGCCTTTAGTAACCTTAGATTTTAAAGAATCTTCAATAAACCCAACAATCACCAATGCATACCAACTTTGCACCCACCCAACCAAAGCTAAGCCCCATCTTGCCATCCATCATTACATAAGTTGAACTTCATCACCACCATCCATCATAACCTACGATCCCATTAAAGCCTCCATGTAAAACACCTTAGTTCTAGGATCACTAATAGAAAAACCAATACCAATCAACAACCAAACTCCATTACACCTTTTTAACAATCATAAATCTAGAAAATCAACCTTTGAAAGTTAGATTGTGACCATTATAGGCCCAACACAAGGACCACCATAGCAAACAACGTCCTCTTGACCATTGTTGTCACTATCCAATTAGTTAGAGTCTTTGCATTGTTTTGCTAGTTTAGAATTGGATCTTTCTTTGAGATTAGGATCATTAATGAAACACCACAAAAACATCGATACACGACTAAAGACTAACTGACCCCTTGAACTCCACTGAACAGCCTAGATCATGACAGTGACTAACACCAAAAAACCAGAACTCCAATCAAACAGGTACCAGCATAACCACCATTTAATTCATTTAACTAAACCTAAAAATATCTAATGCCATTACAAATCAAATGGCTTTCAAAAAATCAACCCACATGCAAAAAGCATTGGCAAGTCCTATTACTTAGAGCCAACTACCCAACCTTTTCTTTTACTTTGTTGTATAGACAAAGTCTTGATACTTTTCTTTCTTTTGTTGCTTTGGCTAAAAAAGAAAACTCCCTTCTTTAAATCATTGAATGAAAATTTTCTTTTTTATTTTTTTAATTTGAGGACTCAAATGAATTGAAAATCATTAAGAACCCTAGACTCTAAAGTAAGACACTTGAAACAAATTAGCAAGACTCTTTTTCTTTCTTTTTCCTTGTTTTTTTCCCATTAGATTTGGGCACTTGGGTTTCGTCTGGGTATAGATTTTGTAAGTGAAACTACTCATGGTTGTAGCTTAGTCAGTGTTTCTTATGAAGTTGCCAAAGTCTATCATATTAAATTTTCTACTTTATATTTTGGGTAAATATCGTGAATGGTACTTGAACTTTGGAAAAATATACAATTAGATACCCAAACATTATAATTCATTAATTTAGTACTTAAAAAAAATTTGTGCAAGCCAATAGTACATCTTCATATTGTTCAAAAGGGCCACATTGGATGATGGTGAAATCCAATTTGACAAAGGTAATATTGGCGTAAACAAAAAGTTCTTTCAATACCTAAATTTCAAAGTTCTGGTATCTAACTGTATATTTTATCAAATTTTAAAAACCATTCGTGGCATTAACCCTTATTTTTTATGTTTAATTTTTTTATCCCTTTATCAATATCCTCTTACTAACTATCAAACAAATGAGCAATTTTTTCCCCTTGACATGTGACACACACTACTTGAATGCATGTGCTACAACACAAGCAAAGATAGAAGAACACTTGCGACATATTAAAAGTGGAAACAGATTTCCACATTAGGTGGCAAATTAACTAATTTTAATTTTAGGTAATTAATTGCACCTTTAGCAAATCTTCAGGTGCCAAGCATGACATTATCCCATTACATGTGATTTTCATTTAATAAACCCTTCTTTCATAAAGGCTAAAAGAAAAAAAATTCCTTTTCCCCTTAACATTGAAAACACCCACACAAAAGTTGGGGAAGTTAGAATGTTAAGGGTTTACAACACTAAGGATGTAATCAGATTAGGTATGGGATCGATTTTACAAAACCGAAACCCGATAACATATAAGCTTCCCGAAACCCTGTCCAAAATCTTATGGGATTTTTGTCTATAAACCTAAAATTCCGCCTGATAGACCTATGAGATGCCCGATCCCAAACTTGATAAAGTGAATAATACCTTAACTATGACTATATTATGTTTAAATTTATCTTAAAAATAAAACTTTTTTCCTCTAAAATACATACTCATAATTTTCTTCTTGTTTATTTATGTAAATTTTTTTTCTATTAATATTTGTGTATAGAATAAATCCTTCTAAATTTATTATTTTTATTTTCAATTAGTTTAACATTGCAATAAGTCACTGTGATTAATTAAAACCAAATATTATTAAAAATAAATGATCTAAAAAATTAAAAATGCATGTACAATTTATTAAATAGAACTACAAATTTAAAAACATATCTACTATTTATTAAATTGAAATACTATCTTAAATATATAAACGTTAAATTAGTTTGATAACTATAATTTTAAATTGAAATAAAAATAATAATTTCTCATTATATTCGGATTCTCAATGGATTTTATATCTATTCAAAACCTAATCCAAAATTTTATAGGGTTTAGCACAATATCCCAAACCCTACAGCCTATGGGTATTTATCCGGGTACACAACCGAGGACTCGGACGCTCCACTTCCCTCTAGGCTCCAAAAGGAGTGATATTCCATTTATTGCGGAACGCAAGTCCTATATTCCCTTCTGTTTTTATTCTAGCCAACTTTGTATCTATAATTTTTTATTATTATTGTTATTATGATCTAACTAGTGTCCTGATAATTTTTGTTCCATTGAAATATTCAATACATTGCCATCATTGTCTTTCTCCGAATCTGTGTTTCTTTAAAACCAAAGATCCAGACAGGTCACCCCATACCACGTTTTATAATAAAACTTCACTACCATTTGCTTTAATCATGAACGCCACAAGCACCATCAAAATCCTGACACATCCACAGTGTATATTCTGTGTGTGTGTGTGTCTGTTGTGTGCTTCGCTCATAGCAGATTATTAACGCATACATATCCATGGCCTCTACCAACTTAATTCAGAATTTACTCAAAGAGCTTGCCATTTTTCAGAAGGAAAAAGAGCACCACCTTCCACCTTTGCCTGGTATTCCTTTTTCTTTCTTTTCTTTTCATTACTATATTCTAAGTCGTCCACTGCTAATATTTTTAGTTTTGTAAATATCACATATCCTACTGGAACCTGCTTTTTTTTTTTTTTTTTGTTGCAATTAAGAAGTTTAGAAGTATCAATTTATAAGTATTTTGACTATCGCTTAGGTAGTTATAAAACTGAATAAAGCTCAGATAACTAATTATGAAAGTAGACAAATTTCAATAATGAAAAGCACTTTCAAACTTCGGGTTAAAACTTGCAATAATAGACAAAATCAAGGTACCAAATTTGGCGCTTCCCCTACATGTGAATATGAACTATTAGCCCATACATGTTTTTGTCTTCCCAGTTACTTTCTACATAAATAGGAAATTTGTTATTGCAGAGGTACCAGGACTTCCGTTGATTGGGAATTTGCTTCATTAAAAGAGAAGAAACCTCACAAAGCGTTTGCAAAGTGGGCTGAGATTTATGGACCAGTTTATTCTATCAAGACTGGTGCTTCAACTGTGGTTGTTCTCAACTCAAATGATGTTGCTAGAGAGGTATGAAATTTGTTATTCATCTTGGTAGATTGTGGAATAGCAGGCTATTCCGTGCACAATGTCGGTGCTCCATTTCAATAGGAAGGACAGAGTTGTCGTCCTTTCATGAATAGTAAGAGTAAACTAGAATAGTTACATTGATCATCCAGCATATGATAATCTAATATCAATATTTATTAAACAACCCAATAAAGTAGTAGAAATAGCCTTATCTTGGACCAGGGTTTGGATTTAGTGTAAGTGTTGAAACGACCTGATTGCACTAAGAGTACTATCATTTGATACAACAAGTTTCTGTTGAAGATCTTATGACTAAGATTTCCAAGAAAAAAGAATACATGGAAGAGTAAAGACGGGAAGAAAAGTCCATGAAATCTTCTTGTCAGCATGAATCCACTTGTTCCACTTTTGTCTGAAATCCAAATCAATACCATTGTTGAGTTGAAAATGACATTAAGAATTGACATGCTTGGCCTGCTTGCCTTTTCCCTCTGTCTTGTAAAGAAAGACATGGTCCATGAGACATGTCAACAAGATATGGGATACGACCCTTTATATGTGGTAAATTTTGTGAGCATTCTGAAACTCATGCATTTTGTCACCCCATCACATCTTTTCTTATAGCAGATCACGCTGTGCATGTCCATATTTGAGTTACAGTTTCAATTTACGACACAGAAGACCTGATTGTAACAGACATCCCTATTTAGAAAATCGATTTCTATTATCCGTAGTACATGTGGTTAACTCAATGTACTTGGACTCTATACATTTTCATTTAATTTTTCTAGCAGCTAATACTTGTAGCAATCTCATTTTAATTACCTAGAATCAGAGAATAGGCTAAGGCGAACACCCAAACTAATTTTCCAAGACAAAGAGGATTTTGGAAGAATTCTTCCTAGTTGTTGCAACACTTTGTATTACTCTCATTAAAGGATTTGATGTTAATTAATTATCAGTCCTATATAACCAGTGCAGCATAAGATGTATACCAAGAATTTTGGACCTACCAAATGGTTTCTCTTGTCAACCATGATAGCCAATAACATGGTATCATAATGCGAGGTGTCATGAATTCAAACTCTCACTTGCAAGCAATAATATTATTAGCACTTAGAGTAATAAATCGATTGCACTTTAAGCAGCGATAGTATTATGTGTCTTATAGGCTTGGCACCTTAGTAATTGAATTGAGTTGGTTAAAAGGACATTTCCCAATAATTAACCGTTCATTACATGTTTTTAGAGCATTACTTTATACCATACGTAGGTGTGAAACCATGTTGTCATGTGCCTGGGATGCAACACGTCTACCAATCAGCACTATAAGTAAAGCATTGCATCGCACGCTTAGCAGACAACGCTATTAACAAGCAGCAATAATGTTTAAGATATTACGATTGCAATTGACTATCATGAATATGAGGCTTGCTTAGACTTAGTGATATAAGGGACCTCTTAAAGCATTTTAAAGCATTAGAGAAAGGCTTTTGTTTACCAATAATAGTATTTAAATGATCCCTTTAAAAAAAATATTCAATCGTACTTAAGCAGCGATCGTGGAATCTATTTCCTGGTATCAAAATTTCTAATTTTGTTAGTCAATGAGGTATTGCCCACTACTTGACTATCCAGTATGAGTTACTAGGAATGTTGTCTTGTTCATTACAATGGCTTGTAACATGCCTAGAAGTTAATATTTGTACTAATCTATAGTACACAAGCCTAACATGTCGTCATGCACCTAGGAGTCAATGTTCTAACCAGTCTATAGCAACTTTGAATTACCTCCCGTAGACTTTGTGTTGTTAAGTCTTGAATCTGTATGGACTTAAAGATGATCAACACGTGATGCAAGCTTAGGGGTTAAGGCATGGAAACCATCATAACAAGGCATTGCCTAAGCTTAAGGCACAAAAACTAAGATGGCGCCAAGGCATTACTTAGGCTTAAGGCATTAAAGGAAGCCGAGATGCTAGGGCAATGCCTAGGCTTAGGGTGATCTCGTTTAGGGTGGTATAAGAGGAAGTGTGATGATGAACCTCTAAGGTGAACTCCTGTATCTCTCACCTCAAGAGCAGGTTGTAAAATGACCACTACTTCTATAGTAGGGGTTTGGCTCATTGACCGTAGGAGCAATTCTTTCATTTACTATAGGAGGATTGGATGATTGAGGCAGTCAGATGGCCTGTTGTAGTGCAGCGATAGCAGGATTTTGGAAGACCATACCCTATTGCATAGTGTAGACACCCAATTTTTGCCAATTAAAAAATAGGCTTAAGTTTACAATAAATTAATGTCATGTTGAGTTCATCAAAAAATATAATAATAATAAAAAATAGTATAAGAGAAAATAGAAAATAAAAAATAGAGGAATAAAATAAATACAATAAAATAATTAAATGAATAATAGTAATGTAAATAAAATATATGTAGGAAAAAATTAAAATAAATAATTATTTGAGCTCAATATAACATATATTTTATTAGCCTTAAGTATTAGTGGTTTAGCTATATGACCAAGGCACAGGTCAACGGCCTAACGGTTCAAACCATGGACACAAGAGCAAAGGGACCCGAGTTCGATCCTAGCCCAAGGCAGATTTTGCCTCCTTTTTGTTCAATTTTTTTTTCCCAAAGACACATCGGTTCATCCACTTTGAGACACCATTTGATCAATGAATCTTTGTGTTTTTTTTAAATTAACTGTACAGACACAAACTAGGCATGGGATACATCACATCTATACACAATTCATGTATTATTTCATCCCAAAAGGCATCTTAATTAAGGCCTGAAAATTGGGAAAAAATTCGAATGAACATGTTTCTTTAAATTTCAAAATTGGCAGAATTGTATCAATTGATCAAATTAAATACACTTAATCAAGGAGTCATGATCTGTAAACACAAGATTCGTGATCAATATGAACCAACAATCATGAATCGAGTCCCAATTTTGAATCGTTCTTATTTGAAAAAATATAACGATTCGTGATTCGAAAATTGAACCATCATAAAGCTTCCAAAAGACAAATCTATTCGAACTCTATAAATAGGATCACCCCACAAGCAGAAAGCAGAATTCAATTGCAAGAAACACACACACAATAAGTTCAATTCGAAATTTTCGAATTTAGGGTTTAGAATTCGAATTTTTCAAATTCGAAGTGATTGATCAGATTTGGATCAAATTGAGTGCTTTATTAGTGTTAGAAACTAGTTTTGATTGTTTTAGTTTGCTTAGATTTGATCAAATTGATCAAAATCATCTCTGTAATTTTTTTGATCTTTTTTAAAACCCTCGCCGCCGTCAACCACCACACGAACCACCACTTCCGGTGGTTCTGGGAGTGAACCACCACCACCAGAAGACGCAGCTCCTCCATTCACGTCGGGCCGACAAGGTTTTTGGGATCGAGGACCACCAGAATCAGCCGAGGAACTTTGAAGCCACCGTCATCGTCTTCGTCACCCGTCGGAGCTCCGAGATCCGACCCGGAATCCAAACTCAACTCGGTCGGTCGTCGGTCAACGGTCGTCGGTCGTCGGTCAACGGTCGTCGGTCAAAAGTCAGCAGATCCTGCGGTCCAAATTGAAATCAGAGGATCCTACGGTCCAGATTTGATCAAGCAGATCCACGGTCCAGATCACGAGTCAAAAGATCAGACGGTCAGATTTGGTCCACAGATCAGACGGTTGAGATCTGATCCGAGAAAATCCAACGGTCCAAGTTAGTCCGCAATATTTTATTATTTACTTATTATATATTTAATTTCGAAAATATGAAAAAATAGGAAAAAATTAATAAAAATTCAAAAAATCCAAAAAATTCAGAAAAATCCAGAAAATTTAGAATAATTATTTTTAATGTAAATTTACATGTTTTAACAATTTTTGATATTTTTGAATATTTTATAAATATGTATTTGCATATAAATTGATCTCTAAATATATATTTGATGCATGAGATGTTTTGTTTTTGTATTTTAATTTTGTTATGATATATTTTGAATATATTCTGAACATATGTGATGGTTATTGAATTTTGAAAAATAATAAATTGTGAATGGATTTTTTAAAACCAAAATTGTTGTTAAATAAGAAATGAAAATTGTTTTTGAATAGAATAAAATGGATTTTTTTTAAGAAATTGAATTTATGGATGATGGAAGAAATGAATGAAGATGAAAGAATTGTTGTTGAATATTTTTGAGAATCATGATATTGATCAAGTTTTTTATAAAAATTTATCTTCATAAATTTACTATGAAGATATTAATCAAGTTTTTATAAAAATTTACCTTCATAAATTTACTATGAAGATATTAATCAAGTTTTTATCAAAATTATCTTCATAAATTTACTATGTAGATAATATTCAAAGTTTTCAAATTATTTTCATAAATTGACTTTGAAAATAATTAAAGTTGTTCAAAAATGTTTTCATAAATTTGCTATGAAAATATTTATTGTTTAATCAAAATTGATTTTCATGTAGCATTAAATTAGCCATGAATTATCATAAATCGATTTTTTTTTTTAGAAAAATGATTTTTGAACTTAGAAAAATATGTTTTTCATGAAATGAAAAATCAATTGATTAGATCATAGGATCATCAATAAAAATGATTTTCATAAAAATTCAAAATTTAATGAACTTAAAGTGAGAATAGTTCAAAAATATAAAATTGGTCAACAAATTAAGTTCTTTACAAAAGAACTACGTTTTGTCTGATCTCGATTAGCGAGTACGTAAGCACCTTCGGGACGACATTAAAAAATATAAAGTTATTTATTTATTTATTTATTTTGTTTAGTTAATTAGATAGTATAAATTTAAATACTATTAGTTTGTTATTTTTCTAAAAATTTAAATATGGTAAAAATGGATTTGATATATTATTTCTTATTAATTAATTTTTCTTTAAAAATATTTAACTTTTGCGATTATTTCTGGATGTAATTATAAGTTTATATATATATAATCTTTGAATGTTTTGCTTTTCTTTGTAAATGTTATATGTTTTCTAAAAATTAAATAGAAAATTATTAAAAATGATTTCTGACTTATTAATATTGTTATTATTTTTTTTGATGTATTCTTTTTGCAAGTTTTTAGAAAAGGATAAATTCTAAATTTTAAACTTAAAGTGGTAACCGCTTAGGTTTTAATAGGTTAGCCCCCGGACTCAGATATCTGGTTTTTTTTTTTTAAAGTTTGGTTTTAAAATCAAATTTTCCGCAGACTAGTGGCTAAGTTAGGATTAACCGACCCATTAATCCTAACTTTTCATTTTTTTTCGATTTTTATCGGTTGGCGACTCCAAAATATTTTCAAAATTAAATTTCTTTTAATCCCTAGTCGAGGATTTCATGTTAAATGGGTTAGGGTTTAATGTGAATCGGGTTAAAAGAAATGAACCGGATGATTTTCAAAATTCAGGCTCGACACATAGCGACAGAGGTACCTATAAAAGGCATGAATTGAGACATCATGACCATGAATTGATGCAAAGCTCTTGTAGTTTCTTTCATACTACGCATCATCTATGCGTTGTCAGATGTATTGTCTTGAGTGTCGTAGTAGGATTGGTAGCTTCAAGCGCTAGTATGTTTTGACTAATGTTCTCCATGTTGACCTCATGCTCTGGTTGTTGTCGTTAGAAGGGTCGGTTGTCCTCTTCCTTGTGAGTTCCATCGACACATTTTCAACTTCCTTTGCCCCTACTAGAGTTGCTAAAAGGTAGTGGGTTGGATTCGATCACAGTGGTCACATGCGTGCAGTATACATCCCATACTGCATGTAGCCTCAAAGGAATAACATGGAAGCACACACAAGAAATGACTACGAGTGAGATAGTAGGGACAAGAAGTAGGCAATCCTAGGAAGCTTGAACACATTAGTGATAGGTGGAGGAGCTATATAGCATCAAACTCACTATTCTGGAGGTAATGGTTGTGTGTTCTTCACTCTTAGCTTTGTTTGATCCTTTCTAAGAGTATTTTGGTTATATGACGACATCTTTGTCAAAATCTCAATCCTGCAAATGAGGAGGAACTCTAAGTATTCATAGAGCTTGGCTGTTAATAACATTAGTCGGATAGTACTGACCATCAATGGCGAGATGAGTCCTCCAATTGTCCATGGGCTCTTTGCTCCATGAAAGGCCTCCTTAAGTGTATAAGATCCTTAAGAAAGGTTGAGAACCGATGGAACATTCCGGTCCAACAGTCTCTACTCTAAGCCCATCATGCAAAATCTCCCTTAGTCATCCTAATTTCATGGACTTGACTCCTTGCACCTTATCACTCAGCCCATAGAGTCGAAATCCATATTTAGCCCTCTATAAAGTCCAAATAAAGTGATCTAATGAAGTTATGAACTTTAGTATATCAAATTAAGTATGAGATTCTTTATGTGTAGAGCTTTATGGTGGACCGAATTTAACATAATGAAAGTTATCAAACAGACTATTGACATTAGCGATGGGCACAAATCAGTTTGGTCTGGTTTTTCCTAAAACCAAACCAAACTAAACTATAATTTATGGTTTGGCTTTTTTCCATCCCAAACAAAACCACTAACTAATGGTTTGGTTCATATTAAAAATTTTCTAAACCATTAAATAACGGTTTGGTTCGAGTTGAATTATAGATTAAATCAAAATTCTAACTGAACATTTTCTTTGTTCTAGTTTTTACATTTGTGAAGATACTTAAATATTTATATCACTTTACAAAGTTTATATTATAAACCAATAAAAAATACTTTATGAATCCATCATACTTTTAATCTATAATTCTCTACGAAATTAGTTATTTACCAATAAAATACATTCATTAAGCAATACACAGTAAGTCATAATTTATAATTTTTAATAGAATCATCAAATTAATTATCTACCAATAAATTTAGCCAAAATAAAATATCATTTATCAATAAAAATCATCAACAAATAAAATTATCTGCTAAAAAAATACATTAAATAATTAATATATAATAAGAGTTTATAATTAAATAAATAAATTTCATACTTTATCAAGTTAAAATCTATTTGAAAAAAAGTAGTTCATCATCAACAAATATATATATATATCATGAGCCTAATTTTTTTTTAAATAAACAAGTTGATTTTAATCAATATTCACCAAATAATAAATATAAAATGAAATCATATGAATATATATGACCTTTGATCAATCATCATAAAAAAAAATATATCTATAGTTATAACGTACAAGTAAAATATTGTTACCTTTTCTAAAATGGTTTGGTTCGGCTTTATGGATTGGTTCGAATTGAAAAATTTTTAAACTAAATTGTTTAGAAAACAACCATATTTTCTATTTGGTTTGGTTTTGTTTGGTTTGGTTTGGTTTTTTGCTCACTCGTAATTGACATATGGACACATACACATAAACATGGTCATGAACCCCAAGTCATATGTGCAATGCTTAATTTTCCTTCTAATGTCCCATCATTACAAAGAACATTGTGCATCTTCCATTTATGGATTCAAGTAAGGATGTGTAAGCCCCTAGATTTTTCGATAATATTAGCAAACCCTAAGAACCGGAAGTTGAAGCGAAACTCTAAAATTAACCTAGTTCTATGATTAGTCTAGTGAATCTAGATCCGGCAATCCCGTGTTCTTAAACCCTAGAAAACGAAATTGAGATAATTGTGGAAAACGGTTCGTAATAACATAGGGAAGCCTAAAAATATCAGATTTGAATTTTTCTAGTGTCCTTCGGATCCGATCGGGATCAGTTTTCGAAAAACGTGCCCCGAAGCACCGGATAGCAAAAATATTCCGACAACACCAATAGGTCCGTAAAAATATAAGGTTTTCAAAAATATCAGTTTTAGAATTTTTCGGTATCTAAAAATAACAGATATAGGCCTTTTACGCGTATTTTCTTTACTACCGGTATTTTAATTGTCTAGTCTACTATTCATAGTACTTTTCTACTATTCATTACTATTCACCTATCTCTACTTTTTCTTACACTCTATTCTTACACTCTACCATACCTATACCTTACAATTTACCTTCCCCATACAACTTTAATCACATCAACCTTACACATTACTTCTTTTATACAAAACAAACAAAAATAATTAATTCTCCCCCTCTACACTCAAAACCGGCGCCTATCCTCTTCTTTTCCATCAATTTTATTTCAATTTCATTTAATTTTAATCACACAAATTTCCACTCCAAAAATCTATAAATACCCCCTTCCTCTTCCATTCTTTCACACAACAAAAATTCATACTAAAACTCTCTCAAAATCACTCCACAAAATTCCTCTCCCAACATCTCTCTCAAGTCTCTCTTTTCTTTAGAAAACCAAGTCCCACATAATACAACAACCCATTCTTTTCTTCTTCAACAACACATAACTTTAGGTAAAAGTTTCTCATATTCTCTCATCATGTTCATATAACTTAACATGAGTTTAGTGTATGTTTCTTAGGCTCATTGAGTTAAAGAAGCAACAATTTATTCATGTTTTGTTTTTGTTCATGTTCTTATTTTCTTTATGTACTATTATGTTGATATTGTTATTATTTGTATTATCTATCTATATATATATGTATATGTTTATTTAGAGCATATAAGCTCACTTGTTATTTATTTACTTTCAAGTATTGCAATTTATTTAATTTCAAGTTGTTCTTAAGACTAGTCTTTCTAGTCTTAGACTTGTCCATATCAAGTCAAAACAATTTTATTTCCTTGCTTTTCTTTTCTTTTAAGGACTAGTCTATTCTTAGTCCCGGGATTCCTTGATGAAGCTAAGGTTCCCAATACTTGACTTTACCTTTATGCTCTTATTTATTTTAATTATGTTGTTTTATATTTTTCATGGTTACATATTCTCATTCATGCATGAATATGTTGTTATTGTCTCAATCATAATAGAATGAGCTTTCTTAAAATAAGAATAAGAACTCTTTTTAAAATAAATTTTGTCACATAAGAAGTTATTTTCCTTAAAGGTTGAATTAAATTTATATTCTTCTAAAGATAGATAAGCTAGCTCAAGTTTTAGTAATAATATATGGTTTTCACCAAGAAATACATAAAGTAAAGTTATTATAAAATCTCTTTTCAAAGAAATAAGAAAGTTTCTTTAGACCTAAACAAAGGATTTCTTAAATTCAATTGTCAAAGTTTTCCAACACTAAAGTCTAAGATAAGTTTTTCCAAAATTTACTTATATGATGATTTCTTTTAAAAGTGGATATAACTATGAAATAGTTAGAAAAACTATATGTTTCCAAACTACTAGGAATAAATTTATGAAAATCTTGAAAGATTAAAATTTCTTTTGAAGATTAATAACTAAGAAATGGAGTTAAAAGGAAGAAATACTCCTTTATAATAATTTAGGAAATTTTCAAAGTAAAACTAACTCCTTTTCAAGTCTTAAGCTTATCTCACTTTCAAGACATGTGTCTTACAAAACCATTGTTGAGACAACACCACATTCATGCATATAGTTTGAGTTTATACATATATATACATAAATTCAAGGGATTTTTCAACCATACAATATATCTATATTTTTGTACAAAAGCCCTTGAGTGAAGTAATGTTTGAAAACTCTAGTTTTGAAGTTTAGAAAATTCGTATCAAATCTGTACGCTACTATTCCGAGACCCAAATAACTTCTTTTGATGGAAATAACCTTAGAAATAGATAGATCTTTTCGAGTAGGTAGAAATCGGTATATAATATGCGGAATTCCGAGTTAAAATGAGCAAGTTATGGCCATTTTAAATTGGAATTTCCATTCCATACGATTTTTACAAATTCTTTAAGATAGAAGTATAGATCTTGAATAGATCTTGGATGAAATACTCATGTTGGGTATTTCTTTTGTTTAGGTGTCGAGGATCACGATCTTGTCTTCCCCGAGGATTACTTCGACTCCTAGGACGCTATGGACGAGTGAGTTTCCTTTACGCTTACGTATTCGCGCATGTGCTTGTAGAATAGAGCACTAGATGTTAGGAAAAAGATAAAAATTGATATGCATGCGGGATATTATGGGAATTGTGTATGTGATTCGTTGTGTGCGATCAATGAACGATAAGTATATCGAAACCCGATTTGTGATTGATATAAATGTTTCCATGTATGTATTATTATGTGTGCAAGTATTGTTTGATCGCTTTAAATGATTTAATGTCATATTGAAATCCTCATATAATAAATTGCTCATGCATATCACTTAGTATATCATTTCGAAGTTTTGCTACTACTCCTCAGCGTGGGACCGGAATGGTAAGCTACCTAGCTACATCTTGAGGGTTAGGACGTACGGGGAATACGGCCTCAAGGTGTAGCCGAGCCGGATCGATCGCTTTGGGCATGGAAGGCCCGGGGACTAGTAGTACGGTTCGTTGGAACCCCAAGACGCGCGCAAATTTGAGGAGGTTGTTCGGGACCCAGTTCAAAGCATTCCCTAACCACCGATGGAGGGGTAAATCCATCAAACATACGAAACCGGATAGTCGTATGTAATGTTTGATCATATGGTTGTTGCATTCATATGCTTGATTAATAAACTTGTTTGATTGTTCTTATGAGTACTATTGCGTAAGGAATATCTCACTAAGCTAGTCATGCTTATACTCCTATAGACTTTTGATATTGCAGGATTATCTTTTGCACCCGACCTCCTTGATTTCCCGGGTAGAATCCTTATTTTGAGAAGCTTTTGGAGGCAATCTATTTTGAAGTTATAGAGTAGATTTCTTCTAAAATCTTCTAGCTTAGTTATGATATATTTAGAACCATGTTATTATGAGTTATCGGGGGAATGCCCCTTAGAAGCTGTAAGACTTTTATTTCAATGAAATATATTGAGTGTTATTTTGCATGTTCCGCTGCCAATGTCTTAAAATGCATTACTCCACCGGTCTCCCTTTGTTGTGAATGTACGCCTTGTACCGATATGGAAGCTTTCGAGTGACTGAGGTAGTCATTTTTAAGTTTTAATATTGCGTACGGCGGGCTGTCACGTTTAGGGTACCCGCTGGGGCGTGACAGGATGGGCAGGAATTGGTTTATCCAATAGGCTATTGACATATGGACACACACACATATACGTGATCATGGTCCCCAAGTCATATGTGTAATGCTTAATTTTCCTTCTAATGTCCCATCATTAAAAAGAACATTGTGCATCTTCCATTTATGGATTCAAGTAAGAGTGGGCATAAATTGATCTAGTTCGGTTTTCACTAAAAACTAAATCAAACCATAATTTAATATTCATTTTTTAAATCCTAAAGAAAATCCATAAAACAATAAATTTGGTTTAGTGAGGATTACAGATTGAGCCCTATTTGTAATTTGATAATATTATATTTTCATAACTTGCAGTCTTATATGTAAAAGTACTAAATTTGCTAAATAATCATAAGTATTAAATCACATAAAAAATAATAAATCAAGTCAATAATAAGAAAACAAAAAAACAGTTCAAATATTCATTAACAGCTAAATTTAATAAAAGTTAGTATGTGATATATATTTTGAGTAAACCTCTTTAAATGATTTATAGATTATGAGATAAAACTAAAATAATCATATATTTTAATATAAACTAAAAAATATTTTAACCGTTATGTTATAATATAAAGATTGTTTTAGTTACAAGTAAATTAACAATACTTATTTCTAAAACAAATTGGTTTAATTTATCCTTCCAAACCAAGCATAAATTTATGAATTGGCTTAGTTTAGAAATTTTTTAAACCACATTGCCAAAAATAAATAAATAAATAAAACCTTACTTTCTGTTTGGTTTAGTTCAGTTTATGGATTTGTTTAATTTTGTCATTTTTTTTACCTATCCTTAGATTCAAATACGCTTTCATATATTGTTTTTTATTTGTGTTGTTCTTAATTGACCGGTTTAAGGTTTTAAAGTTTCATTTTTTTTCCTATTGCCAATAGTGTTAAAGTTTCGATAAAAATAGAAAATCCTAAACACACTTTTTATTGTCATTCTCTTAATATTCAACCTTTGTTATTTTAATAAAAATTCAAAAAAGTACTACAAATTCATATAATCTCTTAAAATTTCATAAATTTGTCTAATTTATAAAAGTCATAAAATTACTCTATAAATTTTTGAAAAAGCTTTAAATTTCTATAGGTTTTGTGGAAATGCAGAGGTTGAATTTAAAAACTCCCTTAAATTTAAGGTTTGTTTAATTTGTCTTATTTTGGTCTACTCATTATCTTTTTGACACTTACTCAAGTAGAGATGATATATATCACTTTTTTAGAATTAAACACTGGATAAATTCTTATGAAATTTGACTAATTTATCATTTCCTATATTCACTTTTACAAATATATGAATTAAAATTTTATTTTTTCAACATATAAAATATATATTTTTAAAAACATTTTTTTCTTAAAAGAGTGGATTTTCACATCTTAAGTCCCAAAACCAATCACTAATTTTGTAATAATTATGAAATAAAAACAAATAAGACATATATAAGATATATTTTTCCAAATATTAATCTTCAAATAAATAGAGATTAAATAAATAAAATATAGATACATATTATGAGACCCTATAAGAAGATAGGAACCAATTAAAATAGAAATTAATCCATGATTAAATTAATTACATTAAACGATGGATACTTATGAATACGATTAGGAGCCAAAATTAGAAATTTCTAATCGATAACCGAGAAAATATAAGAACTATTAAAATAAATAATAAAATGATAATATCTTATTAAATAAAAGCACATTATCTACCATTAAAATAAGTATACATAAGCTAAAATTATATAGATTGGATAAAAATCATTAAAGATTTAACACTATTCATTTATATATTGGGAAAAAAAAAACAGGTCATATTAGGAAACTAATAAATTCCACAAATTTCAACAAATAAAGAATAAATAATTATTATAAAATATGTCAAAAAATAAGAGAAATTCATTAAAAAAAAGGCAAAATGGAAAAAAAATTGCCAACAAATTTAGATATACGTGTCACACTGGAATAAATGCCACTTACCATTTTTTCATGCAAAAGGAGGACATTGTCATTTTTAATAATTATAAAATAAGATGAAATCTATGAAAAATTCATAAAAATATCACAAGCAGCACAAAAATAGCCCAAAATTTTTAAGACACGTGGCATAACATTAGAAAGACACCCATAATTTTTCATGCGAAAAGGATAACATTTGGCATTTTTTAATGCATGGAAACAAGCTATAAATACCAAGTTATAGAATAAAAAATTCACACAGCTCATTTCGAGCATCCTAAAATCACCAATTTGTAGTTTGGCACAAAAAGTTATTCTCTATACTACCAACAAGTTCATGGTTGTAGAAGATGGCTAGAGATGGTGGTTCTAGTGGTGATTGGGTAGATATTGTAGAAATTTTCACAAAGTCATGGAAGCTCCTTTCATAAAACACTTTTATAGATAAACTCTACATAATATTAGGTACCTCTTATGAAAATTTCATAAATAATAATAGTTAGTCCATATTTTATATGTTAAAATATAGTAAAGTTATTCTATTATACATGTCACTCCCCAATGGGTACCCTAAAACGTGACAGTCCGCCACACTCAATATTAAAGCTTAAGTATGACAACCTTAGTCATTTCCAAAGCTTTTATATTAAGTGTAAGGCTTACTTTCACAATTTTAGAGGACCATATATGGAATTATGAAGCTTAAGGAGATATAAAACATATTAAGAAAAGAAGAATCACAATAATTATTTGTTCATGGCAACGACTTTACAAACTTAGGGACAACTCCTTAAATTAGTCATCTATATATAATATATGCATGCTAATACTAGGCTAAATTTTACCCAAATTTCTAATGTTCAAGAGAGATTACCTGCCCGCATAGTCCACGTGGCCTTAACCATAGGTACGGGAACTGCAAAAGATATCTATTGGGGTATAAGCTAATAGGCTTAGTGAGAACTATTTCCATAAATAACTTCTTGTAACAAGATTCAAACAAGTTGATTTAGTCAAGCAAATGTAATGCACAAGCACGTGGGCAAACAAGCTGAAATGACCTAGATTTATATTTTAATCAAATCTCATGTGTTTATTAATTTATTTTAAGGAGATGAATTGAATGAGTATGTTTGTGTTGTTAGTAGTCTAATATATAAGATTTTGTATGTGTATATGTGGATATTAATATTTTGTTCTATATGCATTAATGTGTGAGTAATGAAATTATTAATGTTGTCTTGTGCACATTAAGATGTTAAATTAGGTTAGATTATTAAATCAACTCCAATTTTGTTAAAGATTAATTGATAGAGTTCTTGGTAATTAAGTAGCATTTATGCCCTAAATGTAAGCTAAATGGAGTCCAAATTAAAGCCAAATGCATCTTAAGTTATTATATGCATTAAGGGGTAATTTGGAATGTGAAAAAGTCAAATTAAGCTAAATTGATTACTTTTTGGGGCAGCTCAAGATTTTATCCGAATTTTCCTTTTCTTTCTTCTTTTTCTCTTCTTCTTCTTCCTCCATTTCCATTTTCATTTCCAAGCTCAAGTTAGGGTTATATCAAGTTGAAAATCAAAGTTATTCTCAAGACAAGGTATATATATGTTGTATTTGAATTGGTTTAGTTTAGGTTGTTGTGATTATTGTTTTGTTTTCCTTTCTTGAAATAGATGTATAGATAGTTGGATGAATTGAGTTTAAGATTTATCAAATTGTTGTTCATGCATGGAATGAGTTATGTATGTGTCATATGAGTGTGTGAAAGTATGCATGTATTGTTGTTTGATATGAAGTGTCTTGATGTAACAAAGATAGTTTAAGTAGTTAGAGTGGAGATTGATGAAAATGGAATTTGAAGTGTTTAGTGATGTTGAATTCATGCCTTGGGTTGCTAGAATTGAGTAGTGTATGTTGGAGTGAGTATATGAAGTTTGAAGTGTAGTTGAGGAAAGTTTTTGAAGTGTTTTAAGATGTAAGTTTACAAAGTGAAAACAGGGGATTTGAATTTTCGTATAAGCTTGTTTTTGTAACGTACGCCGGCATCTAGGGATTCTACGCCGCCGGCTTAGAGGCGGTGTAGAAAGCCCACAGAATGATTTTCCCTAACGCCGTTTGCAACGCCGCCGGCTTATATGCCGAAGATTTGCCAGCGTCTATTCTTCAGAACGTACGCCGGCAATTTGAGTCTCTACGCCGCCGGTGTAGAGGCGGTATTGAAAGTTCACAGAACCAAATTTCTTAAAGCCGACTGAACGCCGCCGGCTTTCGCTAGGAAGTCAGCCGGCGTTCTTTCTTCTAACTTGTACGCTGGCTTTTGGGAATCAAGGCCACCGGAGTAGGTTACAAAGGCTGACGGCGTACGCTTTGAACGCTGCCAGCGTTGACAGTGTACATTTTCAGAACAGTTAACACCGGCCCAACGCCGCCGGCGTTGAGTGCCGGCGTATCCCCTGAGTTTTTGAATTTTGAGAACTTTTTCTAAAAAGTTTCCAAAGTTGTTATTTGAGTATTTGAGTATTTGGTAAGCAATTTGGGATATATTAGGACGTTTAAATGCCTAGTCGTGACTGTATATTCAAATTATGTGAATTTCTTTGATAATTTGTGATATATGGATATAATATGTATATTTTGTGAGAATGAAATTTATAAATGATGATTTATTAATTATTGTGACATTTCTATTACAGTTAAGGATTCTTCGGTTAATCCATCACCGAGAGATCCTAGTTCTATTCTAACGAGTTCAGGTACGCAATACTTGTCTGATGTTTGCTAGGACCAGACATTTCTAACTTGACCTAAATTGATTCGATTTAATATTTGGATGAATTGGATGTCTATTACGCTGTTTAATCTGGTCGAGGAGCAGCAAACCTGTCATGATGCAATGACATGTTAGCTAGGCGCTTAACCAAGTCATGATGCAATGACTTTACCATGATGCAATGGTACGCTATGATGCAATAGCGATTCTTTTGGTTAAGTGGGTAGCCGATAGGGGGGAATTGTATCTGTGTAACGTTTGCTTAAACTTAGGGGGAAATACCATGATTTAGTTCAAGGTTTATGGGAACTTGTGAACTAGGCTCATGTTATGGACTGAGTTTAAGTAGAGTCGGGCAACGGCTTTTAAACCCTAGATGAAGCTATTAACTTCATGAAATAGATATAGGAGATATAAGTATTCGGACTGCTTATATCAACCCCCTGAGCAGCTGCTGTTACTCAGGATCCCTGGATTCCCGAAGTGTGACGGGGTTTGAATACCCTTTTGTTGATTTGTGAATCAAAATGTAATAAAGATAACCACTTGTTCTATGATGCATTACATGAATCGGATGACTTGTTATGCATTGGTTATTGTGTACTGGGCCTCTGGCTCACTTTTGCTACTTTGCAGGTAATGGAGACGAGTATTACGATGATTAGGCTATGGGTCCGATTTCGAAAGATTTTTGGATGAGTGGGACGAATAGGATTCGATCACCCTGGACCTTTGGAAGACTTTTTGCGATGAGAAGTTATGTATAGATGGCTTAATAGTTAAGCCAAATTTCTTTTGTAATGTTTAAACTCCTTCAGGGTCCTCATGTCTTGAAAGAACATGTAATTTGTTTTGTAGTGTCATGTGTTGACACAAAGAAATGTATATGATGTAAATATATGTTAGATTGCTTTTGTTAGCAATCTTGTTTTATTTAAAAGCTATTTACAAAGTTCAGTGATTTTGATCAAACAATTTTCATAAACTGTTAGTTTTAGGACAACCTTACATATAATGTGAAACGTTATATGTGGTTGGGGATTCGGTACTCTAAGTCTCGGGATTTAGAGGATCGGGTCTTTACACAAGCATATAGCTTTCCGGGAACTATATGTTGAATGGATTTACGCCCTCCATTCGGGGTTTGGTGATACTTATCCTCAAAACAAGTAGTTTTTAATAACAGAAAATTTAAGCTTGCGAGCACTCATCGCCAAGCATTCATTAAAAAGTTTTAAACTTGCGAGCACTCATCGCCAAGTATTCCGAATCTACTTGATTTGACCTTGCTTTTGGATCAACCGCCAAGCATATTCCATTAAGCCGCCAAGCAATCGCTTTCGGATCTCCCGCCAAGTGTTGCTTTCGACATGAGCTTACTATCCTTCTCACCCAAGGATAATAACCCAACCATGCAATGTGACTCACTTCGTGGTATGCATGAGTTCATTAATTTATAAAGTCATAACATAATTTTTTTCAACTTTATGGCAATCAAGGAATTTCACACAAATCAATATTAAACTAAAACAATCACTTAGAACAATTCGGGCTTCGATATTCTTAGAATTCTTTCAAGGAATTATTTACATGCATATCGGTTTATCTTTTCCTAACTCTAGTGCAACTAATTTACAAGCACAACAAGTGTAGCATTTAATGGAAATAAACTCACGATGCCATTGTCATCTATTCCTCTAAGCGGATGAGTCGTTCACACACTCCACTTAATCGTAATAGTTCTTGGGGTAAAAGAATCCTTCCTCGGGGTTACCTAACCAAAGAAAATACCCGCAATGAGTTTTTCTTGATGATTTTCTTGAATTTTGACAAAACAATGTCAAAGAACGTTAAAGTTCGTATAGAAGAATGTTCCAACTTAAAATGGCCATAACTTGGTCATTTTAACTCGGAATCGCGCATATAATATACCGATTTCTACCTACTCAAAAAGATCTACCCATTTCCAAAATCATTTCTAACAAACAAAGCCATATAGGCTCCGAAACAGTGGCGACAAAATTCACCACGGATTTTCATGTAAAAACAACTTTGGTTCAAGAAATCAAAATTTGTTTGATAAATACTTAGTTATCTATATAGTTGAAAAATTCTCTTTTTATAACTATATAACTCATATTTAAGCATGCTCAAGTGTCTTGTTGTCCAAATTATTTTTCTTAGGTAAAACAATGTCGGGTTGAAGCTTTCCGGAAATTGTTTTTGTGAATTTCTTTGAAATGAATATCTTGTTTTCTTTATTTTCTAAAATCGTTTTATCTTGGTTTCATCTATCTTTTCTAAGTGACCTTTGAAAGTAAAATCTTCTACTTTCTAGTTACATTAATACTATATTTGAAGTTTTCCAGGAAATATGCTTTTCTTCATTTTTCTTGTGTAAATTCCTTTGTTACTTGTTTTGCAAAAATCTTTACTGATATTTCTCATTCTTTTTCTTATGTCTCATATTTTTCAAAATAATCACCCATGCATGAAAATTTGTTTTCTTCATAAAAACAATGTGGAACAATTAAGGACTTTTTGTAGAAAAACTAATTTCTAAAATCTTATTAATTTCCTCTTGTAACTTGAAAAGAAATAACTTTATTATTTTCAAACCATAAATTTTCTTTGCCTATTTGTTTGCAAAGGTCTTTACTTAAAAATTTCCTTAGTCATCCATCTATTTTCTTTCTTATGAAAAGAACCATTTTAACAAAAATATCTTCTTTTGAAAAACAAGGTGGAATAATAAAGATTTTAGTATCTTTTCAAAGCAAAAGTAGTTTATAAAAATAGTGAGTTCTTTTTGGTAACATGAAAAGGAATGAGTTTATTTTGTGTTGCTTTATAGATTTTATACTTTACATAAACTTATTCCTAAGTGACAAAATTTTTCTTTTGTTTAAATAAAATTATGGACAACAATCTAAATGAACATGATTATGAGAATAATAATAACCAAAATAACATAAAGCATAATAATAAAGTCAAGTATTGGAGTCTTAGCTTTTTCAAGGCTCCCGGGACTAAGAAGTAAACTAGTCCCATAATAAGATAAAATGAAAGAAAGAAAAGCTTGTTTTGACTTGATGAGGACAAGTCTAAGACTAGAGACTAGTCTTAAAAGCAACTTGAAATAAATAAGTTGCATTGAAGTAAATAAATTGCATGAAAGGTAAATAAATTGCAAGATTATGAGCTTATATGCTCTAAATAGTATTTATAGCTATATGGATATAGTAGATAGTTATGAACATAAAAGAGACATAAATGAACATAAGAGATACATAAATGAATATAAAGGAAACATGAACATAAAGGAATTATGATTATGGACAAAAACAAAGTATGAACCTATTGTTGCTTTCTTAACCTTCATGGTTTTAGAAAACACACACTAAGTTCATACTAAAGATGAACATGGAAACTTCTTGAAGAACTTTTACCTAAAGGAGATGAACTAAAGAGAACTTCTTAAAAGAACTTCTTGAGAGAAATTTTAGTAGAGTAACTTTAGAGAAGAAGAGGTGTGAAAGAAGTGAAGGTATGAGGGGGTATTTATAGGAATTTGAGGAGTGGTTTTTGTGTGATTAAATAAAGTGAAATTAAAACAAATTGAGGCATTTAGAGAGGGGGGGCCGCCGGCCATGCATGGGGGAGGGGCATTTGATTTATTTTTTTGACTTTTGGAAAGATAAAAGATGTAATATGTAAGGTAGATGTAATATAAAGTTATGGGAAAGGTAAAAAGTTAAGATTATAGGTTATGTAGAGTGTAAAATAGGTGTAAGAAAAAGTAGAGATAAAAGAATAGTGTAGAATAGTAATGAATAGTGTAATGTAAAGTAGATATGACAATTAAAGTACCGGTAGTAAGAAAATACGCGTATAATAGCTATATCTGTATTTTTACTTACCGAAAAATTATGAAACTGATATTTTTGGAAAACTTATATTTTTACGAGTCTAACGTGTATTCGGAATATTTTTACTATTCCGGGCTTCCGGACACGTTTTTTCGAGAACTGTGTCCTATCGGGTTCGAAGGACACCCGAATTTCGCGAAACTGAAACTTTTATAAAACCTATGGTTATTACGAACTATTTTAGCTAATTATCCCAACTTTATTTTCTAGGGCCAAGGAAAACGGCAATGCCAGATTTAGTTTGATACGGTAAACTAGGGTTTTGTTGACTTTTAGGGTTCCATTTGACTTCCGGTTTAGGGTTTTATGCTAAACCAATTCCGAAAATTTAGGGGTTTACAATACATGAAACTTTTTAACCACTTTCTAAATGCTCATTATAAAGCTTAGATATTAAATTTATCAAGTTATAACATATACTACTATTTTCCTATAATTACATGATTTATTATAAACTAGTTACCTTATATATGGCTTTGCATAACTTAAATCTATAACTAAACTACTCTAGTTATTTGCTACTTTTAAAATATATTATCAAAGAACTTATAACAAATACTTAAGAAATAATCACCCTTAGATTAGCTTAAACTAATCATCTACTTTAATGTTTATTAATTTGGCTAAGCTTAATATAAAGAAAATGATAAAATTAGTTATATTGTCAATGCCAAATATTTATAAAGCTTATATTTAACTATAATTAATCTTTTAACTATTGCTTCTATAGTACATATTATATAGGAACATTTATACTAACAAATTAGACTCTACAATAGCCTATAAGAAATTAATATTTAATATTATACAACTTAGTTAATAAATATCTACTTATTCTCAAATTCTGGTAATTAATAGGGGCATTGTGAGAAGAGGTAAGTTCTAGATAATTTTATCAATATTCCATAATTTTCCTAGAATTTTCATCACATGTTTGCTATTTTTAATTTTCTAAGATTCTAGAGTTAAGTAAAATAATCATTATAAGTTAAATTAGTATAAAATAGCTAAAGTCCTTTAGTTTACTTTAAACATTTTAACAAAATTACTAAGTTTAAATATTAAACCTACTTATTTTACTATTTCTCCTATAATAAACTCTTAGTTATAAGTTAATTATTCAATAAAAACCGATATAAAACTATAGTTAGTACTTAAATTATGTTTTATTTAAAGCCTATTAAAATACATCCTAATATACCCCATAATTGTACTCTATTCCTAAATTAGCTAAACTAAGAATTATTGCCCTTGCTAATTACATCAAGAAAAAAGAAGGAAAATGATAAAATAACCAAGCAACCAACCTGTGTATGAAACTATAGATACTTATAAATATTCCTTGCTGGATATTATTAGGTGTTCATGGGGAACGTTAATAAATCGCATATTCTGTAAGTGGCTCATTTATATGGTAATTGTAAAAAGGGATATTATTTAATTATAGTTGTTTATGCTTGTAAGTTAGCTATAAAACATGCGTGGTTGATTAACATTGTTTGATATTGGATGTTTACCTACCCTATTGTATTGGTGTAAGCTATCTATTTGATCCCCTAAATAAAAATATGTTATTAAGAATATACTGAAACTAATAACTGATCATGCATAGCATATCGCATTTTGCATCCTTGCCTCCACCACATACTGACCATAAAGGTGAGAAACCAAGGAGATGTTTCTTCTTTTAACCTATGTTGAACTAAGTAACATGAGAGATTGTCACAATATGGGTTAAGAGCTATTAGTGGATGGTTCGTGATGGTTTTTAGGAGGACAGCAGTCCATTGCACATTCCTGGTTTGATGGAGAATGAATCTGTGTCAAATGTCCTCGAAACCCAGATTAGAGTGGGGTTAATTTCTCTAATCTCATGATGAACCGTCAACATCATGCGGATGACATCTCAATTGACTGCACAATTCGCTCTAATAACAATGATTGTGATTTGTTCTATAATGTGTATAATTACCCTTTTTATATCCATTTATTGACCTATGGTTTTTAAGGTAATTTCAAGCTTAAACCCTAAGCCAGAAAGTGAACCGGAAACCCTAAGTCAACAAATCCCTAGGAAACTCTAGCAATTTAGATCCGGTAATTCCGTGTTCTTAAACCGAGAAGTTGATATATGAGTGGAAGGTGTAGATTGGTTCGTAATAATATTAGGATGCTTAAAAATATCATATTGGTAAAATTTTGGCTTATTTCGAACCCGATCGGATACATACTTTGAAAAGCATGTCCGGAGGCTCGAGATACCAAAAATATGTTATTAGTATAGTTAGACTCGTAATTTCATAAGATTTTTGAATATATCAGTTATATAATTTTTCAGTTTATAAAAATTACAGTTATAGCATTTTTATCGTATTTTTCATTATTATCGGTAATTTAAATGTCTAATCTACTTTTTGATTTCTAATCACACTATTCACAAGTACAACCACCCATATCCTATTCTAACATCCTTACAACCTATTCTTACAATATTACATCATTTTTCTTACATTTACTTTTCCAATACATTTTATTACTTAAATTACTTTTAAATTTGAATTTTATTACACAAAACAAAATCACACAATTCTCTCTCTCTTCCTTGTAAAACCGGTGCCATACCCCCCTTGTCCTCTCTCATTTTACTTGATTTTTCTCTATTTTATTAATCACACAAACCCTAATCCATTTCCCAATATAAACACCTTTACCTTTACACTTTCTTTCTCTTTCACAAAAATCAAACTTTGGAAAAAATTGTCTCTCCTCTCTTTTTCTCTCCAAGCCGTGAGCCTCCCCTCCCTTTATACACACACACTTTATTTTTCTTCAAGTCTTTCTTACTTCAAACACTAAATAGGTAATAGATCTAGACCCTACCACAAATAAAACATATAATGGCAAGATCATACATGTGTGGTTCCACCAAAATCCCCATGAGCTTTATGCTAGGGATGAGGAAACACTTAAACATGATATTCTTGCCATCACAATGTTGTAGATCTTGTTATTTAAGTTGTTTTGCTATTATTTTGCTATATAATTGTTTTATGTGGTTATTATTGATATTTTGTGCATATATTCATTTATTAACCACATCTACATAATGTTGATGTTGCATTTGCATTCATGACTTGCATGATAGACTAGATCTAGTTGTTTTGAACACATAAATGCCATAGGTTTTTTTGTCTTATGTACATAAAAGACTTGTGGTAGTATAATAATAATGAGGATATGTTAAAAAGTTCAAGATCTATCTTTGTTTCAATAGAAATGGTTTTTGGAAATTCGGATTTAAAAATAATCCTATTTTAAAAACCTATTTTTCAACTCCAAAATGAGTATTTTACATTAAACATGAAGAGTTTGGAGAATAGGTACCATAAAGAAATGATTTTGAGGAGTAAAGCTTAGATCTACTAAGAGATTGAAATACCCCAGCTCTTCACCTAAAATAGAAATTGGTTTTAGATAGATTTAAATGACTAAAATGAATTAGAGGATTTAAATAGACAAGTTGATATAATTTAAATTAGCTAATAATAAGTTGGTTTAAGATTTGAGTTTCAAATTCCCTAAACATGTCATCAAAGTGTTTAGAGAATTCCTAAATCCTTGATTCTTAGCCTAAACACTAATTCCTAAATCTCAGTAAAAATTTAAGTTCATTTACTTACCTTAAAATCAGTTCTTAAAACCCGAACTCAAATTAAATATCTTTTATCTAAAATAAATTCTCAAATTAAGTTCTTATTACAAGTTCTTAATTTCTAACATATTGGTTCCGAAACAACCTTTTAAATACTCTTGAAACTATAGATATTTGATCTGATAGTTCTAAACCTATACTTATAATCCTTTATATTAATTTTAATCCCTATCCTTTTCATTTTAAACCTTCTCTATCCTTTGCCTCTCTCTTCCCTCACTTTTCCCTTTCTTTCCTTCTATTTTCTCAACCGATGCTTTCTCTTCCCTTTCCCTTTCTTCTTCATTTTTCTTTCTTTCTCTTCAAATCTTCAACAAATCTCAAGATCAAAGCCAACTAGAGGATGAATCAAGACTAGGAGATGAACTAGATAGAGAAAACCAAGCTAGAGGATGAAGCTTCAACTTCTTTTCTTCTCTAAAGCTAAGTATACTTCGTAAATTGTTATTTCTTTATGAATTAGAACTTAAATGTTGTATTAATGTTTTACATGAGTTGAGAAGTGTTGTTTAAGTTTGTATTTGTAAAGTTTATGGTTGATGGAGTTGGCTTATTGAGGAAGAAGATGAATAGTGAAATTGGGGTTTGAAGTTGTTTATGATTATTATAGTGATGTTTGATGGATTGAAGTGGGAGTTTGTGTTTATTAGATTTTATTGAGATCAAATAACAAGTTTTAAGAAGCTTGAAATGAATTTGGAGGAGTTTGAAACATTTTGAACAAATGTTTTTCGCAAAATAAAAACAGGGGAAAATTTGATAGCAGCGTATTGCATGTACGCTGGCAATCAACGTTGCCAGTGTTGAAGTTTACGCTGCCGGTGAAATACCCCAACTCTTTACTTAAAATAGAAATTGGTTTTAGACAGATTAAAATGACTAAAATGAATTAGAGGATTTAAATAGACAAGTTGATATAATTTAATTAGCTAATAATTAAGTTCGTTGAGATTTGAGTTTCAAATTCCCTAAACATGTCATCAAAGTGTTTAGAGGATCCCCAAACTCTTGATTCTTAGCTTAAACATTAATTCCTAAATCTCAGTAAAATTTGAGTTCATTTGCTTATCTTAAAATATCAGTTCATAAACCCGAACTCAAATTATATATCTTTTATCTAAAATAAATTCTCAAATTAAGTTCTTATTGCAAGTTCTTCATTTCTAACATATTGGTTCCGAAACAAACTTTTAAATACTCTTGAAACTATAGATATTTGATCTGATAGTTCTAAACCTATACATATAATCCTTTATATTAATTTTAATCCCTATCCTTTTCTTTTTAAACCCTCTCTATCCTCTGCCTCTCTCTTCCCTCACTTTTCCCTTTCTTTCCTTCTATTTTCTCAACCGATGCTTTCTCTTCCCTTTCTCTTTCTTCTTCATTTTTCTTTCTTTCTCTTCAAATATTCAACAAATCTCAAGATCAAAGCCAACTAGAGGATGAATCAAGATTCGGAGATGAACTAGATAGAGAAAACCGAGCTAGAGGATGAAGCTTGAACTCCTTTTCTTCTCAAAAGCTAAGTATACTTTGTAAATTGTTATTTTCTTTATGAATTGGAACTTAAATGTTGTATTAATGTTATACATGAGTTGAGAAGTGTTGTTTAAGTTTGTATTTGTAAAGTTTATGGTTGATGGAGTTGGTTTATTGAGGAAGAAGATGAATAGTGAAATTGGGGTTTGAAGTTGTTTATGATTATTATAGTGATGTTTGATGGATTGAAGTGGGAGTTTGTGTTTATTAGATTTTATTGAGATCAAATAACAAGTTTTAAGAAGCTTGAAATGAATTTGGAGGAGTTTGAAACATTTTGAACAAATGTTTTTTCGCAAAATGAAAACAGGGAAAAATTTGACAGCAGCGTATTGCATGTACGCTGGCAATCAACGCTGCCGGTGTTGAATTCTATACCGCCGGCATACGTGTGAAATTTGGCGGTGTTGGGAGTCACACGGTGACCAGATTGCTTGACCTCTAACGCTGGAAAATTTAAACTTTACGCCGCCGGCGTTGAACACCGGTGTTGGTTTTGTAAATTTTTCCAGTTTTGCAGCCTCTTCGTATTTTAGCCATAAATTTTTCATCCGATCTCCGATTGAGGTGATTCAAGTTGTGTTGGAAAGATAAAAAGAGATATAAAACTTTCATGCTTTGAGTTTTTACAAATTATAAAATTATCAGTGCTTAAATTTTAATTCTTTCCAACTGATACATTTTTCAAGCTAAGCTAAAAACTTGTTATAGATTGTTTTATATGTGTTTACTTTGACAAATGGATCCTTTTGACCTAAAATGAAATAGATAAATAATATTTGATGTGTAATGATGATTTAGTGATATAATTAAACATGACTTAGATAGCTTATAGATTTAATGAATAATTGAGTTAAATATGCGAGTTTAACATAAAATGAATCTAGTTACTTAATCTAAGTTCAACTTGACTAAATGAAGTTGAATAGGATAAAATGAATTAGATTGAGTTAGTTTAACAACTTTGGCTTATTAAATGATTAAGTATAACTTATTTGGCTAAGGTTAAGCTAAAATGAGTTAGTAACAAATAATAGAGTTAAATGAATGTGTTAGGGTGATTTTTGAATAACATGAGGAGTATGTTGTTTTGTATTATATATATATATATATTGTTATGGGAGTAACGTGTTGTTATATGTATATATATATGTTGTTATATATATATTGATATGTGAATAATAGGTTGTGATATGGTTTATATTTAATATGAATGAGTACTAGCTTAAGTTCTTATGTGAGTTCAATTTCTTGAAAAATGTTTGGTTTTGGTTTTGGTTCTGATTCTTTTGGATTGGCGATCAACCTTCTAAGGCTTTGTTTGGGGATTTTATTTAAAGGTACGCAATAACTTGCGTGTTGAATGTTAGGATAGGCATTCTAAATTGATTAAGACTTAAACTCGGCTTTGTAATTGATGAGTGTTGATTGTGTTATTCGTCGTTGAATCCAGTCCGAGGAGCGACAACTTGTCATGATGCAATGACAATGTAGAATAAACGCTTAGGCCACTTGTCATGATACAATTATTTGGCTCGGCGGGTTGTCATGATGCAATGCCAATATTATAATAGGTACTTAGGCTACTTGTCATGATGCAATGACATGGCTCGGCAGGTAATCGAAGGGAATATTGTAACAGTGTAACATTTACTTAAACTTGGAAAGAAGTATCATAGTTTAGTTCAACGTTTATGGGAGCGTGTGAACTAGATTCATGTTATGAACCGAGTCTAAGTAGAGTTGGGTAACGGCTATAAGCCCTGGATGAGATTACTGTTTTTTTTAGTGTAACGTTATCTAGGAGATATAAGTATTCGGGCTGCTTATATCAACCCCTGAGCGTCATGAACGTTACTCAGGATCCCCAAATTCCCATGGCTTGATTCGGAGTGTGAGTGCTCCTGTGATAGTTTTTTATTTACTTTAAAGAAAAGATAATAATCTATGGCTATGCATTGCATATAGTTTAAGTCGTGTGCCACTCCTGTGTGTGATTGTGTTACTGTGTACTAGGCTCCGGCTTATTATTGTTGTTGTTATTCTTTTTACAAGTATTGTTGTTGTTGATGATGTTGATGAAGTTGATGATGATGAGTTCTTGTTGATGTTGTTAATGTTGTTGATGAGGATGGTGATGGTGATGATGATTGATGTGATGATGTTTGTCCCGAGTTTTGGGCGATTATGAAGATATGGGAGAATGAGTGAAGTGTTATAGGATCGAGATATTACTTGTATTTTGTTTCTTCTTTGCTTTGTTTTATGAAGAATGGATTTATTTATAAATTGTATTTTTTTAAGGGTTTGTTAATGCCTAATTGATTGTAAATGATTATCTACCCCTAAGAGTAGATCATAAAGTGTTTTTATAAAGTTAGTTTCTTAGAAAATTGGTTTGCTCTGTAGGGAGTAGAAGTTTATAAGTTGTTTTATAAAATTTGATTTTCCGCTGCCAAATCCAGTTATTTAGAAATCTAATTAAACGATTTCATAAATTCTAAAATTGGTTTAGCAATGTTCAAAATTAACACCTTCTTTTAAGACAACCTTATGTATAATTCGTAAGAGTTATACGTGGTTGGGGACTTGGTGTGCTTAATTTAAGAATTGAGCATGTCGGGTCTTTACAAATGGTATCAGAGCAATGTTTATCTTGAACATTGCTTTTTGCATAATGAATTAGGATTCGTTTAGAGACGGTGAGTTGAGTGCAGAAGCTTGGGAACTCGGTTTGTTTGTTTGCTTGTTTATTGTTTCTTGTTGTTTGATAAACCATAAGTTAGTAGTTAATAAAATTAATTTGGTCTCACTAAAATTAATCAACTTGGCTCAAGTTTATTTTTTGTTGATATTTGAAAATGAACTTAAATGAACATTGCATGATTTCTATGTGTTGTTTATGTTGGGTTTTATTATCAATTTTGCAGCGGAATTTTTCTTTAAAATTAAAACCCTAATTCTAGTATCCATGTGTTTTTTATTAGATACAAAAACGAAAAATAAAAAGTTCAAGTTTTAATACCTTTTTCGATTTCAAAAACTATTTGATGATACGGATCTGTAGACGTTGCCACGTTGCGAACGCCCTCTACGGTATCCACATGAGATGACCTTGATTTGGATTCTCCTCTTGCGTGCTAGCGCAATCTAAAACGCTTCTAGATTTGGTTTCAAAGGGGCTCTTAGAGATACGAATTTCCCACACTCTCTTTAGGGTTTCGAAAATTTCTTTTGACAACACATGTCATTAACCCTTGGAGAGCGTCTTATGTTCTATTTATACTAAAGTCTATTATTCATACGAATAATAACTTTAGTCCCCTAATCTTATTAGGGATAATAACAAATTATAAAATAATTTACGAAATAAATTATTAAATAATTTATAAACATAAGAATTATTAATCCGATTGGGAATAATCATTTTATTGTTCTTAACAAATTATAAAATGAAAATATCAAATATTTAGCCTTGGGCAAAAACACTAACACATACCTCTTTATGAAATGGTAAGGGGTGTCTTCCATCAAGACACCCATTATGAAGAGTCATGTCATTTAGATTAAAAGCCACGACTCTTCTAAAATAAACTTACACAATAGGTCACAAATTCTAACATTATGAAGAGTCATGTCATTTAGATTAAAAGTCACGACTCTTCTAAAATAAACTTACACAATGGGCCACAAATTCTAACATTCTCCCACTTGGCCCATGTATGTTTCTTAATAACTTAGAATAAACATAATGTGCACTAGGCCAAATAATTATTTATCAATCTTAACAAATTAAGATTAATAAATGACTTTATCATTCCCATCATACTTATTTATATCAAGGCCCTGATCCTTTTAGTTCATTCTTTTGTGTGTGACCCTGTAGGTTCACTTAATGTTGGCAGTAGATCAAAAACCCTTTTGACCTACGAGACATAAGTGGCCTCAAGCAAGACATTATGTCTACCCAAATTAAGTGAAGATCGGTGATCCGATTTTACCTTATAGACAGTTAATTATTTAGTCCCTTTGTCACGTGATATCTTATGATTAAACATAAGGTGTGGATCAATACACACTTATATTGTTTAATCACCTATTTCTTGAATCTAGAGTTTGACTGACTTAAACAAATAACATTGATAACTCCTTATCAATTCATTTGAGCACGGCCATGCATATCTCAGTCTTACTCAACAAGGGGCCCAAAAGATATCTCTCTCAATTTAATGAGAGGGACAAATTCCTCATGAACACTCACATTCCTCCACATAACTTATTCCATATCCAATATCAGTCTTATAATCATCTGATTAAAGATGATAAAGAACTGAATTAAAATATGGAGTTTGTTATGTAGGAATCTATGGTGTCATCAGGTCAAAGGACTTAAATAATTACTGTAATGAGAAATACTTATCATATTGATCCATATAGTATTCTCATAATTGGTCATTCCAATACAATGTACTCTTACATGTATCTATGTGCTGAAATGATATCTTATATCCATGATCAGTAAAACATGACCATCATCCAGCCTACATACTAATCTTAATTCATTATTATTCCATATAATGAACGATTAGGGATAATTTAGAATAAAGTTATTTATTCCTTTATGGTTTTACTATTAAAGTCACATACTTTAATGACATAAGGAATAACAAAATTACTCATGGAATTATTTTATCAAGGTAAAAAGGCCAATAATAAACCTTGAAAAATAGAATGGCTTATAAAGATAATAAATATCCAAATGACATAAAATCCATATGTGCTATGGCACATCACTAGCAATCTCTCACTTGCATTAGCTCTACTCAATCATAAGTCTAATGCCCAGTGCTCTAGTATGACTATCATGTTTAGACTGGGGAAGAGGCTTAGTCAATGGATCTGCAACATTGTCATTTGTGGGTACTCTGCATATCTTAACATCTCCTCTTTCAATGATTTCTCGAATGAGATGGTAACGCCTGAGTATGTGTTTGGATCGCTGGTGTGATCTTGGTTCCTTAGCCTGTGCAATGGCCCCATTATTGTCACAATAAAGGTCCACTGGATTTGCAATGCTAGGAATAACTCCCAATGCACTAATGAACTTCTTGATCCAAACTGCTTCCTTAGCTGCATCCGATGCTGCTATGTACTCAGCCTCCGTAGTAGAATCTGCAACTGTGTCCTGTTTGGAACTCTTCCAGCTTACAGCACCTCCATTCAAACAAAACACATAACCAGATTGCGATCGAAAATCATCTGAATCAGATTGGAAGCTGGCATCTGTGTAACCATTTACTACAAGATCACCTTCCTACCTCCATATGTCAAAAACACATCCTTAGTCCTTCTTAAGTACTTTAGAATGTTTTTTACTGCTATCCAGTGACTTTCACCTGGATCTGATTGGTACCTACTTGTGATGCTTAAAGCATAAGCGACATCTGGTCGAGTGCATAACATGGCATACATGATGGAACCAATAGCTGAGGCGTATGGAATCCTACTCATGCGTTCCCGTTCTTCTTTTGAAGTGGGACATTGAGTCTTACTCAATTTAATTCCATGTGATACTGGCAGAAATCCTCTTTTGGAATTCTCCATACTAAACCTTTTTAGTACCTTGTCAATGTATGCACTCTGACTTAGGCTAATTATCCTTCTAGATCTATCTCTATAGATCTTGATGCCTAGAATATAGGCAGCCTCACCTAAGTCCTTCATTGAGAAACAATTTCCTAACCATGTTTTGACCTTTTGTAATGTAGGAATATCATTTCCAATGAGCAATATGTCGTCTACGTAAAGCACCAAGAAAACTACTACGCTCCCACTAACTCTCTTGTAAACGCAAGGTTCATCTTCATTCTTGATAAAATCAAACTCTTTGATTGCTTCATCAAAACGAAGATTCCAACTTCGAGATGCTTGCTTCAATCCATAAATGGACCTTTGAAGCTTACATACCTTATGTGAATTCCTCGAATTAACAAATCCCTCGGGTTGTGTCATACACATCCTCAATGAGGTTTCCATTCAAGAAGGCTGTCTTGACATCCATTTGCCATATCTCATAGTCATAATACGCAGCTATGGCAAGAAGAATTCTCACAGACTTAAGCATGACTACAGGTGAAAAGGTTTCATCATAGTCTATACCATGAGTTTGTTTAAAACCTTTTGCAACTAGTCGTGCTTTGTAGGTATGCACATTGCCATCCATGTCAGTTTTCTTCTTAAAAACCCATTTACATCCAATAGTTTTCACACCATCGGGTGGATCAATCAAAGTCCATACTTGATTGTCATACATGGATTGCATTTCAGATCTCATGGCTAATAACCATTTCTCAGAGTCGGGGCCCATCATTGCTTCCTGGTATGATGTGGGCTCATCTTGGTCTATGAGCATCACATCGCGATTGTCAGTAACGAGAAATCCATATCTCTCAGGCTCGTGACGAATCCTACCAGTCCTACGTGGGCCTTCAGTTAGTGGTTCAGGCTCAGCAACTAATTGCGAGTCTGATTGAACATCTATCATGGGTTCTATGCTAGTCTGTGGTTCTCGAACTTCTTCGAGTTGAATCGTACTCCCACTGATTCCTTTAGAGACAAATTCTCTTTCTAGAAAATGACCATTACGAGCAACAAACACTTTGTTCTCAGATTGGTTGTAGAAGTAGTATCCTTTTGTCTCTTTAGGATATCCCACAAAGAAGCATTTGTCAGATTTAGCTGCTAGCTTATCAGACACCTGTCGTTTAACATAAGCATCACAGCCCCATATCTTTAGAAAAGACAAACTAGGACATTTCCCATTCCATAACTCGTATGGTGTCTTTTCAACCGATTTTGATGGAACCCTGTTCAATATAAACGCAGCAGTTTCTAAGGCATATCCCCAAAAGGATATTGGAAGATCTGTCTGACTCATCATTGATCGAACCATATCTAATAAAGTTCGATTTCTCCTTTCAGAAACACCATTCCATTGTGGTGTTCCTGGAGGAGTCAACTGTGAGATTATCCCACAATCCTTAAGATAATCAGAGAAATCTTGGCTTAAATATTCACCACCTCGATCTGATCGAAGCGTTTTTATATTTTTGCCAAGTTGATTTTGTACTTCATTTTTGAACATTTTGAACTTTTCAAATGATTCGGATTTATGCCTCATTAGGTATACATATCCATACCTACTAAAGTCATCTGTAAAAGTAATGAAGTACAAGTAACCTCCTCTAGCAGGTGAACTTAATGGTCCACATACATCGGTATGTATTAGGCTCAGTAAGTCATTAGCTCTCTCACTTTGTCCTGTGAAAGGAGCCTTTGTCATCTTTCCCATCAAACAAGATTCGCATGATTCATATGATTCAAAATCAAATGAATCTAAAAGCCCATCTTGATGAAGCTTTGATATGCGTTTCTCATTAATGTGGCCTAAACGACAATGCCAGAAGTAAGTTGGATTCAAACTGTTAGATTTGAACCTTTTGGTATTAATGTTATAAATGGACTTATGATCAGATTCATCAAAGTTTAGAATATAGAGACCATTCATCAAATGAGCAATACCATAAAAGATGTCTCCACGATAGATGGAGATTGTATTATTCTCAATAATAAATCTAAAACCATCCTTGTCCAAACATGAAACTGAAATAATGTTACTGCTCATAGCAGGCACATAATAACAATTATTTAAAATCAGAATAAGTCCAGAAGGCAAAGTTAATTCAAAATTTCCCACAGCTAATGCAGCAACCCTTGCTCCATTTGCTACACGTAGGTCCACTTCACCTTTAGCCAACTTTCTACTTTGTAGACCCTGCACATTTACACAAATGTGAGACCCACATCCAGTATCTAATACCCATGATGTAGAAGTAGATAGATTGATTTGTATAACATAAATACCTGAAGCAGTAGTCTCACTACCCTTCTTCTTTCTTAGATCTTCCAAATAGAGCTTGCATTCCTCTTCCAATGACCTGGTTCATTACAGAAGAAACAAACCCCTTCCTTGGGTGGCTTGGCCTTAGGTTGAAGCTTTGGCCTTTTTGCTTTGGTATGACCTTTTGCTTTACCTTGGAGCATCAGGAGCAGGTTCATCAGGGATTGCCTCATCAATCGCATACAACTTCCTCTCATGCTTAAGAACAATTCTTAAGTTACGATACCAATCAAGGAAGTTTTTACTATTCAGCTTATCCTTTTCAAGAATTGATTGCAAGGTTGTGTCGTTGGTTGCCATGATCTACATATAGAGATATGCAAAGTTAATTATCTTTATTTAAGCCATTTTCATAGTCCCACTATTTTTATCAAATTAATAACCCTCTAGTATTAATTTGGAAACCATTAAATAAAGTTTCTTAGTGGGTCAAGATCCATATTTCACTAAACCCTAAGTCAGCTATGGCATGACACCCAAAATTTAGTTATTTAGGTAGGAAACCCTTTCCAATTACATCAAATGTAACTCTCGTTATGAGATTGACATCACATGTCCCGGCCTACTAATCCCATCTAATGCCGTAAGCCCAAAACCGTTTTGATAGCCTATTTAAGTCTAACTATTACGACATGTGGATAGCACCATTATTCACCTTGTGTGACTAGGATAGTCTATTGCACCCTGCTTTGGCAGAACCTACAATTAGACGATCTAAGTCTTGACAAGTGTCGAACTATGGAAGGCATTTTCATGACTTAATATTATTTGAGGGATTTAAAAGGGTGATATTTTATCTTATTATCACATGTAAAGGATATTAAGTATATGGTTGTAAACATGGTATCACATACATGTCAGCATATTATCATGTTATGCATAATATAAAAATGTGACATAGCATGGCCCTTAATCTATATTGATCTTTATAAGCCAATATGAAAACCAATAGCACGATCTTAAGGTAAAGATACATCAACATGGATCTAAGTTGAAAAACTCTTTGTATCTTCATCAAGGCTCTCACTTCTCCATCATTATGGATTGGGAAAGGTCTTCATTACATCTTCATGTCTTTCATTACAATGATAAATAGATACAAAAATCCTACTACAACTAGTAAAATTAAATTACAATAAACAAAACGATACGCAGGTTGTATTTATAAAATTACAACCCATGAAATGAATAAATAGAACCTGCCATTCAGATAAGTCCTAAGGGCCATGCTATGTACCATACATATAACTTAAGTAGTCACAAGAACATGTAACATAAAACACTTCAAAAGCGCATTAATGTTAAGTGTAATTAAGTTGAATACTTTAGGGGGTTCAAGGAGGCAACACCCCCTTACGGGGGTCAGGGGGCAGCGCCTGTCACGACTCCAATGGGGGCCTAATAAGATTTATCTAAAGCCATCATATCACGTGTGCACCCGTAACATAAGAACCATCTTGTATGTCAAAGTGTACAAGACTCTATTTATTTATAAAAGTTTATCATACAAATGATATAATATATTACAGTATTTCAACTATGGAATCCAATTTTCCAATTTCCACCAAGATCGTTGAGAATCGGTATCCCCCACCAAATAGTGAAATTGGGTTTCAAACTACAACTTACAAATTTCAACAATACAAAATTTACACTCTAAGTTTACAATATCCTATATCTCTATCTTCAATAGAGTTTGTTGGAGAAGCTCTCTTCACACATTCCTAGCCCAATCTCAGCTAGTAATAATCCTGCACAAAAACTGTTTGGGGTTGGCGAACCACGGGCTTAGTGAATAACCAGACTTATCACAACAAGCAAGTTATTATCAATCATATGTAATGCATCAATCAAACACATAAACAATTACACGCTTGGACAAACCGGAATCCAAACAGGATGGAGATTTACGCCCTCTCATCGGGGTTGAAGGAACCAATCCCTGAATCACCTACCTAGGAGAAACTAAGCACACAGGAAATCCACAATCCTTACAATTATTCTCTCTTTATGTTAATGATGTTTTAAACACCCATTTCCTATTTTGCGCATTAGAAACTCCACTAAGTGTTAGACATTTCACAGCGATACCATGGGCGGCGTCCTTCGTTACCAGTTAGTTCCCATGGAACCGACGGAATAAAGGTAAACTTGCATAGAACTAATAGCCTCTACCTAGAAAAACTATGTATTACCAGAGAATCGAAATTCTAACACGTAGTAGGCATTCGTAAAACATAATGTAGTATGTGCAAATCATGCTATGCATGCACCAATTTACTTATGAGTTCGATAATTTTTAATCAGGTTGTAAGTGATCGACTTCATTCAGACACTCAACATGCTTTACATACAGTAATTTCACAAGCCATTCATTATCACTTTTGATTAGTAGTATTTATCAAACAAGTAATTTCAAACAACAAGCAAATCCCATAATCCCATACACCCGAGAGTTCATTATTATTATCTTTGCATTTTAGTGCAACTAAACTACAATCATAAACAGTGTAACAAGTCTAAGTTACTCACCTGTGGTCCTTGCTAAACTGTTGTATAAGCTACCGGAAGTCCGGGAATTGATTTATTTTCCTATGAAAGGAAATAACAGAGATTTATTATTGGATTATTTCTGTAAGAGGTCTTCCTATAATTAAAGGCACTGATTCCAATCGTCGGATATTAGACTAAACCCATTACTTAAATTATTGCATCGTTAAATAACTTAATTAAATCCTTATAGAGGCCTAACTATTTCGTATCGGTATTTGATACAGTTTTTATTAATTGCTATCTATATTTTTATTCAAGGGGTTTGTCTTTTCTTAAGTTCTACTGCTTTTAATAGAAGATTTTTATTTATTAATTCTTTGCTTGTCAACCTTATCTGTCTCTCAAATTGGTATTTTTGTTTATTTAAGGGTATGTTTTAGTATCTACATCTTTCAAAAGTTATAAAAATCGTATGTAGATATATCAAATTTCTATTATACTTCAGTTCATTCTTATTGCAAAACAAGCTAAGTTTAATACAATATTATTATCAGTAATATTAGTTCTGAAACATTAATATCAATATTAGTAATAAATACAGGTATAATAATAACAATCATCTTCATACCATTAGTAAATAATAATATTAATGACAAAGAGAATAATAGTATTGATGTTAATATAAATATTGTGATATTAACGTAAATAATAATAATATTAATAATCCTAATGAATTTTATTGATAATATCAATAATACAAAATACTATAATCAGTAATAATAATAAGGGTAGTAATCAAATTATATCAATAGAAATAGCAGTAACCTTGGTATTGGTTTATTGAGATTGAATATTGAGTGAATCTCTATTTGCGATTTCTTATTCGTTTTAAATCCGATTTCGTTGTATAAATAGTCGATTTCGTAGTACTCGAAGAGTACTTTATAGTAGTCAAATTATTTTTCAAGAAAAGAGATTTGTATACTTTTTAAATTTATGAAAACCATGCATAGATTTCAAGTGATTCCTAACAATTGTAATCAAAATTTGTTTTGATTATATCTAACTCATTTCTAGTTCATTTTTGACGAATAAATAGTCATTTTCATAGTATTTTCCGAGTACAATCCATTAATGGTCTTAGTTTTATCAAAAAATCATTAAGGGGGAGAAAAATACACGAACAGCCCGTTCAGTTCGTATAAATATGACAGCAGTAATTTAATTTTTGTTTTTGCGATATCTAATTCGTTTCTTATCCGTTTTTAACAAATGAATAGTCGATTTCATAGGGTTTTTCGTGTTCTTTCCATTGGTGAGGTCATTTTTGGTTATAATAAACACATTAATATAGTTTATTTAATCTTTCTAGGGATACACATAAGTTATCTATTCTAACTTAGCTTTGTTGTAGTTTAAGTGTAGCTTTGGTTTTTCCCTTCTAACATTTGGATTTCTTTACTTAAGAATCTATAAGTTAATGTGCTTATATCCTAAATAGTCTAGATGACATAAATATACTATTAGACTAATCTTGATATATTTATAAGACAAATTTCTATAAAGCAACATAACAAGTATTAAACTTATTGTAATTCTTACCTGGTTTGGATCATAGATGGGGTTTAACTCCTCCTTCTTGATAAAATAACGATCTAAAGAGGAAGTTTAGAAGATGAGTAACTAAGGAAAAACTAATCTAGCTAAACTAACATATAGATCTTATTTGATTTTCTTACCTTGTCAAGCTAGTTTTTCCTTTCTTGAATCTCAGGATAACTAAGACTTTTGATTTGGTTTTGGATGCTGTTGAAGGCGGGAATTGATGTTCTTGATGAGCTTGGTATGTAGATTGGGTATGGAAGTAAGCTAGGGATTTATGGTTAATCTTACAAGGGTTTTCCAAGCTTCTAAGTTGAAGGTTGCAATGGAAAAAGAAAAGGAGAAAGGGTTGGACGCACTTCTCTTTGTAGCTATGTTTTTGGGAGGATTTTGTAAGAGTTATGAGCTTAAATTGTGTCTAACTTAAGCTTATATACATATACTAAGTCTAGGCTAAGTTTTGGAGGCTAAGGAAATGGTTTTGGGCTTGAAAAATGCATATTTCTGTTGTTGTTTCTCGGATGGAATTTCATGCGAATTTGAGGATGATTTTTGGACGAATTTACATGAAATTTGTGGCTGATTTCAAGGAGCTTTTAGTTGTGTTTGTTTGCTAGTTAATTAAGGTTGTTTATGTGTGTAAAATAGGGGCTTGAGTTGTACAAAAAATCGGGTCAAAATCTGAATGTTAAATTTTGGAATTTCTGCCGCAGTTTTTGTTGACATTTTCCATCTTTGTTTACATGGTTTTGTGATCAGATTTTCTTTGTTGTTTTCTATCTAAAAATTGGTTTTTGAAGTGGACATTTGAAGGCCTTTTATTGGTCTCTACTTAGTAAAAAATATCAGCTCAAATGGGCCTAGGAATTTACAAAAATCGGAATTCAAATTGCTGTTGTATTCTTGTTGGTTTGTACCCTACTGCAACTGGTTTGTTTGGTTATTTGAAGACAATTTCGATAGTGTTTTGGTTGTTTTCTTGAGCTAAGATTCTTGGCTTTTAATGTTAGTTATATGTGGAGTATTTTAGTTGGTTTTCACGTCATTTTCAAGTTGAATTTTGAAGCTCAAATTCGGATCAAAGTTGGGTATGAAGCAGCCGAAATTTGCCTTACTGTTGCTGTCACGCCCCAGCGGGTACCCTAAACGTGACAGCCCGCCGTACGCAAAATTAAAACTTAAGAATGACTACCTCAGTCACTCGAAAGCTTCCATATCGGTACAAGGTGTACATTCACAACGAAGGGAGACCGGCGGAGTAATGCATTTTAAGACATTGGCAGCGGAACATGCAAAATAACACTTAATATATATCATTGAAATAAAAGTCTTACAACTTCTAAGGGGCATTCCCCCGATAATTCAAAATAACATGGTTCTAATATAACATAACTAAAGCTAGAAGGTTTTAGAAGAAATCTACTCTACATCTTAAAAAATAGAGTTCCTCCAAAAGCTTCTCAAAATAAGGATCCTACCCGGGAAATCAATGAGGTCGCGGGTGCAAAAGATAATCCTGCAATATCAAAAGTCTATAGGAGTATAAGCATGACTAGCTTAGTGAGATATTCCTTACGCAATAGTACTCATAAGAACAATCAAACAAGTTTATTAATCAAGCATATGAATGCAACAACCATATGATCAAACATTACATACGACTATCCGTGTTTCGTATATTTGATGGATTTACCCCTCCATCGGTGGTTAGGGAATGCTTTGAACTGGGTCCCGAACAACCTCCTCAAGTTTGCGCGCGTCTTGGGGTTCCAACGAACCGTACTACTAGTCCCCGGGCCTTCCATGCCCAAAGCGATCGATCCGGCTCGGCTACACCTTGAGGCCGTATTCCCCGTACGTCCTAACCCTCAAGATGTAGCTAGGTAGCTTACCATTCCGGTCCCACGCTGAGGAGTAGTAGCAAAACTTCGAAATGATATACTAAGTGATATGCATGAGCAATTTATTATATGAGGATTTCAATATGACATTAAATTATTTAAAGCGATCAAACAATATTTGCACACATAATAATACATACATGGAAACATTTATATCAATCACAAATCGGGTTTCGATATACTTTATCGTTCATTGATCGCACACAACGAGTCACATACATAATTCCCATAATATCCCACATGCATATCAATTTTATCTTCTTCCTAACATCTAGTGCTCTATTCTACAAGCACATGCGCGAATACGTAAACGTAAAGGAAACTCACTCGTCCATAGCGCTCTAGGAGTCGAAGTAATCCTCGGGGAAGACAAGGTCGTGATCCTCAACACCTAAACAAAAGAAATACCCAACATGAGTATTTCATCCAAGATCTATTCAAGATCTATACTTCTATCTTAAAGAATTTGTAAAAATCGTATGGAATGGAAATTCCAATTTAAAATGGCCATAACTTGCTCATTTTAACTCGGAATTCCGCATATTATATACCGATTTCTACCTACTCGAAAAGATCTATCTATTTCTAAGGTTTTTCCATCAAAAGAAGTTATTTGGGTCTCGGAATAGAAGCGTACAGATTTGATACGAATTTTCTAAACTTCAAAACTAGAGTTTTCAAACATTACTTCACTCAAGGGCTTTTGTACAAAAATATAGGTAATTGTATGGTTGAAAAAATCCCTTGAATTTATGTATATATATGTATAAACTCAAACTATATGCATGAATGTGGTGTTGTCTCAATAATGGTTTTGTAAACACATGTCTTGAAAGTGAGAATAAGCTTTTAAGACTTGAAAAGGAGTTAGTTTTACTTTGAAAATTTCTTAAATCTATAGAGGAGTATTTCTTCCTTTTAACTCCATTTCTTAGTTATTAATCTTCAAAAGAAATTTTAATCTTCAAGATTTTCATAATTTATTCCTAGTAGTTTGGAAACATATAGTTTTTCTAACTATTTCATAGTTATATCCACCTTAAAAGAAATATCATATAAGTAAATTTTTGGAAAAATTATTTTAGACTTTAGTGTTGGAAAACGTTGACAATTGAATTTTTGTTTAGGTCTAAAGAAACTTTCTTATTTCTTTGAAAAGAGATTTTATAATAGCTTTACTTTATGTATTTCTTGGTGAAAACCACATATTATTACTAAAACTTGAGCTAGCTTATCTAACTTTAGAAGAATATTTGCTTAAAATAATTTCAACCTTTAAGGAAAATAACTTCTTATGTGACAAAATTTATTTATTTATTTATTTTTTTTTTAAAAAGAGTTTTCATTCTTATTTTAAGAAAGCTCATTTTTTTTTTTTTATTATGATTGAGACAATAACAACATATTCATGCATGAATGAGAATATGTAACCATGAAAAATATAAAATCAACATAATTAAAATAAATAAGAGCATAAAGGTAAAGTCAAGTATTGGGAACCTTAGCTTCATCAAGGAACCCCGGGACTAAGAATAGACTAGTCCTTAAAAGAAAAAGCAAGGAAATAAAATTGTTTTGACTTGATATGGACAAGTCTAAGACTAGAAGGACAAGTCTAAGACTAGAAAGACTAGTCTTAAGAATAACTTGAAATTAAATAAATTGCAATACTTGAAAGTAAATAAATAACAAGTGAGCTTATATGCTCTATATAAACATATACATATATATATAGATAGATAATACAAATAATAACCATATCAACATAATAGTACATAAAGAAAATAAGAACATGAACAAAAACAAAACATGAATAAATTGTTGCTTCTTTAAACTCAATGAGCCTAAGAAACATACACTAAACTCATGTTAAGTTATATGAACATGATGAGTATATAAGAGAAGTTTTACCTAAGGTTTATGTGTTGGTTGAAGAAGAAAGGAATGGGTTTATTGTATTATGTGGGACTTGGTTTTCTAAAGAAAGAAGAGACTTGAGAGAGTGTTGGGAGAGGGATTTTGTGGAGTGATTTTGGGAGAGTTTTAGTATGAATTTTTGTTGTGTGAAAGAATGGAAGGAAGGGGGTTTATAGATTTTTGGAGTGGAAATTTGTGTGTTTAATTAAAATGAAATTGAAATAAAAATAGATGGAAGAGAGGGCATAGGGCGGTTTTGTGTGTCCTTGAGGGGGGGGAAAATTAATTATTTTGTTTGTTTGTATTAAAGAAGTAAGTGTGTAAGTGATGATGTGATTAAAGTTGTATGGGGAAGGTAAATTGTAAGGTATAGGTATGGTAGAGTGTAAGAATAGAGTGTAAGAAAAGTAGAGATAGGTGAATAGTAATAAATAGTAGAAAAGTACTATGAATAGTAGATAGACAATTAAAATACCGGTAGTAAAGAAAATACGCGTAAAAGGCCTATATTGTTATTTTTAGATACCGAAAAATTCTAAACTGATATTTTTGAAAACCTTATTTTTTACGGACCTATTGTGTTGTGGAAATATTTTTGTTATCGGTGCTCCGGGCACGGTTTTCGAAACTGATCCCGACGGATCCGAAGGACACTAGAAAAATTCAAATCTGATATTTTTAGGCTTCCCTATGTTATTACGAACCGTTTTCCACAATTATCTCAATTTCGTTTTCTAGGGTTTAAGATCACGGGATTGCCGGATCTAGATTCACTAGACTAATCATAGAACTAGGTTAATTTTAGGGTTTCGTTTCAACTTCCGGTTCTTAGGGTTTGCTAATATTATCGAAAAATCTAGGGGCTTACAGTTGCTGCTCTGTTTATGTGCTATGTTTTCAAAATGCTCTGTTCCAGCTGGGCCTTTGACTTGCCGCTGCTGAGTTTGCTCAGGTGTCGTGCGTGGGGGGAACATGCCAGCTGCTCGGTCGAGTGCTTGTGGAGATCATTCTCTTTCTCGCATGTGTGCGTGACGGATGTGTGGTGCTTGCTGGACATGGAGTAATTCTGCTCGATCATTCTATCTACTGCGTGTGAGGAGAAGCAGCTGCAACTTCCGTGATTTCCTTGTGCGTGGACTTTTTGCAGCGTGTGGGATTCCTTTGCTTATTCATCCGCTGCACATGAGACAATTGCACCGAGCATGTGCGTGGGAAATGGGCTGTCGTGCTGTGCGTGAGATGAAGTCTGTTGCTCGGTCATCTGCCATCTGCAGTGCAGGGGAGAGGAGTAGCTGTAGCGTTGAGATGTTGCTTGCTCGAAGGAATCCAGCAGCATGCGCGCGTGAGGAGTCGAAACTGCAGCGTCCTCTGATTTCCAATTGCCGTTGTTTTCATCATTTATTATTATTATTATTATTATTATATTATTATTATTATTATTATTATTATTATTTAATTAATGATTAAAAAAATAATTAATAACCAATAAATATAATAATTACATTATACTTATAATAGTTAGATAAGAGTTTTTCGGGTAAAATTATCTAAGTTACCACAAAACTTTAAATTATTTATATTTTCAAGTTTTTGGTTAGAACTTCATACGAATAATTATTTTTAGTATTTAACTTACGTGATTAAATTTTCGAGTTCGATGAATTATGTTGGGAACCAAGTCCTAATAAATTTAGAATTTCCTAACAATTATAATAGCGAGTTTGAAATTTTCTTTTTAGATCTTGATTAATATTTATTGTTCGGTATTAGTATCTATTATGTATTTATAATCTTAGTATTTCCTTTTTAAATTATTGTTTATATCAATAAGCCTATTAATAAACTGTAACTATCAATTTTGAAAATTTAAAGATACTTTTAATTATATCTTGAAATATAGTTCAAGATACGAAATCCCGTTTTTGGTATCTGTTAAGGTTACAGAAGTTTTTATTCGAGTTTTTCAAGCTACGAATGAATTTATTATATCTCATAGGTCTATTTTAAGATTTTGTTGAATCATATATTTGATATTAGTTTCACTTTTGCCAATTTGTTCATTTCTAATTATGAAAATTATTAAAGGTTACTTTGACAATTCAAGTTTTTAATTTCTAAATCTCTAAATCTTTTGATTGGAATATTAGTGTAATTTAAATTTATTTAAAATCTAGATTCTTAGATATCAATCTATTTGTGATTTTATCGTGTCTTTCGTAATTCTTAGTAATTTATCTTTAGTCCCTATTTTTATAGCTTGTCGGTTCTAACTGTCTTTTAAAATTATGATTTCTTGTTGGTCTGTTAATCATTTTCCAAATATCATGTTTTACTATATAGGAGTTATTCATACTAATTTTTATTAGCAATATATTTTTATCTAGGGCTACTCACTATTATTAATAGATAGCTTGAATGCTATTATTTCATTATTTAACAAGTGTAGGATTTATTTTCTAAGTATTGAACTTAAGGAAAAAGAATTCAGTAACTTTATATTAACGGTTGCTTTATCGTTGTTTTATATTATTTGATATCATAGAAGTTCAGTTTGTATTTTCAAAATTTTTATTGGTAACGATTTTAATCTTTCTAGTTATAATCAAATTCATTTGCACTTTAACATTTTTAAATAAAAAAAAAATTGGAGTGATTTTTACTACTTGTTCCAATTATTCTAAATAATTCTATATTACGTTTTTAGTATTTGTTATAATCATGTTACGAAAAATTAAGGGGATTACAGCGCCCCCTGCGGGGGTCTAGAGGGCAGCGCCCCAGACGGCGGTAAGTTAAACGATTTTTATAAATCTATATTTGCAAAATCATTCAACGCCTTAAGAAAAACGTCTTTAAAATATACATTTCCTAGTTCGAATATCCTTGAATTTTTTTGAGAAATTCATATGTCTCATATATCGACATAATGCTGGACTGTCCAGAACTTACTATATTCTCAGGGCATACTCGTGGTAAGTCAATGTATATTGTTACACATTCATCAATATGTCTGTGTATTATATATACAATTTTTTTTTTAGAGGACGTTATTCTGTTTCGTCATAAACATCTATATGTTCATGGATTATGTTATGTCATACATAACAATTAGCGTTTCTCTCTAAGCACCCTAGTTTTTATTTCGACTTTCTCGAATAATTAACCCCACTGCCACCAAACCTCTATCAATCCAATTGACAACATTGTGTGGATGAAATTTTTATTAATCTGTTCGACACATAACATTAATGACCAAAACAGATTACATGTTATCTAAACAAATTTTAATCCGTGTACCACAATAGATTCGATCTAATCGAATTTCAAACAAAAACGATTTCATATCATCACATGAATAGAATACGAATTCAATCATAAACAAGAAGGCAATTTATATTCGCATCACATGCAAAACATAACATAATTTCGATCTAATAAAAAACATAAGCGGCTCTGATACCACTGTTGGGTTTTATTATCAGTTTTGCAGTGGAATTTTTCTTTAAAATTAAAACCCTAATTCCAGTATCCATGTGTTTTTATTAGATACAAAAACGAAAAATAAATAGTTCAAGTTTTAATACCTTTTTCGATTTCAAAAACTATTTGATGATACGGATCTGTAGACGTTGCCACGTTGCGAACGCTCTCTACAGTATCCACACGATAATGACTTTGATTTGGATTCTCCTCTTGCATGCTAGCGCAATCTAGAACGCTTCTAGATTTGGTTTCAAAGGGGCTCTTAGAGATACGAATTTCTTACACTCTCTCTAGGGTTTCGAAAATTTCTTTTAACAACACATGTCATTAACCCTAGGAGAGCGTCTTATGTTCTATTTATACTAAAGTCTATTATTCATACGAATAATAACTTTAGTCCCCTAATCTTATTAGGGATAATAACAAATTATAAAATAATTTATGAAATAAATTATTAAATAATTTATAAACATAAGAATTATTAATCCGACTGGGAATAATCATTTTATTGTTCTTAACAAATTATAAAATGAAAATATCAAATATTTGGCCTTAGGCAAAAACATTAACACATACATCTTCATGAAATGGTAAGGGGAATCTTTCATCAAGACACCCATTATGAAGAGTCATGTCATTTAGATTAAAAGTCACAACTCTTCTAAAATAAACTTACACAATAGGCCACAAATTCTAACATTATGAAGAGTCATGTCATTTAATTAAAAGTCACGACTCTTCTAAAATAAACTTACACAATGGGCAACAAATTCTAACAATTTATATATACATGTTTCTTTTAAATTGATTTGTCTTATAGTATATTTGTGAATGCTATGAGGTATATGTGTGTTTGATGTAATGTATACATGTATGTTTATTATGTAATTTTGTTATAATTGTGAGAGTATGTTTAATGCTTGCTTGTAAAATGAATTTAATTCAAATTTGACTAAATGTAAATAGAGCACAAATGATTTCAACAAACACTAGGATTTATCCCCCTAAATCCTTTAAAATTTGAGATAGACTCTTGGGTGCTTGTGTGTTATGTATTAGATGTGTTGTTTTAATAAAATTTGATAGATTATAATAGGAATTTTCTTTCTTCCTCTCTTAAGTCTAATTTGTTGATATGTTGATAAAATCGAGAAATCGAAATGAGAAGAAAATTCAAGATTATAAGTGACCTTGACTTCTTAAAAGTGTAAATGTGATAAACATATATTGGAATCAAATAGAAGAAAACTGAAATATTTCAAAGTAAATATGATTCCTTAAAGTTACATATGACCAACATATATCTCCCAAAATAAAAAATAATGTTAAAGTTTAAAATGAAGAGAATTAAATAGAAAAGAAAGTTTGAAATATCAATTTAACCTTAATATCCCAAAGTTCATATATATAACTAATGCATTAAAATCAAATGAGGCATCAAAGTTCAAAGGAAAATGAAAAGAATGTTTCCAAATTTCAATTAGATTAGGAAGTAAACTTCAACCTCCCAATCTCTACTAATACGATAACATATGTCAAAAATCTAATGATATAGCAAAACCAAAATTTTGAAATTGACTATCAAATCTAAATCAACTACAAGTTTCTTCCAAAATCAAAAGATTAAAATGAGATAATTGTTGAAATATTCTAAGTATACTAAAAGTAAAAGAGTTGAAGAGAATTTTCAAAAGTCAATATCTTGTCAAAATGGAAAAAAAAAAAAAAAAAAACAGGACTTGAAATCCTAAAACACTGAATAGATAACTATTTATCATTAATTCCATATTCTCAATCCAAAATAAAATTGATTCTATATATATGTGACCAAAATGACATGAGACGTCTTGATTACTACCATATCAAGATGAATACCAAACATAACATCTTTAACAATTAAAAGAATATGGATACCGTATGTTTCATATGCAAATTGACATATATATGCAAGTGAGAATGGAATAGTGAGTTTATAACCCTAATTGTTGAGTCGTTTTGTTATGTCTTTTGTTTCTTTTGTGTAGGTATTGTCGTTTTGTGTTATCTCAAGCCAAGATGCACAAGTGAGTCAGAGTCGTTTGTTGTTTTTGTTTGAGTCTAAGTCTTCTTAAAATCAAGTCAATGGAGGGTTAAAATCACTAAACTAATTCCTATTGCTTTATATATTTTGAAGTTGCATGGAAAATCAGTTGAGTAAGTTAAAGAGACATTAAAGTTTTCAAAATCTTAAATCGAAACATGAACAAATGATTTTCAAGAAAAGAATGAAATCAATGTAACTCGAATATCAAAATGTTTCTTGTAAAGAAAATGAAAAGAAAATTTTCAAATATAAGTGACCAAGAAAAAATGATTCAAAATCCCAATATGTTTTCCGAAATCAACGATAATGAAAAATATCCAATAGAACTTCAAAATCCTTTTGACAATAATCATATACAACTAGAATTTGAAATTTATATATGTTTTCCAAATAATTCAGAATGAAGAAGTATAAGAATAAAATTCAAAGAAAATGATCAAAGTGCGCAACAGAAGCGTAATGGAACCATAAAGATTAAGTAAAAGTCTTAAAATGATAAAAGGTTTTTGAGATAACAAAGTTTGAAAAAGATATGATATGTCTCTTATCAACAAAAGATAGGTGAATTTCGAGGACGAAATTCTTGTAAGGTGGGAAGAATGAAATACCCCAACTCTTCACCTAAAATAGAAATTGGTTTTAGACAGATTTAAATGACTAAAATGAATTATAGGATTTAAATACACAAGTTGATATAATTTAATTAGCTAATAATTAAGATGGTTTGAGATTTGAGTTTCAAATTCCCTAAACATGTCATCAAAGTGTTTAGAGGATTCCTAAATTCTTGATCTTAGCCTAAACATTAATTCCTAAATCTCAGTAAAATTTGAGTTCATTTGCTTATCTTAAAATATCAGTTCTTAAACCTAAACTCAAATTAAATATCTTTTATCTAAAATAAATTCTCAAATTAAGTTCTTATTGCAAGTTCTTAATTTCTAACATATTTGTTTCGAAACAAACTTTTAAATACTCTTGAAACTATAGATATTTGATCTGATAGTTCTAAACCTATACTTATAATCCTTTATATTAATTTTAATCCCTATCCTTTTCTTTTTAAACCTCTATCCTCTACCTCTCTCTTCCTTTCACTTTTCTTTCCTTCTATTTTTTTTCCCAATCGAGACTTTCATTTCCCTTTCCCTTTCTTCTTTATTTTTCTTTCTTTCTCTTCAAATCTTCAACAAATCTCAAGATTAAATCCAACTAGAGGATGAATCAAGATTAGGATGATGCTAGATAGAGAAAACCGAAACTAGAGGATGAAGCTTGAACTCCTTTCTTCTTCTCTAAAGCTAAGTATACTTTGTAAATTGTTATTTTCTTTATGAATTAGAACTTAAATGTTGTATTAATGTTATAATGAGTTGAGAAGTATTGTTTAAGTTTGTATTTGTAAAGTTTATGGTTGATGGAGTTGGTTTATTGAGGAAGAAGATGAATAGTGAAATTGGGGTTTGAAGTTGTTTATGATTATTATAGTGATGTTTGATGGATTGAAGTGGGAGTTTGTGTTTATTAGATTGTATTGAGATCAAATAACAAGTTTTAAGAAGCTTGAAATGAATTTGGAGGAGTTTGAAACATTTTGAACAAAGTTTTTCGCAAAATGAAAGCAAGGGAAAATTTGACAGTAGCGTATTGCATGTATGTCGGCAATCAACGCTGCCAGTGTTGAATTCTACACTACCGGCGTATGTGTGAAATTTGGTGGTGTTGGGGAGTCACACGGTGACCAGATTGCTTGACCTCTAACGTTGGCAAATTTAAACTTTACGCCACGTCGGTGAACACCGGTGTTGGTTTTGTAAATTTTCCCAATTTTGCAGTCTCTTCATATTTTAGCCATAAATTTTTCATCCGATCTCAGATTGAGGTGATTCAAGTTGCGTTGGAAAGATAAGAAAGAGATATACAACTTTTATTTTTTGAGTTTTTACAAATTATAAAATTGTCAGTGCTTAAATTTTAATTCTTTCCAATTGATATATTTTTCAAGCTAAGCTAAAAACTTGTTATAGATTGTTTTATATGTGTTTACTTTGACAAATGGATCCTTTTGACCTAAAATGAAATAGATAAATAATATTTGATGTGTAATGATGATTTAGTGATATAATTAAACATGACTTAGATAGATTTATAGATTAATGAATAATTGAGTTAAATATGCGAGTTTAACAAAAAATGACTAGTTACTTAATCTAAGTTCAACTTGACTAAATGAAGTTGAATAGGATAAAATGAATTAGATTGATTTAGTTTAACAACTTTGGCTTATTAAATGATTAAGTTAACTTATTTGCTAAGGTTAAGCTAAAATGAGTTAGTAACAAATAATAGAGTTAAATGAATGTGTTAGGGTGATCTTTGAATAACATGAGGAGTATGTTGTTTTGTGTATATATATATATATATATATATATTGTTATGGGAGTAACGTGAAATAACCATAAAATTTCCAACTTATATTTCATATATGTGTTATTGAATTTATACATGCTTTTGATATATATTGAATCTGATTTGTGTTCATGATGCATTATGTGTTTTATTATTGTGTTAAATATTCAAATACTCTAGAATTTATTAAATATTTAGTTCATAAAATTAAATTGTATTAACATGTAAGAATTATATTTGGAATGCATTAAAATGAGTAAATAGATCCATGCATGTATGCCTCATGGTAGCATAATTCTTATACCTTAAAGGAGCTAAAAACAAGGTTAATTAACTAAAGACAAACTTATTAATTAGCCTTTGATAAGTCATTAATTTCCTTAATTCCTATGCCTCAAAAGTCAAACCTTAAGATAATATCAACTTTATTATTGCAAAATTCGTGCACAAATTTCAGACCACCAAAACAAGTCTTCAAAAGTTTCAAAACCCCATCTTCTTCTCCAAAGCTCCCTCATGGATCTATATAGAAAAGCCTCTCATTTTCTATATTTTCCATCATCAAAAGCTTGATCTAGAGTCATTAAACCAAGCCTTGAAGTTCTTGTGGTAAGTGTGTTTTTCAACTTTCTTTTCTATGCATGAATGTAGTCTTGATGCCATATTTGTTTAAATTCATGCTCCATGATGTTTTGATGGTATATGATGTGTTATAGGACTAGAGTGGTTAGTTTTATGTGCTTAGGATGAGTTTTGAAGTGTTGGTGAACACATGTGGTTGGATGACCTAATATTGAAGAAAATGATGAATAGTGATTTGGAGTTGATGAAGTTTTGGAGATGTTTGGTGTTGTTTGAATGATGGGATGATCATATAACAAGTTTTGGAAACTTTAGAATGAGTTTAAAAATTTTAAGAAGTGTAAAATGCACTTTGAAAACAGGGGATTTCGTCATTTTTTCGTTCCAGTGTACACAACCTGCTACACGGGCATGTACATGGTCGTGTAGGCCTTGAAATTCTTAAAAGTTGCTCTCGGGTCATTTTTTTTACCCAACACGGCTTCGGTACACGGTCGTGTACCCGGTCGTGCAGACTTCCCTGTTTCGCAGCTCTTTGTATTTTAGCCGTAACTTTTTCATCCGATCTCTGATTGAGGTGATTCAAGTTGTGTTAGAAATCTAAGGAAAAGATCTAAAACTTTCATGTTTTAAGATTTTCCAAATTCGAAAAGTATCAGTGCATAAATTTCAATTCTTTCCAGCTGATACACTTTCCAACAAAGTTTAAAACTTATTGTTGTTTGCTAAAAGTTGTTCAAAGCTTAATAAATGATCATTTAAGTATTTGTTGAGTATTGTATGATAATATATGATATCTAAATGCTATGGGATGATGTTATAATGATTTATTTGAATTTCTTTGGATGATTATACTAGACCTTTGATGAACATATATACTTGAACTAAGTATGAGTTTGCAATTATTTTTGTTACAGTGATTGATTCCCTTTCGGTTATTCCCATGACTCAAGCTAGTACAGGTACGCAGTGACTTGCTTGTATGTTTGTTAGGGTAGACATACTTAAATTTTGATATAAATTCTAAATGACTTAAATATTGCTTAAATTGCTTGTGTTTTTACTGTTGAATCCGGTCGAGGAGCGGTAACTTATCATGATGCAATGATATGTTAGTGTAGGCGCTTAGGCCAAAGTCATGATCAATGACTAGGCTTGGCGGATAATTGATAGGAAAATGTAGTAACTGAGCAACATTTACTTATTCTTGAAAAAAAATATAATAACTTAATTCAATGTTTATGGGAGCATGTGAATTAAATTATATTATGGATTGAGTTAAAGTGAAGTTGGGCATCGGCTATATAACCTATATGAAATTATTTTTTTCAGTGTAACGTTATCTAGGAGATATAGATATTCGGGCTATCTATATCAACCCCCTGAGCGTCGTGAGCATTACTCAGGATCCCAGAATCCCATGGCTTGTTCCGGAGTTTGAATACTCCAATGATGATTTGATCAATGATTTCCAATGAAAGATAAATAAAACATTAATGTTCCATTGCATTAGTCTAGGTATGATTGCCACTACGCTTTTGAGTGTTGTTGCTGTGTACTGGGCCTTTGACTTACTGATGCTATATTTCAGGTGATGACGATTGTTATGATGATATGGGCTATGGGTCGGATTGGGAGAAGTTTATGGATGTGGGGCGAGTAGGATCGAGTGCAAGATGGCAACGAAGGAAAATTTTTTGAACAAGTTGTGGGTTCAATTTTATATTTTGTATTTTGAATAGAGGCTTGTTAGTTAAGCCTTGTTTGTATATAAAGACTTAAAGTCTATTTTTCTTGTTTTGTAAAAACATGTAATTTTGTGTGTCATGTGTTTTGACACAAGATTGTAAATTATTTCTTAAAAGTTCTATATGAATAGATTACTCAAGTGAGTAATCCATTTGTAAAAAGTCTTTATATCAAGTTATAGTAGGACTAAACAAATAATTCACATAATTGTTAATTCAGACAACCTTACATATATATGAAATATTATATGTGGTTGGGGACTTGACTTGCTAAATCTTAAGGGATTGGTGGTTGGGTCTTTACATAACGGTCTTGTTATATGTATAATATATATTGATATGTGAATAATAGTTGTGATATGGTTTTATATTAATAGAAGGAGTACTAACTTAAGTTCTTATGTGAGTTCAATTTCTTGAAACAGATGTTTGGTTTTGGTTTTGGTTCTGATTCTTTTGGATTGGCTTTGATCAACCTTCTAAGGCTTTGTTTGGGGATTTTATTTAAAGGTACGCAGTAACTTGCGTGTTGAATGTTAGGATAGGATTCTAAATTGATTAAGACTTAAACTTGGCTTTGTAATTGATGAGTGTTGATTGTGTTATTCGTCGTTGAATCCGGTCCGAGGAGCGACAACTTATCATGATGCAATGACAATGTAGAATAAACGCTTAGGCCACTTGTCATGATGCAATGATTTGGCTCGGCGGGTTGTCATGATGCAATGACAATATTATAATAGGCACTTAGGCTACTTGTCATGATGTAATGACATGGCTCAGCGGGTAATCGAATGTAACAGTGTAACATTTACTTAAACTTGGAAAGAAGTATCATAGTTTAGCTCAACGTTTATGGGAGTGTGTGAACTAGATTCATGTTATGGACTGAGTCTAAGTAGAGTTGGGTAACGGCTATAAGCCTTGGATGAGATTACTGTTTCTTTTTCAATGTAACGTTATCTAGGAGATATAAGTATTCGAGCTGCTTATATCAACCCCCTGAGCATCGTGAGCGTTACTCAGGATCCCCAGATTCCCATGGCTTGATTCGGAGTGTGAGTGCTCCTGTGTTAGTTGTTTATTTACTTTAAAGAAAAGATAATAATATATGGCTATGCATTGCATATAGTTTAAGTCATGTGCCACTCCATGTATGATTGTGTTACTGTGTACTGGGCTTCGGCTCATTATTGTTGTTGTTATTCTTTTTACAGGTATTGTTGTTGTTGATGATGTTGATGAAGTTGATGATGATGAGTTCTTGTTGATGTTGTTAATGTTGTTGATGAGGATGGTGATGGTGATGATGATTGATGTGATGATGTTTGTCCCGGGTTTTGGGCGATTCTGAAGATATGGGAGAATGAGTGAAGTGTGATAGGATCGAGATATTACTTGTATTTTGTTTCTTCTTTGCTTTGTTTTATGAAGAGTGGATTTATTTATAAATTGTATTTTCTTTTAAGGGCTTGTTAATGCCCAATTGATTGTAAATGATTATCTACCCCTAAGAGTAGATCATAAAGTGTTTTTATAAAGTTAGTTTCTTAGAAAACTGGTTTGCTCTATAGGGAGTAGAAGTTTATAAGTTGTTTTATAAAATTTGATTTTCCGCTGTCGAATCCAAATATTTAGAAATCTAATTAAACGATTTCATAAATTCTAAAATTGGTTTAGTAATGTTCAACATAAACATCTTCTTTTAAGACAACCTTATGTATAATTCGTAAGAGTTATACAAGGTTGGGGACTTGGTACGCTTAATTTAAGAATTGAGCATGTCGAATCTTTACAGCCAGCGTACATGTAGAATTTGTCGGTGTTGAGGAGTCACACGGTGACTAGATTTCTTGACCTTTAATGCTGCCGATTTTGAACTCTACGCCACCGGCGTTGAACTCCGATGTTGGTTTTATAAATTTTTCCAATTTCGCAGCCTCTTCGTATTTTAGCCATAAGTTTTTTTATCCGATCTTCGACTGAGGTGATTCAAGTTGTGTTGGAAAGATAAGAAAGAGATCTACAACTTTCATGTTTTGAGTTTTTGCAAATTATAAAAGTATCACTGCTTAAATTTTAATTCTTTCCAACTGATACATTTTTCAAGCTAAGCTAAAAACTTGTTATAGATTATCTTATGTGTGTTTACTTTGACAAATGGACCTTTTTGACCTAAAATGAAATAGATAAATAATATTTGATGTGTAATGATGATTTAGTGATATAATTAAACATGACTTAGATAGATTTATAGATTTAATGAATAATTGAGTTAAATATGCGAGTTTAACATAAAATGAATCTAGTTACTTAATTTAAGTTCAACTTGACTAAATGAAGTTGAATAGGATAAAATGAATTAGATTGAGTTAGTTTAACAACTTTGGCTGATTAAATGATTAAGTTTAACTTATTCGGCTAAGGTTAAGCTAAAATGGGTTAATAGCTAATAATTAGTTTAGATGAATGAATTAGGATGATCTTTGATTAACATGGGGAATATGTTGTTTCAAAGGTGTGTTTGCTTAAGAAATAGATGTTTTTGTGAATGAATGCCTTGATTAAGCTTTTTTTGATAAAAGACCATAAAAAGTGAAAAGAAACACTTTGACAGACAAAGGAGAACTGTCCATATTTTGGCGGGGCGATCTTCGTAGCCATAGTGGGGTTCCTATTTAGTGTCTGATCAAATAGGGTTTAATAAAATGAGTTTGAGATGAATGGATAAATAGCTTAAGTTCTTATATGATTTTGATGAAGTGAATGTTTAGTTTAGTTTAGTTTATTTTAGTTTCTTATACGAGTTCTTTCCTTAACAGAAGTGGATATCTGATTTATCTTCTAGATTATCTTCTGAAATTCCTTCTGAGACTCTATTTGGATTTCGTATATAAGATACGTAGTAACTTGCGTGTTGGATGTTAGGATAGGCATCTAATATGGATTAAGAACTTAAACTCGGCTTAATAATTGATGAGTGTTGGTTGTGCTTTAAGTCATTGAATCCGGAATCGGGGAGCGACAACCTTGTCATGATGCAATGGCACGGTAGTTTAGGCACTTAGCCCAATCCTTTGTCATGATGCAATGACTCAAACCCATGATGCAATGGTTCACTATGATGCAATGGTGGTTTCTTTTATTGGCTAAGTGGGCAGCTAATAGGGTTAACTGTATTGGTATATTCTCTACTTAGGCTCGGGAGGAAATAATATGTTTTAGTTCACGGGTATGGGACCGTTGAACTAATTGATGTCATAGATCGGGATAATTGGGGTGTATAAAGGAGCATGAACCCTAGATGATGCTATTAATATTCTTTATCGGTTAGATATAGGAGATATAGATATCCGGTCTATCTATATTAACCCCCTGAGCAGCTGCTGTTACTCAGGACCCCTAGATTCCCATTGGCTTGTTCCTGAGTGTGAGTGCTCTATTGTTGATTTGTTTATTTTAATGAAAAGATAATAACTTGTGGATTGATGCATTGCATTTAGTTAAGCTCGCGTGCCACTCCGTATGTGATTGTGTTACTATATACTGGGCTTCGGCTCATCCTTGTTGTTGTTATTCTTTTTACAGGTTTTATTGTTGATAAAGATGATGTTGATGAAGTTGATAATGATGTTGTTGTTGTTGATGATGATGATGTGGAGATTGTTGATGTTGATGAGGATGGTGATGGTGATGGTGATGATGATTGATGTGATGATGTTTGTCCCCGGTTTTGGGCGATTCTGAAGATATGAGAGAATGAGTGAAGTGTGATAGGATCGAGATATTACTTGTATTTTGTTTCTTCTTTTGTTTTGTTTTGTAAGAGGATTGGATATATTTATAAATTATATTTTCTTTTAAGGGCTTATTAATGCCCAATTGATTGTAAATGATTATCTACCCCTAAGAGTAGATCATAAAGTGTTTTTATAAAGTTAGTTTCTTAGAAAACTGGTTTGCTCTGTAGGAAGTAGAAGTTTATAAGTTATTTTATAAAATTTGATTTTCCACCCCGAATCCAGTTATTTAGAAATCTAACTAAACGATTTCATAAATTCTAAAATTGGTTTAGCAATGTTCAACATAAACACCTTCTTTTAAGACAACCTTATGTATAATTCGTAAGAGTTATACATGGTTGGGGACTTGGTATGCTTAATTTGAGAATTGAGCATGTCGGGTCTTTACAGAGATAGTTTCAAAATAAGAAAAGTTTACAAAAGTTATGCTAGCATTATGTTTTAACCCCAACAACTAACTTAATATTCATAATAAGGAAAGGTTGATATGTGAACGCCTATTTTTCAACTCTAAAACAAGAGTTTTATTAAAGAAATGGAAGCCTTAAGGAGTAGGTTTGATTAGGATTTAATTTTAGAAAGATTAAATGAGTTTTACACAAGAAACAATCTCAAACGTAAATTTCAAAATTCGGATTTTGAAATGATCCCCACTTAAACACCTATTTCGAATTACCAAAATGAGGGTTTTAATAGGAAAATAGAAGCCTTAGGAATACATGTAATAAAGACTTAATTTGGATAAGGATAAGTGGATTTTGTCAAGGTATAATCCTAAAACAAGGAAAGGTTTCAAAATAGAGATCAAACAATGTTTTAATTCCTTAACATTTTGTAAAATTCATAACTAAGTAAAACCCCTATTTAAACATCTATTTTTCCAACTCCAAAATGAAGAATTTTATTAAAATAATGAAGGTGTTAGGCATATAGGTCATTAAGGTTGTATTTTGATAAAAACAAATGTGATTTTGCAAGAAATAAAACTAGTTTTCTTAAGTCAAGTAATTTCAAAGGTTTGCAAAGCAAAAGTTTTCTAAAAGAATTCTTGTTATCAAATATCATTAAGGATATACATATAGGTAGCTCATCTCATGACATTTATGATAATAAGTTGTAGATATTGCATATACATATAATATACTTGGTAGGAACAAAGCTTAAGGAGATATTGTCTTTTAAATCCCATAAAATATTGTCTAAGCACATGAGGAAATAGATTGATCAAAGCCCATGAATCATGCATGATATTGAGTCATATATGTATACAAAAGAGTCTTTTAAGATATAATAATAGCAAAGTATCTATCAAAGCTTGTGAATGATGCTTGGATTAAAATCAGACTTTGATTTGTGGGTTGGAATCTCGTATAGCATTTTGTATTCTATAGTTCATGGACCAAACAATCTTGTTTGATGAAAATAACTTTAAAAATAGATAGCTCTCATCGAATAGGTAGAAATCGGTATATAATCTAACAAATTCCGAGTTAAGATGACCAAGTTATGGCCATTTTAAGTTAGAATTTCCTCCTAGATAAACTTGTTAGAATAGAATTTATAAGTTTCATTTAAACTTCATAGAAATACTCATTTGAGGTATTTCTTTTGTTAGGAGACTTGGGAGTCGGACTAAGCCTTCTCAAGGATTATTAACATTAAGTGGAATTTCGTGTCATGGTAAAGTGAGTTCACTTTCTTTAAATTACATGCTTATGATTGTGCTTGTAATGATAGTGGGATTAGAATTAGGACAAAATATAATTGGAATATGCATGTGAATTCTACTTGATTGAATTGATGATAAGAATATTGAAATGGGAATTATTATAAATATTTATATGATTTAGTATAGAATTGAAGTATCTGAAATATCTATGATCGCCTATAATTCACTTAAATAATATGCCATGATCTTATAACTAAATTGTCCATGCATAACATATGTTGAGTCACATTACATTTATTATTATACCTTTGTGGGAAAAAGGCATAATAGCTAGGCAATGGGTGGGCTTGAAAACTCAAATGTTGGCGTGGGGTCGCCTGAAATAAAATAGAAGTGGAGTAGGCACTTGAATCAACTACATAATAAATGAGTGGGTGGGCACCTGAATCAACCACTATATAAATAAGAAAAAAATGAAATCTATGGTCGTATGGGCCTGAAACACCTAACCCCGAATGGAGGACGTAAATCAATTCAATATAAGACTTTCGAAAGGTCTTATGCATTGTATGCCCACATGCTTGTGCATTTCGTATGATTGTTTAATATAACTTGCTTGCCCTATTGTTTAATGAAGTATTTAATTTGGAAGTGAAACTCACTAAACTCGTAAGCTTATACGCCTATAGTTTCCTGTTCTAGTACAATTATCTATGGCTATCCCTAAAGGGACATTTCTTTCAAATACAGCTTTTGGAATTTAGTGAGCTTTTGGAAGAAGTCGGGACCTAGATGTTAGGTATAGACTTTTAGTTGAATCTCATTAATCATATATATATATGTTATTGTAAGAGACTTTTATGGATCCTAAAGACTCTTAATATTTTGATGGGGGTATGCCTCTTAGATATTTGTAATAGATTATCCTTAGTTATAACTGTTATGATTTATATTGTTATTGCTGCTTAAGCTTGGTAAGCTATTTCGATTCAAAGTAAGGCCCCCTATGGTGAACGTAAGCCTTACACCCGGTATCTAAACTTACGGGATGACTAAGGTTGTCATGCTTGAGTTTAGATATCGAGTGTGGCGGACTATCGCATTTATGATACCCTTTGGGGCGTGACAATGGTTATATACTCATACCGCTATAGATCTTTTTACAGAGATACAAGATTCTCTAAGTAGTATTAAGATTGGCTTCAATAGAATGGAAGTTCAGAAGATTAAGGATTATGTGAGGAAAGTCAAGATTGTATTACTATAAAGGTATGGATAAAGTGTATTTCTTCAGATTATTTGTATTCCTATATGTTGGCCATCACTTGACAACTGTCAATAAATTGATTTAATGAAATAAGTCTTGTATATTCTACTTGCTAATGATAGTTAAGGCCATTAACTATAATTTTCACTTAGAATGTATGGTGGGACTGTCTTGATTAAGCTATTGGGATATGTCACATATTAGATATAAAATAAGATATATAGAAAAATAAGATTTAAACATGCCCTTGTTATATTAAACTATTTGGATCCTTTTAAATACTAATTCACAATATGGGTGTCTTCAATATCTAGGTGAGGACATGCTAGTGTGTTACCTTGGATACTGCATAACCACTTGAGATAAGGTGGAAATAAATTAGAAAACTTCAAAATTATAGGCTTTTAATTTACCACAAACATACTTTGCCATTAATGTCCCTTCATAGAAGAACCTTTATTGTCAACTCTTCACCAATAATGTTAACCATTTATGTTTAGATCGTATATATATATATATATTGAATCTTATTCATATCTATATTTTATTTATATATGATTTGTATAGTCATTTATAAGTAAAAATGTTTATTTTTTATTTATATCTATTTTAACAAATAGTCTAATTAAAACAAATATAAAATCGACGTCTAATTGACATCAAACTAACGAACCAAATGCACCCTCAATCTAAATTACCATAAAATTTTTGGAAAAAGGAGAAAAGATAAAAATTAAAAAAATCTAAAAAAGTTGTGTTAAAAACGATTTCAATTTGCATTAAAACCATGATTTTTTTTATCATATTAAAACCATGATTTGAGCTCATGATTTTACTGTAAATCCATCTAATAAGGAATGCCTTGCACAGAGTAAAGCTTTTGACAATTTCATCCCTTTTTCGTACTTCTCTAAAAGAAGCTCCTCTAACAATGGAACAAACACTAAAGAAGTTGTTCATTTTGAAGAAATCGGAGCATCTTACATCAAGGAGATTGATGGCAACTTCAACAATGAAGAGAGGTTTTTGAAGCCATTGTCAACACAAAGCATAGCTACGAGGATGTTGATGCTGGTTCCCATTCCTCGTATAATGTTGAAAAGGTGGCAATGCAAGTTTAATGCAAAAGATAGTTAGAGGATGAGACAATGTTAGACATAAGTTTTGAGTGATCTCTGCTATCTACTAGAGGAAGTTTTTAAGATAATTTCTCAAAACTTCCAAGTTCCAACTTTTAGGAATTTTTCCTTAATCTTTTTTCTTTTTTGGCCTTTACCATATTAATCCAATCTATTAGTTTTTCCTCGATTATGTTACGATAAGTAAAATAAAATAAAAATTGGAAAAAAATCAAAACCAACCAAACCAAATGGGAAATATGGTCATGCTTTCCCCTTTCTCATCACTTATTTTTACAAATATAATAATAACTTATTAGTAATGACTAATGTGTTTTCATTAATTAACAAGTTTACACTTAATATAACAAATAATTAGATTTAGATTCATTTCCCAAATAGTAATATAAATATAGTGTTGCGATGCAAGTGTGAGATTTGACAAATCCCTCATGAAAAATATGAGATTTATGTAAAGGGTTTATAAAAAGGAAGATCCATTAATCTAATACTTTAAGATTTTAGGTTATCAATGGTGTTAAACCCATAAGAGTATTTCTTTATAAGGTTCGTTTGAAGAAATTTTTTTTCTATTAAAGGCCTCCTTCTTTACTAAGAAACTGGTATCAAAGTTGATGATTTGATTGAGAATGTAATCCCCCAAATTTTACGTAACATGATTTTAACAAATACTAAAAATGTAACGTTTTATTATTTAGAATATTTGGAACAAGTAGTAAAAATCACTCCAAATTTTTCTCGATTTAAAAATGTTAAAGTATAAATGAATTTGATTATAATTAGAAAGATTAAAATCGTTACTAATAAAATTCTGAAACACAAACTGTAACTTCTATGATATCAAATAATTTATAAAACGACGATAAAGTAATCATTAATATAAATTACTGAATTTTTTTTTCTTAAGTTCAATACTTAGAAAATAAATCCTGCACTTGTTAAAAAATGACTAATAGTGTTCAAACTATTTTTTTTCACTATTAAGTAGCCTAGATAAAATATGTTGTTATTAACAAATGAGTATAAATAACTCTTATACAGTAAAACATGACGTTTAGTAAAGTAATCAATAATCCGATAAACAAATCATAGTTAATTGTATTTTTTTAATCACAATAACAGACGATTAATTTCAGAACCTACAAGTCATAAAAATATAGATTAGAGACAAATCACTAGAAAAAAAAAAATAAGATCACAAACGGATTGATATATAAGAATCTAGATCTTAAATAAATAATTAAGTTACACTAATATTATAATGAAAAGATTTAGACATTATAGAAATTAAAATCTGGAATTGTCAATGTAACCTTTAATAAATTTCATAACTAGAAAATGAACAAATTAGCAAAGGTGAAACTATATCGAATTTATAATTCAACAAAAATCTTAGAATAGATCTATGAATTGAAATAAACTCATTGGTAGCTCGAAAGACCCAAATACAAATTTTCGTGACCTTAATAGATACTAAAAACGAGATTTCATATCTTGAACTAATAATTCACGACATAATTAGAAGTAACTCCAAATTTCAAAACGTATAAGATATAATTTAATAATAGAGCTTATCGGTATAAAACAATAACTCAAAGAGGAAATACTAAGATTATATATATACATAAAATATACTAATACTAATCAATAATATTAATCTATATCTAAAAATGAAAATTTCAAACCCGCTGTTATACTTGTCAGGGATACTGAATTCATTAAAGCTGGGTTCCTAATATAATTTATTGAACTAGAAAAATTTAATCGTGTAAGTTAAAATACTAAAATTAATTAATCGTGTAACATTTAAACTAAAAATTTGAAAATATAAATAATTTAGAGTTTCTGTAGTAACTTACATAATTTTATTTCGAGATAACTTATACGTAATGAACATATACATACGTTTATAAATTAATATGGGTTAAATTATTCTAGATAATTATTAATTAGATGATGATGATGATGATGATGATGATGATAATAATAATAATAATAATAATAATAATAATAATAATTGAAATGGAAAGTGGATACCTCGGATTTCAAAATTCCCTCACGTTGACACAACAATGGACACAAGCACAATTTTCAACCGATGGGAATTGCTTCAAGGGCAGAAGGAAGGCCACGCATCAACAGTTCGCCCAACACAGCTGGAAACCACACATCCACACGCACGCAGGCTGCTCACCGAACAAGAGAACTCCACGCACCAGCAGTGGATGCCACGAACTGAAAATGCTGACCACGGATGCTGAACAGAGGAGCTCCACGCGCGGCAGCCAATTCACGCGGCAAGGAAGCAGCATCCTCTCCACGTGCTGCCAACGGAAACTGACCGAGCCAGTTTTATTCCTACACACACACGAACAAGTGTGAACGCCTGCTGGAAGTGGACGCTGCAGCACCCCACGCATAGCCACGTCCAACAGCTGGGACATCACGCGCAACAGCAAATTGAAGACGCCCGCAGATTGTTCCTCACGCACAACTGTCTCCAGCATCACACTGGAATTCTTCGACGAACAGAGGATCACGTTGATGGCTACATGGTGCAGCAGAAGACAGCAAATTGAAGAACTTAGCCTTAGTCCACGTACGGCACATGAAGCAAATTCAGCAGCAAGGAGTTTAAATCCCAGCTGGAACAGAGCATAACCCGAACAAGCACCCATAGCTGACTTTTACCTAACTTTGATCCGAATTTCAGTTCTTAATTTCAAACGAAAATGACATACAATCCAACCAAAATAAACCACATGTAATCAACATTAAATGCCAAGAATTACAGCTCAAATAATCAACCAAACTAACACCAAATCTGTCTTGGAAATCTCAAACTAACAGCTGAAGCAGAGAAGTATCCAAAACAGAACAACAACATTCACACACATTCCAACTCGGTTTTGACAAAAATATAGGCTTAGCTTGAGCTGAAAATTTTGTCCAAATAAACACCAATAGTAGGCCTTTAAATGTACACTTCAAACACCATTTATTAGCTACAAAACAATAATAGAATCTGAAGAAAAATCCATGCAATCAAGGTAGAAAACAACAAACACAGCAGCAGAAAAGTTGGAAATTTGCTTTTGTTTTCACACAAATTCTAACACGATTTTGACCCCATTTTTCTTGCAATTTGAGCCCCTATTTTACACACATAAATGACATTAAGTAGCTACCAAACAAACACAATTAAGACCCTCAAATATAGCCACAAAAATCTGTCAAAACACAAGCCAAATTGTCATCCAAATTTGCCAAATTCGTATGGAAATTCCAGCTGCAATTGTGAGCCTTTTTCAAACCCAAAACCATTTCCTTAGCCTCTAAAACTTAGCCTAGACCTAGTATATGTATATAAGCTTAAGTTAGACATAATTTGAACTCATAACTCTCACAAAATCCTCTCAAAAACACAGCTATGAAGAGAAGTGCGTCCAGCCCTCTTCCTTTCTTTTTCCATTACAACCTTCAACTTAGAAAGCTTAGAAAACCCTTGTAAGATCAACCATAAATCCCTAGCTCACCTCCATACCCAATCTATACACCAAGCTCATCAAGAACATCAATTTCCCTCTTCAACAACATCCAAAACCAAATCAAAAGTCTTAGTTATCCTAAGATTCAAGAAGGGAAAAACTAGCTTGACAAGGTAAGAAAACCAAATAAGATCTATATGTTAGTTTAGATAAATTTCCTTAGTTACTCATCTTCCTAACTTCCTCTTTAGATCATATTTTATCAACAAGGAGGAGTCAAACCCCATCTATGGTCCAAACAAGGTAAGAATTACAATAAGTTTAATACTTGTTATGTTGCTTTATAGAAATTGTCTTATAAATATATCAAGATTAGTCAATAGTATATTTATACCATCTAGCCTATTTAGGATATAAACACATTAACTTAAAGATTCTTAAGTAAAGAAATCCAAATTTTAGAAAGGAAAAACCAAAACTACACTTAAACTGCAACAAAGCTATGTTGGAATTTAGATGACTTATGTGTATCCCTAGGAAGATTAAATAAACTGTATTAATGTGTTTATTATAACCTAAAAATGACCTCACCAATGGAAAGAGCACGAAAAATCCTATGAAATCGACTATTTATTTGTTAAAAACGGATAAGAAATGAATTAGATATCGCAAAAACAAAAATTAAATTACTGCTGTTATAATTATACGAACTGAACGGGCTGTTCGTGTATTTTTCGCCCCCTTAATGATTTTGTTTGATAAAACTAAGACCATTAATGGATTGTACTCAGAAAATACTATGAAAACGACTATTTATTCGTCAAAAACGAACTAGAAATGAGTTAGATATGATCAAAACAAGTTTTGATTACAATTGTTAGGAATCACTTGAAATCTATGCATGGTTCTCATAAATTTAAAAAAATATATATACAAATCTTTTTTTGCTTAAAAAATAATTTGACTACTATAAAGTACTCTTCGAGTACTACCAAATCGACTATTTATACAACGAAATCGGATTTAAAACGAATAAGAAATCGCAAATAGAGATTCACTCAATTTTCAATCTCAATAAACTAATACTAAGGTCACTGCTGTTTCTATTGTTATAGTTTGATTATTACTATTATTATTACTACTGTTTATAATATTCCGTATTATTGATATTTTCATCACGAGTCATTAGGATTATTTATACTGTTATTTTTACATTAAGGTTACTATAGTTACATTATCAATAATTCTATTGTTATTTTGCCACAACTATTATTATTTATTAATAGTATGAAGATAGTTGCTAATATTATACTTGTATTTATTACTAATATTGATATTGACCTTTCAAAATTAATATTATTGATAATTTTATGTTATTAAACTTAGTTTGTTCTGTAATTGAAACAAAAATTTAAGTATAATCAAAAGTGGATATATCTAAACTCCATAGACTTACGATTTTATAAGTTTGGAAGATATAGACACTAGAACATACCCTTAAATAAATAAAAATACTAATTTAAGAGACAGATAAGGTTGACAGGAAAAGAATTAATAAATAAACAAAACTCTCCTACTAAATACAGTAGGACTTAAAGGAAGACAAACTCCTTAATTAATAATATAGATATCAAGAGAAACAAAATACAGACAAATATTCTCTACTATGGGATTAAAACCTTAATAAAAACTGTATCAAATACCGATACAAAATAATTAGGCACCTATAAAGATTCAATTAAATTATTAAACAACATAGTAATTTATATGACGGGCTTAGTTTAATATTCGACGATAGAGATCGACACCTTTAATTATAGGAAGACTTCTCTTACAGAAATAATCCAATAATAAATCTCTGTTATTTCCTTTCATAGGAAAATAGATCAATTCCCGGATTTCCGGTAGCTTATACAACAACTTAGCGAGGACCACAGGTGAGTAACTTAGACTTGTTACATTGTTTGTGCTTGTAGTATAGTTGCATTTGGAATAATAATATATATACATATATATTCAATTGATATGCATGCGGGATTGGGATACAGCATGATGCGTGGTGTATGATTGAATGGCAAATTATCTTAATATAAGCGATAATCCTATTGAATGTTAAATATTGTATGAAATATGTTGATGATTGTCTGTAAATTGTATGATCGCCTCAAACTTGATTAACAACTGTTGGTACTATAAATGAAACGGACATGCATTGCACGATTTGCATAAACTGCATTATTTTTTACGAATGCCTACTACGTGTTAGAATTTCGGTTCTCTGGTAATGCTTGGTTTTTCTAGGCAGAGGCTATTAGTTCTACGCAAGCTTACCTTTGTTCTGTCGGTTCCATGGGAACTAACTGGTAATGAAGGGCGCGCCCATGGTATCGCTGTGAAATGTCTAACACTTAGTGGAGTTTCTAAGGTACAAAACAGGAACTGAGTGTTTAAAACATCATTAACATAAAGAGATAATAATTGTGAAGATTATGGTTTCCTGTGTACTTAGTTTCTCCTGGGTAGGTGATTCAGGGATTGGTTCCTTCAACCCCATGAGAGGGCGTAAATCTCCATCCTGTTTGGATTCCGGTTTGTCCAAGCTTGTAATTGTTCATATGTTTGATTGATGCATTACATATGATTGATAATAACTTGCTTGTTGTGATAAGTCTGGTTATTCACTGAGCCCGTGGTTCGCTCACTCCCCTACAGTTTTTGTGCAGGATTATTACTAGCTGGGATTGGGCTAGGAATGTGTGAAGAGAGCTTCTCCAACAAACTTTATTGAAGATAGAGATATAGGATATGGAAACTTAGAATGTAAATTAAATGAATATTGAATTTTGTATGTTGTAGTTTAGAAACCCAATTTCACTATTTGGTGGGGGATACCGATTCTCTGCGATCTTGGTGGAAATTGGATTCCATAGTTGAAATACTGTAATATATTATATCATTTGTATGATAAACTTTTATAAATAAATAGAGTCTTGTACACTCTGACATATAAGACGGCTCTCATGTTACGGGTGCACACGTGATATGATGGCTTTAGATAAATCCTGTTAGGCCCCCATATTAGAGTCGTGACAGAGAAACTCCCATGGTTGGCCCTTAATGTGGGGAGTAAAACCTAAGCTTATTGTCGAGGTTTGAAAAATCCCACATGGAAATATGAGATTTATATGAAAGATTTATAAGAGAGAAGACTTATTAATCCAATACATATCATCTCTTAAATGGAATGAAAATGTTTCTTAAATAGAAAAGAAAGAGCTATAGGAAATTTGGCAAGGCGGGCACTGTTCCAAATAAGTTGCGTTGTTACAAATTTTGTTTTAAAAACATTTAGAAGAAACGTATTCCTGGTAATGAGTTGACATGTTGAACTCTTGTTTATCCATTAAAAATAATTTATCGTGTAAGTATATATACGTATATATGTTTTCAGTAAAGTCTGTAATCAATTTAAAATAAAGAAATTGTCATAATAATTAGAAATCATAGATAGTTTCCTATTTATATATATATATATATATATCATGTATCTTTGGTTATATTTTTATAAATACATATAAAGATATATTTATGTGCAAATTTAGAGGTTTTTTTTACCTGTTTACACCCTTAAAAAAATACGATAATAAGATATATATATAATTAATTATTATAATGCTATTGTAAAATCACTTGTACGTATTCTAATATGAGTAGTGCATATCAAAGATGGGATTTAAGCTTGCTCTATACAACTTAAAGTACACAATGTGCAGACATTGATCACATATATTTGAAATGCAAGGATTATCTCTCTCTTTCTCTTTTTATTTTTATTTTTTTGAAAAGAAAAAATCCTCAACAATTATGAAAGTTTGAGTCAATCAAATTATTTACTTGGAACTTTTGTGTGTATTGTTAGAAGTCTTATATTTTAAATGCAATTTTACGATTAAAACATCTATTAATTTTGTATAAGGTATATTGCATAAAAAGAAATTACTTAAATACAACAAATAGTTTTAATTATGTAAATATCGATGTAAAATCACATATAAGATATAAGATTTAAAAACTATAGTACATTGTGAAATCGAAAGTTAAAAATGCAATTTATGATAAGTGGAAAAAAAATTGTATCTTAACATTATAACATGTAATTTATTATAAATGGAAAATTTCTATATTTTCACCAAAAAAAATATGGCATGTAAGATGTGTCAAAGTGAAAGGTAAGTCTAATCCCTTTACTAATAATATTTTTGAGAATAGGATTTAGAGCAATTAATTACCAATTACCAAAATGGACTACCAAAATTGCATATTAAACATGAAAAACCCAATATCCAAGCAAATTGCATGTACAAAGTAGGAGTCGTTAAGAAATTTGGCCCAGCATTTGTGCATTGCCAAGCTGCGAGAAACAAAGAAAGCATTCTCCTGTATGGTACATGCAAGAAACAAACAGATATATCTTCTACTTTTAGAACGCGAATCCCGTTGTATGACCTAAAATACATGTCAAACATGTGAATTTAGTAAGATATTTTAATAATTAATTTTAATCAGTCTATTTTAGCAAATAAATTCAAAAAAAAATATATTGAAAAAAAATTAGATATATCACATGCAAAAAAAATAAAATAAATAAAACCATATATTTAACATATAATTTTAAGTCAATAATTATATAATTTATATTTACATTGCTCTATCCGGTCTCCTCTTATTCCATGAATCGCCCCTCGAGTGACAAAGCCCCTGACTTTTGTAATCTAGCTGGCTGACGTGTTATGTTTTCATAACTTTTGTTCATATGAAATATATTTAATACATTACCACCTTTGTCTTTTCCTAAAATCCCCTGTATTTTAAAAGGTAAGAAATCCGTGCAAATCATATTTTATATCCACCTTACTTATACTATAATAATTTCCAAAACTTTAATTGGGCAAAAAAAAAAATTTCCAAAACTTTAATCTGCCATCACTCACCATCACCACCATCTACCTACGCATATACATAGAACTAAGAGTTTGCAGGCCTTGTCTCATGTTGTGTGTTTTCTCTTAGGATCAGCAGAATAATAATTATTATCATAACATCCAATGGATTCCTTCATTATTAGCATGATTCAGAATTCACAAGAAGCTCCCCTGCTAACTTCCTTAGTTTTAGCGGTGTTTTGTTGTTTTTCTGGGTATTATGCAAAGAGTTTGCGACTCTTCATAAGAGGAAAAATTCCCATCTTCCACCTTTGCCTGGTATTTACTATACTCCTTTTTTTATTTTTTTTCTTTTCACTTTGTTAATCCATTTTTTTCCCATTTTGCATGTTGTCTTTAGTTTTGATTTCGTTTTTTGCATGCAAAGAGGCTTTTACTGCCCCCTAGAAACCAAGATAGATATGGGTCGTGTCTGTTTCATGGAAAATGGTTTTTCAGACTATTTCTCAAATTTTTGTTAGATCCAGACTATATAAGCTTTTTTTTATTTACATGATACTCTGTTTCGTGATTGTTTAGATTTATGATTCTTTGAAAGAAGATAACAAAATAATCTTAATGTGGATGTTGTGGAAATTTTGCTGTTACAGAAATACCAGGATTGCCAGTGATTGGGAATTTGCTTCAACTAAAGAGAAGAAACCTCACAAGACATTTACAAACTGGGCCGGGACTTATGGACCAATCTATTCCATCAGACTTGGTGCTTCATCTGTTGTTGTTCTCAATTCCAGTGATGTTGCTAGAGAGGTATATGCTTTCTTGTTCTGTTTTTGTTCCTCTGTTTTTTGTATATTACACTTCGTTTGTGGTACCCACTAAAGTCTTTCTCACTAAAACCTTCACAAAAAAGTTAGAGAAGAAATGACAAGAACACACCTTCTTTCTACATGAATCAACATATTTTAACTTTTGCTATCCTCAGGAACGTCCTAAAGTAAACATCAAATCCTGTAATGTAATGGCCTGCAATTTTATTTTTAGTGTGGTCTTCTATTCATTTTATTTATTTGTCGGGTAAGTGGGATCATATCAGCCAAGGCAAGTTGTTATGACTCATGAAAATGACCTTAATGATTAACATACTTGTCTGCTTGCCTTTTTCTCTTTCTTGTAGCAAAGACATGGTCCATTGGCCATGTCTAGCGCTTGATAACTTGAAACGCAAATTGGCCACATATATTGATGGATTTTAAGAGCTAGATGATGTAATTGGATTGGGTTTTTGTAAGGGTCCTATAAGCACTTTGGCCTTTTTAATTAAATTTACTTAGTTAAAAAATATGCAGCTTTCAAAGCACTTATTATTGTTATCATTGTTTGAGTCAAAATTGCTATCTCATTGATTTATCTCATAAATTATGTCATCTTGATGAACTTGGTTGCCTGTCCTACAAGTGCAATGAAGCTAGTTTATGTAATATATATAAGAACAAACTTTTAGATCATATAGTTGTGAAATTAAACACGGCATGCGTGCCATATACTTATGGTTGGATGTTAATCTCGTGGCTATCTATGCAATTTCCTTGTAATACTTAGGCAGCATTCCTGAAATATCCGATCAATTGTGGGTTTACATGCATTCTCTTAAGTAAAAAAGGTGAATGTTATGATATTTTCTTAATGGACCTGTCATAGAAGGATCAAAAAACTAATTTCATCAGAAGGATATATGTTAGAACAGATGAGCTTTTATCTTGCATGATGGAAAAATATCCGAACTGTGCTTTCATGGATGAATAGTGAAATTGGTTATATAATTCATATCTAGCAAATCCCTCTAACCTAATAATCACTGTAGCTTTTGCCCTTAATTAAATTCCACTTACGTTAAAAGAATGAAGCATAATCCTGGAAATTCACTGTGCATATTATGTTTTCATAGGCAATGGTAACCAGATACTCATCAATATCATCAAGAAAGCTCTCAAATGCCTTGCAAGTTCTTACTTCCAATAAATCTATGGTTGCCATGAGTGACTACAATGAGTTTCACAAGATGGTAAAGCGGTGTATACTTACAAATCTTCTCGGTGCAAATGCTCAGGTAATGTATTTGAATGGGAAAAATATTTTTCTGCCATATTTTTTCCTTTTTGAAGATATTCTATGTTCCTGTTGAGACTGTCAGAATGGTTTATAAAGCTAATTAAATTATAAAAGGCTTCAAGCTTCCATAGCAATAAACAAGTAATATAGGTAACGGAATTTGGAAGAGAAAAACAGATTATGATACGAGATACTTGCACAATCCTATTGAATAAAACATTTTCTATATTAATAGAGACTATAAATGTAAACATTCAGCTTGTAGATTCTGTAAAAAGACCAAATTCTTTCCTCAGAAATTCTTTTGATTGCCATGAAAAATGATGGATGGTCTGTGTAAATTTCAGTGGATTCTGATTTTGCAATTGTAGAATATGGGACTACGTTGAAATTCTTTTGTATTTTGCAGAAGCGACATCGCTGCCATAGAGACACCCTAATACACAATCTCACCAAAAAACTTCGTGCTGATATGAAAAGTTCCCCTGCTGAAGCTGTCAGATTTAGAAAAACATTTGAAAGTGAACTTTTTGGATTAGCACTCAAGCAAGTAAGCTTTCTTCTTGTCTCTAATGTATTATTACAATAGAATAAATTCTTTTGAACCAAAACAGAGCAACTGAATTAATTGCAGGCACTTGGGAGAGATGTGAACTCTGTATATGTGGAGGAACTTGGGACAACACTACATAGAGAGGATATATTCAAGGTTCTCGTGAGCGACATGATGGCAGGAGCAATTGAGGTGGACTGGAGAGATTTCTTCCCTTATCTCAAATGGATACCAAATAGAAGCTTCGACAAAAAGATTGGAAATTTGTCTTTCCGCCGGACAGCTGTAACAAAAGCCCTCATTAGAGACAATAGAAAGCTAATTGCTTTAGGAGAGGTACCCTTTTCTACCCACACCGTCTCCCTTTTCCTTTAGGAAGCCATTCTAACATGGAAATTAACCCTATTGCGTCCCAAAGCAGGAAACGAATTGTTATCTCAACATCTTGACATCTGAAGCTTCACTATCTGAAGATCAAGTTGCGAATTTGCTCTGGGAAACAATCATTGAGACGTCCGATACAACTTTGGTCACAACAGAGTGGGCACTGTATGAGCTTTCAAAAAATAAACAGAAACAGGTTCATCCATATGTCTGGACCTCCTAATATCTTTATCTTATCTTGATCTCCATGTGGTTTGTTTAAATAGTTTGCATTTTCTTTTAGGATCAACTCTATCATGAGATTGAAAAGGCATGTGGTTCTGAAAGGATCACCGAGGATCACTTGTCCCGGGTGCCTTACCTGAGTTCTGTCTTCCATGAAACCTTACGAAAGCACAGTCCAGTTCCGGTAGTTCCACTTCGATATGCGCATGAAGATACTGAATTAGGTGGATATTTCATCCCCAGAGGAAGTGAGGTAGGCTGAGTACTTGTTAATGCATTCTGAATTATTACTGCACTGCATTACATTCTTAATTTATAAACCTATGGCTTACGCTATTATTGTAGATTGCAATCAACATTTATGGCTGCAATATGGACATCAAACAATGGAAGATCCCGAGCAATGGATTCCCGAGAGATTTATGGATGAGAAGTATGATCCAACAGATCTTTACAAGACGATGGCATTTGGAGGGGGTAAAAGGGTATGCGCGGATCTCTTCAAGCAATGCTCATATCATGTGGAGCAATTGGAAGATTGATTCAGGAATTCGAATGGCAACTCAAAGATGGCGAAGAAGAAAACGTTGATACAGTTGGCCTCACTACTCATAAACTCCATCCAATTCAGGCAATCTTGAAGCCAAGAAAACAATACTAAAGACAATCCGTTTGTCATTAAAATGTGGAGTCTTTCCAATGACATATAGTTAGCATGGATGAATAAGGTATCGCCTTTGCTTCTCTATTTGTGAACAATAATGTGTATGTAAATTGAGCTTTGCTGAACTCTTGGAATTTTGAAATAGGAATTGGAACGGAGGAGAGTGTGAGGGAAGAGCAAAGCTTCCAAAAACAACCCATGTTTATGTAATAATGAAAAGAGAGCAATGCTTGAGTTAAGTAGAGTGTTGATCAAATATTTTCTACTAATGTTGCACCATAAAAAGATTCATAAATGGACACAATAAAAAATATAAATTTTTTACAAGGAATAAATTCCATGCGAGAAGCAAAAGTTTCTGCACAAAAAAAAAATAAAAATTAAGCAAATGATAATTGTATTAAGGACCTATTTGGATGAATTTGTTCTTCATTAATATCTGTTTCATATCAATATCTAGTCAGTTAAATCGGTTTACAAGTAAAAATATCTGTTTTTATTCAGAGTTTTTCTTCAGTATCTCTTTTTGGCAAACAATTTATTTGAAAACTATAAGAAAAAAAAAATTGATTATACAGTATTAATCAAGTATCACATGCAATTTTCACTAAATAGAAAAATCGCATTTTAATTGCATGCTACACTTATGAATTACATTAGGCTAATTTATACCAAATATGCAATGCAACTCGCATCTTTAAGATGCAATTTTGAATGGTATTTGCTTGCTCCTATCATATGAAATGTGATTTTCTTAAAAAAGTGTAACTTGCATTTTAAAGATGTAATTTTATATGATTTATTGTAATAATTTCATGTAAACTATGTCATGCTAATACTTTTTAGAAAAGTGGTATGTCGATGTTGCACTCTTTAGTTTGATTAAAAAGTGAGTAATAAAACTTACGTAGGATGCATACTGTATGTCCCGATAGGCATTTGGAATGCTTAATTTACTGATACATTATTCTGTAATGATAACGTGCTAAGTGTTATTAATTTTATTTTAGTCGTTTTATACTTTTGCTGTAAGTTATAATAAATAATACATGGCACCTTATTATTTATCAAGACAATTATGTGGAAGTTATTACGGCACAGTGAATATTCGTCCTGTTAGGTAGTTCCTCAGAGAACTAGTTCAAGACTTATAGATTTCATACTTTAATACTTAGCATTGGGAAATTTTTTTGTACACCATATTTGCATTGTTAAAAAAAGTTACACATTATCATGTGATACCTGTTAAATATTTCATATTCTTTCTTAAAAAAGAATATCGTTAGACTTTTCTTCAGATAAATTTATTTGGATTTTTAACATAATAAAACTATATTCAAAATCTTTATGAAAAAAATACTTCAGATTTTTTAACCAAAAAAATTGTCTTTGAATTTTTTAAATAAATAAATATTACACAAATACATTAAATAAATCATAACAATAACCAAAAAAAAAAAAAAAGAGCAAATGCATTATCATCACTAATACGACAATATATTAAATAAGCTCACAAATCCAATAATATCCGTTAAATAAACATCAACAATAAGAATTGAGATAAAAGAAAAATAGTTTTTTATGGAACGTAGTAAAAATAATAACATCGTAAATAATTTTTGAACAAAAGATAAACATATAATTATCTAGTATCAACGTAATAAAATAAAATATAATATAATAAAAGTTATAGATAAAGATAGCTCAAATTAGGCTGGTCATACCGAATCGTCCTCGAGCCTACCCTGGCAAAGCAAGTCTGACCCACTATGGTCCAGTCCAAGCCAGGTTGGACACAAGAGCACGGACCCAATGAGAGCTTAAGGGTGCTTAAAAAAAAAAAAAAAAAACTTAAAGTCACATCATGCATTTGGAAAACTTTGAAGACAGTCAAAGGCATGCATTTGGCCATATGGTTGAATAGCGCTTCGTGGAAAAAGTAAAGGCATGCATGCATGTTTCAACGGTTGAATAGCGCTCCTTGGTAACTAGCACAAAACAGTGAAATTGTGAAAAGCTGGAAAGGATATTGATTGCTCCTGCCACATGCATGCAATTTCGTTTTGGGTTTTGGAATTCTTTCTAATTTTGCACTTAATCTTTCATTTTATAAAAGAAAAAACAACCTAGTCTGGACTATGGGACCCATTCTATTGAATCAACAAGTCCATGAATCTAAATCGTCCAACCCACAAATCGGGATGGTTATCTCTAAATGTGTGGTAAGGATTGCAGTACGGTTTGATCATTTATTCCTCAAACCAAACTGAACCTAAAATTACACAGTTCGGTTATTTTTATAATATCGAACCTATCCACGCAATTCGATTTGCTAATTTTCAAATCTAAAAAAAAAAAGAAAAAAACAGTTTGGTATACGGTTTAAACCCTATATCAAAAAGAAAATTTTCAATTTTTTTTTTCATTTTAATAAAAAAAATCAGTGAGCTGTCTTCCTATTTTTTTATATTTTTAAAAAGCTAAAATCACAAGTTGTTGAAATCAATAATTTTAACATTTAGGAGGAATTTGATTCCACCATTAGATCTGAAATCGTGATTTTATTCTAATTTTGTTAATGGTTATTATTTTAATTACTTTTTTATCCTACATATATTTATTATCTATATTTATTATACATATGATTCAGGTTTAAAAAGATTTCAATTTTATTTCATTTCAACTCAATGGTTATTTTGTAGTTACTTTTTTATCTCATATATATTTGTTATCTATATTCAATATAAAGGGAATTTTTTTCATAAATTTTACCATATACTCATTTTAGTGCGTTCCCTTTTTTTTTTTTTCCCTACCACCACTCTATATGACATAAGTCAATTGGAATAGATATAAAATTCCCATTAAAAAAAAATTTAAGTAATCATGGAATATAAAAATGTCATACACACCACTATAAGAATTAAATTATCATAAAATGCTAATACAAGATGGTATAAAGCCTACATAAATATATCTAAAAAATTATCTCACTACAAATCAATATTTTTAATTAAAATTTAGCTATCAATATATAGAGGGAAAAATAATAAAACAGTTCAATGCATACTCATATCTCAATAGGAATGTATTAAAGCTTTAAAAAAATTAATACCTATAAATTTCATAAAACATGTAAAACTCTCATAAAAGAAATCTTCAAATAAAAAATATTTATTTGGTTCATCAATCAATTATTTTCATATACAATATATGTATAATTTAGTGGTCCCTTATAAATGCACATTAATAGGAGGTTACTTTTTTTTTTTAAGGTGAAATGATTTGATTCGGTTCGAACTGTGCAATTCAGTTCATGACTCTGAATCGAACCCCGAAACAAAACTATGAACCGAACCTTTTGAAAAAAAAAAGTTCGGTTCTATCCATATACAATCCTTAAAGAAAATATGAGTTCTATTTTTCTTTTTGAATATATACATTCCTATAACACATGTCACATTAAGGCCATGTTCCTATATAAAATAGAGGACTATAGTAGTCATTGATTGAGTTAACATGGACCACTTTACACTATGTTTGGTAAAACAGGAATTTCACTTTTATTTGTTTTGGAAACAAAAGACAACGGAGAAGAAAAATGAATATAATATTTTCCTCGTGTCCCACAACATAGTTATCTCCTCCAAAATGAAGAGAATTATGAGGAAAAGGGGCAAATTTTTTTAAATTATTATCATATCTTTCTTTTTTAATTATTTATTGTCCATTATAGGCATACAAGTAATTCATTTTCTTCTCCTTCATTATCTAAACACATAAAAGGATTTCAGAATAATTTCTCCCATCCATTTTCTTTCCTTTCACAATCCTTTCTTTCTAATTCATTCCATCTTTCCAAACAAAGCCTTAATGTAGCTCTCTATTAAGGTAAGGACATTGTACTTATCTAGTGTGTTGCACAGGCCCAATCCTACAATAGTAAAGGTCAACATGGTCTATTTGGTTCAAAAACCAAAGCAGAACCTCTGATTCACTATTATGAAAAATAGGATCTGGAACTAAAACTATGGGACCAATCCAATTCTCGATTTTAGGAATGGTTAATTCCCATTAGTTTGGTTCCAATTTCTCTATAATTAGGACTCGTGATATATAAAAAGAAAACAAACAATCTACTCAATTTAAGTAAACAAAATGTAAAACATATCGAGCTTAAAAATAATTACCTTTAGCCCATTTATTAAAAGTATTCTTAAAGTTGTTATTTATTTATACATAAGCACATCCACTTTTCGTTGTAACATTAGCAACAAGAGACTATAAAATATTCAAGACATAAGAAAGTCCACACAAAGATAAAATAAGCCTCACATTATTGAAAAAAAGAATTCATTTTATTTAAAGATCTATATAAATCCAATAACACATTTTTTTTCCTGTATTTTTTATTTGTATTGTTATACACATTAAATTCCTTGAATAAGAAATAAATTTTCACTTCATGTAAAAATAGTTTAAATACTTATTTCTTATTTATATTTATCTTATTTTTCTTTTCTTTCCTTTCTCATTTTGTTAAATTTTTTTTCATGAACTTTGTTAGTTCGACTAATTTTCCAACCGATTCTTGAACTAAAAGGTCATGACTAGGTTTGCTATTTAGAATTAGCTAAACTTGCAAGTCTTTCGCCAGTTCAAACTTACATTCATTAGGACAATTCTCGATTCAAGACTCATGGATAGTAAGTCGGATCAATTCCTAATTCAAAACCAACCATGATGCGTATATGCAATAGTCTGCAATTAAAAAAAATGGACAAATAGATAATCAAATAAGAGCTGTTTTAATACAGTCCATATTTCTATGCTAGGGATGTAGATTTTTAAAAACTTTAAAATATAGTTAATTGGTTTTGTTCAAAATAAATAATAATTTTCCTCAAAATATGCTTAGGGTTATAATTCGTCAAGTTAACTTTCGTTACTTCATATAATTTGTAAATATCGCTAAAAGCTTGTAAATGCCGATAAATTTGTTACAAAATTGTAAAGTAGGACGGTAATCTGACTTGATGTTTCGTAATTTAAATTTAATGCACTTTGTTAATCTCCAACTCACAAGTCTACTCTATATTGTACAACTTTGAGTGAATATGTAATTAGGCACTCTCAATTATAAAATTGATCAATTTACTACCTGAAAGAACTTTTCTATTTTTTCATTTCAAATAAAAAAATTTTATGAACTGTCTTCTCCTTTTTTTTCCTATATTTGGAATCATTTTTTAAAAACTGAAATCACAATTGGTTGAAATAACATTTAGAAGGAATTCGATTCTGCCATTAGATCTCAAAATCGTGATTTTATTCCAATTTTATTGATGGTTATTATTTTAATTACTTTTTTATCCTACATATATCTATTATGTATATTTATTGCACATATGATTCTGTTTTAGAAAGAATTCAATTTTATTTCATTTCAACATAATTAATGGTAATTGTTGTAATTACATTTTTTATCTCATATATATTTATTATCTATATTTAATGTAAAGGGTATTTTTTCATAAATTTTATTATATACTCATTTTCGTGCATTCTATTTTTTTTTTTCAATGACCACTTCATATGACATAAGTCATTTAGAATAGATACAAAACTTCCATATATATATATATATATATATAACATTTAAGTAGTCATAGAATATAAAAATGTCATACACACAACTACAAGAATTAAAACAAGATTAAGATGTGCTTTTATCCATCACTTATTTTTTCATTTGATTAAATTATCATAAAATACTAATACAAGATGGTATAAAACCTACATAAATATATCTAAAAATTTATCTCACTGTAAACCAATATTTTTAATTAAAATTTAACTATCAATATGTAGAGGGAAAATTTATAAAATAGTCCTATGTATACTCATATCACAATAGGAATGCATTAAGGCTTAAAAAGAATTAATATCTATAAAATTTGATATAATATGCAAAATCTCTCATAAAAGAAATCTTCAAATTAAACTAATATTTATTTTATTTATCAATCTAATTGTTTTAATATACAATATATATATATATATATTTTAGTGGTGCCATATAAATGCACATTAATAGGAGGTTACCTTTTTTTTTTTTTTTTAAGGTGAAACAATTCGGTTCTGTTTAAACCATGCGGTTCGATTCACGAACTGCGAATTGAACTATGAAACAAACCTTTTGAAAAAAATAATCAAAAATTCGGTTCGATCCATATGCGGTCCTTAAAGAAAATATGAGTTCTTTTTTTCTTATGAATATATACATTCCTATAACACGTGTCACGTTAAGACCATATTCTTATATAAATTAGAGGATTGCATTGAAAGCAATCCTTAATTGACTTAACATGGACCATGCTTTACACTATGTTTAGTACAAGAGAATTAAGAATGAATGATTGGGAAGGGAGAGAAAGAAGGGGATTGAATTTCATTTTTTATTTGTTTTGGCAAGAAAAGACAAGGAGAAAAAAATGAATATGATATTTTGCTTATGTCCCACCATATTTTTGTCTCCTCCAAAATGGAGAGAATTATAAGGAAAGGGGTCAATTTTTTTTTAAATTATTATCATATCTTTCTTTTTTAACTATTTATTATCTTTTATGGGCATACACATAATTTATCATCGTTATACCTTACTTTTTATTTTATAATATATAATATTCAATTCATTTTCTTTCTTCATTACCCAAACACATGAAAGTATTTGAGTTCTTCAAATAATTTTCTCACCATTTTTATCTTCACAATCCTTCCTTTCTAATTCATTCCATCTTTTCCAAACAAAGCCTTAATGTAGTTCTCTATTTAGGTAGGGTTGTTGTACTTTTCTAGTATGTTGCACAGGCCCAATCATGCAATAGTAAAGGGCAACACGATCTATTCGGTTCAAAAACCAATGCAGAATCCCCAATTCCCAATTCTAAAAAATAGGATTTGGAACTAAAACTATGAACCAATCCAATTCTTGATTTTAGGAAATGTGGATTCTCATAGTTTAGTTCCACTTTTCTTATAATTAGGACTCGTGATATATTAAAAAAAACAAATAATCTACTCAATTTAAGTAAACCAAATGTAAAACATATCGAGCTTAAAAGTAATTACCTTTAGCCCATTTACTAAAAGTATTCTTAGAGTTGCATATTTATTTATACACAAGCACATCCATTTTTAGTTGTAATGTAAGCAACATGAGACTACAAAATATTCAAGATACAGGTAAGTCCCACACAAAGATAAAACAAGCATCACATTGTTGGAAAAAAAAAATTCATTTTATTTAAAAGTCTATATAAATCCAACAACATATTTTTTTCTGGTATATTTATTATTTGTATTGTTATACACGTTAAATTTTGTGAATAAGAAATAAATTTTCACTTCACGTGAAAATAATTTAAAGATTTGTTTCTTATTTGTATTTATCTTTTTATTTCTTTTTTTCCTTCCTTTTTTTTAATTTTTTGCATGGACTTATTGGTTGACTACTTCTCTAATCGACTCTTGAACCAAAGGTCATGAGTCATGCTATTTAGGATAGTTAAACTTGCAAATCTTTCACCAATTTGAACCTACATTCATTGGTAAATTCTCGATTCAAGACTCATGGAAGGTAGGTCAGGTCAATTACTAATTCAAAACCAACCATGATGCGTATATGTAATAGTTGGCAATTAGAAAAAAAAAAAGATAAATAGATAATCAAATAAAAGTTGTTTTACTGTAGTCCATATCTCTATGCTAGGGATGTGAAATTTTCAAAAACTTTAAAAGATAATTGATTTGGTTTTGTTGAAAATAATCATAATTTTCCTCAAAATATGCTTAGAGTTATAATTCGTCAAGTTCACCTTCGTAACTCATATAATAACTTGTAAATATCGTTAAAAGTTTGTAAAATGTCGACAATTTGTTACAAAATTGTAAAGTAAGGGGTAAGATGACTTGATGTTTGTAATTTAAATTTAATGCACTTTATTAATCTCCAACTCACAAGTCTATTCTAAATTGTTCGAAAACAACTGTTTTATTCTTGTAAAATCTTTATGCATGATAGAAAGAAAATGAACATAATATTTTGTTAAAGTATTAATATCACCAAAGATACATGAACTTTGAGAAAATAGTAATTAGGTACCTCAACTATAAAATTGGTCTATTTACTATATACCAATAATACCTTTATTAAGTTTTCTCATGTACTAAATTGATCAATTTTCAAATTCAGGTATTAAATTGATCAATTTTGAATTTCAGATTCTTAATTTATATATTTTCCAAAGTTCAGATATCATTTATGACATTATCTAATGGTAAAACAACTTGTTGTAAGTTTTTTATAACAAGTTTTAGAAGCACTCAACATTGTAGCATCACTTCAATTTATGCAAGCACTCAAGAAAAATAATTTCATATAAATTATAATAAGATGGATTTTGTTACGAAATCTTAAGCGAATTTAACAACTTGGCATCATATCGCAACATCATTTTAATTTCCATAAATTAACTTTTAGTTTCATAATTTTACTTTATCTTAGTGAAATAATTTTTTGTTTACGATCATTACTGATTATAATTACTTAAAAAATATCAAATTAAAAATAATTACCAATATGTAGTTTTAAAATCACGATTTATACACGGGATATGTAAAAATATAGTCGTCATAATGCAGGTCGTGTTTATAAATTGCGACATAAATATTGAAAGTCTGTATCGTTTATGAGTCGTGATATTCAAATGAGTATAAAAGACAATATAGAGAGAGAGGAAAAAAAGAAAAAGAAGGATGGTGGGAAGTGAAAAGACAAAAGAGAAGAAAGGAGATGAGACTAAGGTTGCAGAAGGAGATAGAGGTATAAAAGTACATCACGATTTTCAAATGCGATATACATTTAGAATAATATTATTGCATTCTATTCATGCGATAAAGCGATGGTAGTCAAACTATAAACACAATTAGTACTCGCAATATAAGTATAAAAATCAATATCTCATTTTATAGACACGATTTTGTTATGGGATTTTGTAATTAATTTTGTCCAACTTATATATTGATATATATTTTTTAAGTGACAATAGACATGTATAGGACCATTATCTTAGTTGTTCATGGGTTAAGATTACTACTACAATCTCTACTTGTAAAGGAACTCAAATTATTCCTCGAATCACTCAAAATTTTCTTTAGCTAAGAGTAGGGGTGGACACGGATTGGTTTGGTTTAGTTTCTCGTAAAACAAACCATACCATAATTTATGGTTTGGTTTTTTTTCTCATCCCAAACCAAACCATTAGCTAACCATTAAATAATGGTTTGGTTTGGTTTGGTTTGGTTTGGATTATGGATTAAATCAAAATTCAAACTAAATATTTATATCACTTTACAAAGTTTATATTATAAACCCATACAAAATACTTTATGAATTCATCATACTTTTAATCTATAGTTCTCTGTGAAATCAGTTATCCATCAATAAAATACATTCATTAACCAATACATAGTAAGTCATAATTTATAATTTTTAATAGAACCATCAAGTCAATTATCTACCAATAAATTTAGCCAAAATAAAAAATCATTTATCAATAAAAACCATCAACGAATAAAATTATCCGCTGACAAAATACATTAAATAACTAATACATAAAAGATCTCATAATTAAATAAATAAATTTCATACTTTTTAAAGTTAAAAACTATTAAAAAATAGTAATTCATCATCAACAAAAATATATATATCGTGAGCCTAAAAAATAAATTTTAAAATGAGGACATTAATTTTAATTAATATTCACCAAAAAATAAATATAAAATAAAATCATATGAATATACAAGACTTTTGATCAATCATCATAAAAAAAAATATAGTTATAACTTACAAGTAAAATATTATTGTATTTTCAAAACGGTTTAGTTCGGTTTTATGGATTGGTTCGGTTTACCTTTAAAACCAAACCATAAATTTACCAATTGGTTCGGATTGGAAAATTTTTAAATCAAATTGTTAAAAATACTATATTTTTTTATTGGTTTGGTTTGGTTTGGTTTGGTTATAGAATGGTTTGGTTCATTTAGTTTTTTTGCCCAATCCTAGTAGGAGGGTAAGTTTCATTAGTGATACCTAAACTTTTTTAAATATAGTGAAATTATGGCTCATAAAAATATCAAACTGTTTCAAGTTTGCATTGACTATATCTTTGGCCAGAATCCAAGTCAATTCTTCAGCAATATGCTGCTGCATCTTCTTCTTCTTCTTCTTCTTTATGCAAGCCTCGTAGAAAAAATAATCATAACAAATCAATACCTAGCATTTTGACAAGTAAAAATAGAACATCATAATTAAAAAAAAAAAACCCAAAACAAAAACACGAAAAAGGCCATTTTACTATCATAGAATAAGTTTTAATAATAGGTTGTTTTTATTAATCAAACAAAAAAAAATTAAAAGGTAGATTGGACTTCATCTCCAAAACACCCAGACCTACGTCTTGTTTATATGCCATATAATCTATATATGTTGTAAATATATGTATCATACATATAGCAAATAAATAAATCATATATTAATATATACATTATATATATATATTATTTTTGTTAAATATGGTTTATATTTTATATATGTCATATATAAGTATGCATATTCTATATGTAATTTATAATATGTTATACATATATAACGTATACAATATATATATTTGTATATAACATATATTTGAATGGATAATTATTTTCTACAATATTTTTTTAATTATTACTTAATGGGTTCACGGGTTGGACCCGAAACTGTTAACTCGGATTTGTTTATGAAACGTGTCTCGTGCATAGGTTTAAAACTTAAACCCGAACCTAGACATGTTTAAATTCATGTCGTTTCCAGGTTTAACACATTTATTAGTCGTGTCGACTTTTGCTTACCCATACCCTTTTATAATCGTGTTATGTCATGTCTGGATTTACGAGTTGGGTCCCGAATTGCTAGCGCTATACTCAAGGGTAGGGTGAATTGAGTATTTTTCCGAAAAGGCTTAAACAACTAACTTTAATGCAACATATCAAATTTAACTTTAATAGCAATGAATAATACACAGCAAATTATAATATGAAATATGAAAGAGATAGAGATAGAAAATCTGAGTCTAGATTTAATGTGGAGTTCGGCCACTTCCTACTTTCCACGATCCACTAATGCCTCCAATCGAAGATTTCATCACCACTTTATTTATCACCAAATAAATACGCTCAAGCTAAGTAGTACACATTTTTACAACACTTAGGAAATAAAATATTTCCTCCTTCTTTATAGATGCTTACTAATAGATAATAAATACAAGAATAGAGCATTAGAATATTTTTCTCTCTCAATCTGGATATTTACAAGTTAATGAGTAAGAGAACAAGAAAATTAATGATTTGTTTGTTTGCAAATAAAGACACTTTTTCACTTCCACACTTCTCTTTTTTGAATCTCCTAAGACAAAGTATTTATAGCCTTCAACAATTTAGATGTTCGTTAGAGATAACGTCTTTAAGTTGTCAAGCATTAAATGTCCTTCAATGGCTACTTTTGCCACATCGGATCATTCATTTAGATTGTCACACCTTCATTTTAGCCCTCGACTAATTCTTTGCTCAGGTGGACTTCATCGAGCCTTAAATTCAAACTTATCATGCCTCAAACTTGTCGCACTCTATATTCGTCGCATTCTAATTCATGGTTTTGACTCTTGACCACAGTTGTGTATATTTAAGCTTGTCAAGTGTTGGTCTTGAGCTTATTGCACCCTGATTAATTAAAACATCGAGACCTTGATGTGATCCCCAACCAAGATTGTGCATTTTTTAATTTTTCAAGCTTTAGACTTTAAGCTTGTCCTACCTTGACGAGTGGACCCGTCAAGCCCTCGATGTGACCCTTGACCAAGACTGCTCATCACTAATATATTCCTGCTAAAAACCAACAAAATCTCCACAAAACCATGCGTATATATATTCTAGTATATTATTCATCATATTGTTTGACTAACAAAACGCAGTTTTCCATAATTGAATAGTTAATTATGCAACTTATTATCTCATCAAAATCCATATTGAACATACAAGTTCAATAATCTCTCCCTTTTTTATGAGGACAATCATGCATGATTAACCCCTTTTTAATTCAGCATACTCTTCCTCAATTAATCATATGGGTTTCGAAGGAATTTTCTCATATTTGATTTAAAGACTTGATACTTAATTATAGGGAAATGCACACTACACTTATTTCATTATTTAGCTCCTCCTTTTAACTCATTAAATATACTTCATGCATGTTAATTGTGCATTCTACACTTCTCTCCCCCTTTGTACGTATAAAAAACAAACTACATGCATGCACTTTATTGTGCATTCTACACCTCTCCCCCTTAGTGCTCATTAGAAAAAAAAATGAAAGACTTATAAAATTGTGAACAGGTTTCTCAAGCATGCTCAGAAAAATCTAAAATAATATTCAATTATTCTTAAATATTCAAAGAGTTCAAAGAGCATCATTGAGCATGTTTATGCATTCAAAATCAAGTGTTAGCAAAAATTTCAGTTTAAGCAAGCACACATATAATAAATTTTTGCAAAACAGAACAAATTACAAACATCACAAAAACGTATATGAACAACAAATAGTTTTTTTTATCCTTTGATCAAGTTCTAGATCATCTTGGCTCAATGATATTTAGCACTCATCTTTTTTATCATGCCCAATTCTCTTCTTAAAGTGCAAAAACAATCTTTATTCAGGGGCTTTATGAAAATATCAACAATTTGACTGTTTATATCAACAAATTCCAAGTTTATATCTCTATTTAAAACATGAAATCTAATGAAATGATATTTAATTTCAACATGCTTAGTTCTTGAGTGTTGAATTGGATTTTTTGTTAAATTTACAACACTTGCGTTATCACAGTAAATTGGAACATTTTCATATTTTAAACCATGATCAAGTAAAGTTTGTTTCATTCATAAAACTTGTACACAACAGCTACTGATAACTCTATACTCAGCTTCAGTAGTTGAAAGTGCAACCAAATTTTACTTCATTGAGTGCCAAGATATTAGGGAATTTCCAACAAAGTGGCATGTTCCGCTTGTGCTTTTCCGACCTACTTTGCACCTTGTAAAGTCAGCATTAGAGTATGCCACTAAGTCAAAGAAGGTAAACTTTGGATATCACAAGCCAATTTCAATTGTGTCCACAAGATACTTGAATATGCGTTTTACTAAACTTAAGTGTAATTCTTTTGGGGAAGATTGAAATCGTGCGCATACACACACGGAGAACATGATTTCAAGTCTAGAAGCTGTTAAAAATAACAAACTACTCATCATGCCTCTATAAAACTTTTTACACATTTTTCCCATTTTCATCTTTATCAAGTTTTACATTTGTGCTCATAGGTGTAAGTCTTGTTTTGTAACTATCCATTTTAAACATTTTTAACTGATCTCTTGTATATTTTGATTGATTGATAAATGTTCCATTTTTAGATTACTTTATTTGAAAACCTAGAAAATTATTACATCATCCCATTATACTCATTTCAAATTCTTTTTTCATAGACTCAACAAATTCATTTATGAGACTCATATTAGTAGAATCAAACACAATATCATCTACATAGATTTGCACAGTCAATGTGTCTTACCTGTGATCTTTGATAAACAGAGTTATATTAATTTTTCCTCTAGAAAATCCATTATTTAAAAGAAAGCTACTGAGTCTTTCACACCATGCTCTAGGAGCTTATTTAAGACCATAAAGAGCTTTGTTTAGTTTGAAGACATGATCGGGGAATTCATTATTTTCAAAACCGAATGGTTGCTCCACATAAACTTTTTCTTTTATAAAACCATTTAAGAAAGCACTTTTGATATCCATTTGAAAACGAGTAAAATTCTTAAATGCTGGAAATGCTAAAGGCATTATAATAGCTTCTAGTCTAGCAACAGGGGCAAAGGTCTTATCAAAATCTACGCTTTCTTCTTGATTATATCCTTTAGCAACTAATCTAGCTTTGTTTTTTGTTATTATCCTAGATTCGTCTAATCTGTTCCTATAGGCCCATTTGATTCCAATAACAGGTTTACTATCCGGTCTAGGAACCAATTTCCGAACATCATATCTTATGAACTGGTTTAATTCTTCTTGCATAGCTTGAATCAAAAACTTATCTTTTAAATCTTCTTCAAAATTTTTAGGCTCAATCTATGATAGAAAAACCAAATTACTCATGTTTCTTAGGGATGATCTTGTTTATACTCTATTAGAAGGTTCACCTATTATTAAATCTTTTGGATGTATTCTTGCATATTTCATTCTTTAGGAAGATCATTATTAACATATTCATGCATACGATCCTTGTTATGTTCATTTGTTTCTTTATTATTTTTCTCAAGAGAAAACTTATCTAAATCAGTGCAAACATCATCAATATCATCACTTGAATATAAATAAGGCAAAAAATCATCAAAAGTAATATGAATGAGTTCTTCCACAACTAATGTTCTCTTATTAAACACTCTATATGCTTTACTAGATAAGGAAAAACCTAGAAAATTCCTTCATCACTTTTAGCATCAAACTTATCTTATTGTACTTTTCCATTGTTTAAGATGTAACATTTAGTGCCAAATGGATGAAAATAAGATATGTTAGGTCTTTTTCCTTTTCAAAGCTCATAAAGGATTTTCTTAAGAATTGGTCTTATGAAAACTCTATTTGAGATGCTAGCAATATTTACAGCTTTAGCCCAAAAATATTTTGGTAAATTATTTTCACACAGTATGGTTCTAGCCATTGCAATTAACATTATGTTTTTCCTCTCAGCTATACCATTTTGTTGTGGAGTTCTAAGTATTGAAAAAATATGTTCAATGCAATATTTACTGCAAAAATCATTCATTTCATAATTTTCAAATTCCTTCATTGATCTCTTCATATAGATATAATATTAAGACTTTTTTCATTTTTGACTTTCTTGTAATATGTAAAGAAGACATTATTTGTTTCGTCTTTAGATACAAGGAAGAAAGTCCATTATATCTAATAAAATCATCAACAATAACCAAGGTATATTTTTTGCCTTCCAAACTTAAGTTTTAGTAGGACTAAATAAGTCTACACGCAATAGTTCTAATAGTCTATTAGTAGAAACAACATCTTTAGACTTAAAAGAAGTCTTAGTTTACTATTTTTGTTGACATGCTTGGAAAATCTTATCCTTTTGAAAATTCTTTTTTTAGTAAGCCTTTGACAAGATTCTTTTTTATAAGTTTTGAAATTACATCCATGCTCGCATGTCCTAATTTTCTATATCATAGCTAACTATTGCCATTTTGAAAGTATAGACAAGTTTTATTTGATGATTTGAAATCATCTAAACTAATTTTATAAATATTTCTTTATCTATACTCTTCAAAATAAGCTTGGTTATTATAAATTCTTTCAACTGAGCATTTGTTGGCAAGAAATGTAACTCTAAGACTATTATCACATAATTGACTTACACTAAGCATATTATCTTTAAATCCATCAACTAACATCACATTTTTAATAATTAAATCTTTTTTAACTAGAATGTTATCTTCACCCAAAACAATTGATTTACGATTGTCTCCAAAGGTAACATTTTATTGATCTTTCAAATCTAAAGATGTGAACTTAGATGTGTCTCCAGTCATGTATCAGGAGCAGCCACTGTCGAAGTATCATTTGTTGTTCCCATTTGAAGATCCCTATAAAATAGAGTATTATTTCTTTAATACTCATTTATGTTTGGGTCCTTTTGGTAAGATGTAACAAGAATCTTCCTTTTAGGAATCCAAACTAGCTTGCTTTTATGATTCAAATGCTTGGTTTTTCTTATTGCACAATTGTGTACAATATGATCAGGTTTCCCATAGTAGTTGCATGTCCCATGAGTAGCTTTTACAAAACGAGTATTGTGGGACTTGCAGCTACTTTCTCTATTATAGCAAATTCTATATTTATTTGAATCACACCTTTGATTTCTAAGAATTGTGTTCAAATTCTTTTTTCCTTTTGTGAACTAGGCTATAGTTGCTTTTGAATCATCTAAGCTAGCTTTTAACAATATATTTTCATTTTTTCAAATCCTCTAGCTTTTTTTGAATTTCATTATTACTGCTAGCACATTCAACATTATTATTTATAGTTTTGATTTCAAGATCTAGCAAATCATTTTCAATTATTAATTTTTCATTGATCTTACTTATCTCATCATTTTTACTTTTTAGCTTCTTATACCTATTATTTATCTTATCATTTTCCAATTTCAGACTATTTATTTCTACATGCAATTTTTCATTTTCTGATTTAATCTCCTCATGTTTGGTTTGAAAATTTTCTAGTTCTTCTCCTACTTCTATCATTAAAGATTTAAGCATTCTCTTCTTTTTCTCTACTTTAACTAACTTACAGTATACTTAATCATACATAGCATATAACTCATCATAAAAAGGAGAAGAGGGGGAATTTACCTCATTATCTAGTATCATGAAGCATGCATTCTCATCTGAGTCACTTGAGTCATCATCACTCTAAGTGGCAATGAGTGATTCTTTTCTAGATCCTTTGGAAGTCTTTTTGAGTAGTGGATAGTATTGTTGGATGTATCTAGGTATATGGAATTTGAAACAAGTTATCACATCCTTCTTTTTGTACCTTGATGAGTAGTTGTCATCATCCACATTCTTTGTTTTGTTGCTAGGCTTCATGAACTTTCTTAACTTTTTGGCCATCAGGACAAGTTCCTTATTCTCATCATCATCATCATCGTTGGAATCTTGACTTGTGACTTTGAAGTCAATAGCCTTCTTGTTTGATTCCTCTCCTTACTTTCTAATAGGTTAATGCGTTTTGAGTGCTCCAAGAAGTTCTTCTTGCTCATAACACTAAAGCATCATACTTCTTCTATAACAATTCTTTTTGCTTCCCAATCACTAGGTAGTGACTTGAGAAGTTTAGAATTTATTTCCAAATTAGTAAAATTCTTCCCAAGTACACTAAAGGGATTTATGATATTAATCTATTATGTACATCATCTATAGATTCATTTGGAAGCATATAAAAGTTTTTGATCTATCCACACAAACGACTTATTTTTGTATTTGTAACTTTAGAAGTTCATTCATAAGTCTTTTCTAATTCATTCCATATTTCTTTAATAGATTTACATGCACAAATTCTATTGAAATCACTTTTATTCAGCCATCAATCTAATATGTTTATAGCGATTTCATTTAAATCTAATCTTTTCCAATCATCTTCATTGCAATCTCTTTCTTCTCCTTCTATAGTTTTTATAACATTCAAATTAATCTGCTTTGAGCTTTTAGAAAATTTTCATTATGCACTTCCAATATGAGTAGTTATCTCCACTTAAAAGCAGTGATCTATTTATAGCTTGCTCCTCTAGAAACCCTAGTACATTTGATGTCATGATCTTTACTCTATATTGAATTAAGCACAAAAAAATAGAGATGATACTTTGATACCAAATGAAAACGTGAAACCGCACTAGAGAATATCAAGAGGGGGGATGTGAAATGATTATTTGCCCCGAAAGGCTCAAACAACTAATTTTAATGCAACAGATCAAATTTAACTTTAATAGCAGCAGATAATATACAACATATTATAATATGAAATATGAATGAGATAGGAATAAAAAATTTGAGTCCAGATTTAACATGGAGTTCGGCCCACTTCCAACTCTCCATGATCCACCAATGCCTCTAATCAAGGACTTCACCACTGCTTTATCTATCACCAAATAAACATGCTCAAGCTGAGTAATACACCACTTTTACAATATTTAGGAAATAAAATATTTCCTTTCTCTATCTAAATGCTCACTAATAGATAGCAAATATAAGAACAAAGCACGAGAATATTTTTCTCTCTCTTTCTAGATATTTACAAGTTAATGGATAAGAGAACAAGAAAATTAATGATTTTTTTATTCACAAATAAAAGCACTTTTTCACTTCCACACTTCTCTCTTTTGAATCTCCTAAGGATAGAGTATTTGTAGCCTTCAAAAATCCAAATATCCATTAGAGATAACTTCTTTAAGTCATCAAGCATTGAATGCGTTTTAATGGCTTTTTTTGCCACATCGGCTCATTCATTTAAACTGTTGCACCTTCAATTTAGCCTTTGTCTAAGTCTTTGCTTACGTGAACTCCATCGAGCCTTGAATCCAAACTTGTTGCACCCTGTATTCATCGCATCTTTGTTTTGACCCTCGACTAGAGCTGTGTATGTTTGAGCTTGTCAAGATTTAGTCTTGAGCTTATCATGCCCTGACTAATTAACATGTTGAGTCCTCGACGTGACCCTCGACCAAGCCCATGTATTTTTGAATTTATTGAGCTTTAGACTTTGAGCTTGTTACATCTTGATGAGTGGACTTGTCGAGCCCTTGATGTGACCCTCAACCAAGACTATTAATTACTAATTTGTTCCTATTAAAAACCTGCACAATCTCCAAAAAAACATACACATATATATTCTAGCATATTATTCATCATATTATTTGACTAATTAAGTGTAACTTTCCATAATTAAATAGTTAATTGTGAACTTGTTGTCTCATCAAAATCCATATTGAACATATAAGTTCAACATTAGTATTTACCAAGGGATTGACCATGGGGTTGATTCATGGAAAGCTGACAAATATTGATATGAAGTATTGAGAATCATGGGCATGAAAATTGAGATCCAAGGGAGTTTCGATGAGCACAATGCCTACTAAGGTATGAGTCATACCCCCGATTTGGAGTTAAAAGCAATAAAATTTCCATCAAGCACAAATGTCACAGGTGTGATAGTTAGAAAGGCTCAAATTTGACTTTTATATTTCTTACACCAAACAGTATGTCTCCTAGTTAAGGTTGTATATTTTTCACTAAAACTTTTTCAAGAAATGTTATGGGTATATAGAGAAAATACACCACACTCATTTAGAGGAGATCATCTAGACATTTTTCCTAGCAATTGATGTCAGTTCGTAGTTAGTGTTCGTTGGAGAGTTTTTCTGAGATAGTGAGTTTTTTATGTAACTTCTAAGAAAATTCGTACTATAATCACCTTCGAGACTTAAGAGAGAAACATATTTATTTCTTATTCGTTTCTACATTTTTCATTGTTGTTGTTGTTTCACTAAGCATGAGTAGTGAATTAGCGCTTGCAACATCATATTAGCATAAATATGTGTGAGAACTTGTTAATTTCCTAATAGTTAGTATTTTTTAATGAATTAAATTAATGAATCTAACGCTAGTGTAGTGCAGGACACTATCTTAAGGTAGATTTTAGTGGAATATGTCGAGAGAAAATTCTATTGAATAGATCTAATTCACTATAACAACTTACTCTTGATAATAGAGATGTTATTAGGAAAGTTGTTGCATTTTTAAGGAATCCGATATAATTTTATGAATTTAATGCAGTCTTAATTGGTTGTTACTTTAGAAGAGATTCTAATAGGCACAATTGAGATCAGGAGTAAGTAATTCTGAGAAGAATATGTACAGATTAATGATTCCCTGTAGATAACGATTATGAGGATAAAAGTTATGAAAAAAACTCATGCAATGCGGTGAAGCAAGTATGTTTGTTGATTGCAATATTGTGAATTGTTTTATAATCATTGTTTTAGTTGTAAAGTGTTTATGGATTAGCATACTTTAATTAGACATTTTAGAGTTCTAATACTTCATTACCTACTAATTTGATTTGCTAGATAATAGGAAAATTATTTATTACTAGTGTTTGAGCATTCCTTATGGAGACAACCCTATATTATACTCCATACTACTAAAACAATAGGCACACTTCCTTATAAAGATGGAGTAAGAGTAGAAGATTAAGTTTATCAATTTTAAGACTTAGTCGCTCTAATTAAAGGCCATCACTTTTAATGTTGAAAGTGTTCATACATTGTATTTCTTTGTCAGTGTTGATAAAGTTTGTAACTTTGATACTGTAAGTGTTTTGTATGTTGATATTGAAGAAGGGAGGAAGGGCAAAAAGTATACTTGAAAAAAATTAGGAATGCGATTTGATTTTTATGTGGGGTCTGCTTCTTGCAAAACATGTATTTAATTGGAGAGGCAATTAGTTATGTTTATATGTATAATATATCGAAATGTCAATGAAAGGTTTAAACTTTTCAAGAAAATGTTAGTGATAGAGAGAGATTCATCTTTCACGTCAGCTTGTCATCGGAAAATTGGTTGGATTCCGATCATAGGTATAGTCAATGTAAACTTTAAAAAGTTTGGATATTTTTGTGGGCCAAAATTTTGTTAAGGTACAATCTTATTATATTAAAAAAGTTCAAATACCACCAATGAAACCTATCTTACTTAGGATGAAACTATTAATATTTAGATCTATAAATCTACTATTTATTATCACAAATTTAGATTTGTCTCACTCTCATCATCATTAATCTATAGATCATATGTATCAATCTTTACAAGCTCACATCTGCTGATCTAATTAGATTGAATTTATCACAATCATGTCGATAGATTTTAGGATAAGTGGATTTTTTTTCTTTTCCCTTTTGTTTGTTTGTTTGTTTTTTATTTCTTTATGAGATTTTGTTCGGTCAATGTCATGTCTCGAGAGGTACTCTAAATATGGCAGTCCACCGTACACAATATTAAAGTCTACGAATGATTACTTTAGCCATGCAAAGACTTTCATATTATACATTAGGCATACTTCATAATAGAGAGAACACATTGGAGTGTTGCAATTTATGATGGTAGCAATTAAATAGTAAAGCAAGAGAACTATATATATTTAAACTTAAACAAGGTCAATTATATTTCTTAGGGGCATACCTTTGCTAATATCCTCAAATTCACCAACATAATGCAATCATCCATAAAGTCTCCAAAAATAATAAAGTATCACATGTCTGTCATTGAAGTTTTCAAAAAAAAACTTCATTCTATGCTCTCAAGTCTTCCATTAAGGCTTCAAAAGTCCTTTAGTGATTACCTTGAGCATCTTGTCTTTCGGGTAAAACCACAAGTATTCTCTTTTCATAAAAAATCTATATGGGTGTAAGATACAACATGCTTAGTGAGATATTTCCCATTATTCGTACCAATAATCATGGACAAACAAGGTTATTGAATTCAAACATATGCTATGCATACGATGTAACAAACACGTAAGCACACAAGTATGTACGAGTATCCAAAAATCATACATAGAACGGATTTACCCCTTCAGTGTCAAGGGGTAGGGAATTGGATTTGAAGATCTTCACAATCTTCACTGCTAGTCCTCGAGCACCCGCTCACAGCGATCAATTGGTGTAGCTCATCCTTAGGTCATGTTCCCCATACGACTAAGTTCTCCTAAGAATGAGCTAGGTCACCCTAGCCCTTCCGATTCCTCACGTAAGAATAGCAGCCTTCAACATGTGAATCGACGGATGCAATGCATGCCTATTTCATTTATATCAAAGCCGAATATAATTAAAGTATGCTTAAAGGTGATCAAATAAGTATCATACACACATAAGCAACATGCAATATTAATGACGTACTTAAATAACCATTCATCGGTTTTGATATACTTAGCATCCATTGTCACTCATTCATAGAAGCACATACATATATACCCATAACCCCATACATTTCATTTTTTATCTTACACTTATAATACTAAGGCAACTATCTACAAGCACAGACAAGGTAATGAATCATAAGAAAAAACTTACTCGCCCATAGTGCAATCCTTCGTCAAAGTGATCATTAGGTTTCGTAGCTTCGGGATCCTCATTACCTGAACAATGGGAAATGCAAAATAAGTGTTTCAGACCAACTTCACCTAAACTTCTACTTTTACTTCTATGGTTACTATTCTTGCTATATTTCCTAGTTACTTAGTTAAAACCTTAAAATGGCCATAGCTTTTTCATTTTGACTCAGAATCTTGCATATGAGTAGTCGATTTCTATCTATTACGAATTATCTATCCATTTCTAAGGTTGTTTTAAACATTTAAGGTCATTTAGGTCTTGGAATCAAAGGAGTCATAATGAGCTCAGATCTAGAATCAAACTCATTTTAACACTTTTCACAAGTTTCATCCTTTATTGAATCTCTAAGGCATGTATATATATTATTCCTATATTTGAGAAATAATATTGGTTAATAATACATACATGATCCTAGTGATGTTGCTAAAAAATTGATTTTCCGCTAAGATAGCTTTGTAAAGAAATTAGTAAGCTTAAATTCATGGAAAAATAAACTTCGGAAACTTGCAATAAAAAATCTTTCTTAAGACTTTACAATTAAGTGATTCAAACTTAAAAATATGGTTTTATACTTTTCTTTATTTATTTTGAAAGTTTCAGCCTACATAAACATTTTATAAATAAATCTCATTTGACAATTTAATTTCAAGGTATTGAACCTTGTGTGATTATCACAAAAAATTTCAAGTTCATAATTTTTCTAAAGTCCTTTTCCTATGTCTCGACATCTTTTAGAAAAATTAGATGTAAGGTTTGTTTCTTATTTTTATCATTAAAACCATGTTGATTTGAGTAAGAAAAATCAAAGTTTCACATTGGTTTTTCAATACCCATATGTCATGGCATTATTGAGAAAAATAGAAGAATGATTTTGTTTCCAAACTTTTATTTTGACAAATGATTTTCCATGGATTGAAAATGAAGTTTAGAAAATATTTTACACAACAAAGACATGGCAATATATAGAGGTTCATAATTTTATGAATCTTCCATATTATACTTGGTTCTCTAAATTAATAAACGTGTTTAATGATAATTTCAAGATTATCGTCTTGTTGTTACTTTTAAATTTAGAAACTTTTATCCATCATTGCATTTTAAGTTGAAAAATCATTTTGCCATTATAACAAAATCACTATGAATACTTTATGTACATGAACATAAAACTTAAACTCAAAATTGTTGCTTCATCAAAATGAACATAAACTAAAAGGCTAACAAGATTAACAATAAGAGCATCAATATAAAAGATGGGACTCTTAGCTTGCATTCAAGGCTCCCCAGGACTTGAAATAATCAAATCACCATATAAATTTAATAAAAACAAAGCGAGATGAAATGAAATAAAGTGAGAGTCTTAGATTTTAGTCAAGACTCCCCTAGACTTGAGCTATTCCAGTCTCATTCGGACTTGATTTTTGAACCAATCCAAGACTAGAAATTGACTAGTTTTTATGACTTGAAATGGATAAGTCTTTGAATACAATAAATTGCTTGAAATATAAAGAACATGAAATAAAAAAAAAAGTTAGATTAGTGAGCTTTTATGCTCTAAAACATATACATATACATATATAGAAGTTAAGTTAGAGTGCATCAAATAAACAAAATGAACATAAATTTAAAGTATATATGAAACAAGCATGTTATCTTGCATTTCCATCTCTAACATTCAAGCATCATGGGGTTTTGCTATGGAATATGCATAAAGACACACATACATGATCATAAACATAACATAGGAAATGTGTTTAAAGTGTTTATCTAAATGGAACACAAGGAAAATATATGTGTGGGCATTGAAAGGGGGAACTAAGGGGGAGAAATAGGGAAGGAGAGTGGCATTTTCGGGAGGAGAAAGGAGAGAAATAATGGAGAGGATTTTGAGTGTTGAAAAAGTGTAGAGGAAGTTAAGTTTACAAAGCATGGGAACTGTGAAGTTAAGGGGTATTTATAGAAGAGAAAAGAGACAGAAAAAAAAAAAAAAGATGAAAGAGAGGGAGAAGGGGGATGTGTGTGGTATGCAGTGCTACATACAAGGTGGGGGGGGGGGGGGGGGGGGGGGGGGGGGGGGGGGGGGGGGGGGGAGAGAGAGAGAGAAGAAGAACTTTTATGTAATTTCACCCTCACCAAAATAGCCCTAAGTATTTAACTCTTCTTTCTCTCTCTGTTGTTTCCTATATACTCTCGGTACTTTTCTGAAACCCTAACTCTCTCTTCTCTGTATTCTTATGTTCTTGATTCTCTCTCGGATGCTACTAATGGATGTTTAATTGTTGTTTGATAGGTACAAAGATTGTTCGAGTCAGATCACACTCCATGCAAGGCACCTGATTTCTAGGAAAGTTCGATACCTTTCTTGTATCTTATTTTTGTATTTATAATGTTTGAGTACATGCAATTATCAGTTACAACAGGTTAGCTACTTGCTATACTATTCTATTGAAATCTATGCTATTTCTGTTGGGATCTATGGTCTATTCTAGCTGTAACCATAACTGATCCATGCTGTCATGCTAAGATATGATATTCCAGCTATAACTCTAAGTGAAAGCTGTTATGTATAATAATCTGTCATCCATGTTGGCTTTGTTTTAGTCCTCTGTTGTCTGTGCATAACAAGTTTCCCTCGATCTGGAAAAATGACCTTGTCCTTAAGGTCAAAGTATGCATAAGTCTTACGGAAACTGGCTCAATCTTCCCATGTGGAATCTTCAGTGGGTAATCCCTTCCACTGTACTAAAACTTCAGGAATAGAGGCACCATTATGAACCACGTAGCGTGAACTAAGGATAGTAAGAGGTTGAAGTAGTGGAGATGAATTTTAAGACTCGGAAGGTAGCTCGAGAGGATGTAAATCTGTGCCATGTGCTGGTTTCAACAGAGAAACATGAAAAATCCTATGAATTTCAAATGAGCTGGTCGATCTAACTCATAAGCATGTTGATCAATCCTCTTTAGTACAACAAATGGCCCATAATAATGCTTAGACAGTTTATGACTCTAAAGAGAAGCCAATGATAACTGTCTATAAGGTTGGAGCCACACATACACTTGATCACCCACATTATAGACCACTTCGGATCTATGTTTATTAGCTAGACACTTCATTTTATCTTAAGTATGTTGTAAATTAGTATGTCGAAGTTTGAGAGCCTGATCCCTAGAAATCAGATCCTCATCTACAACTGCTACAGATGAAGATCCCCTCAAATAAGATGGTAGAACAGAGGGTTATCGCTTATAGACAACCTGAAAAGGAGTCATTCCAGCCCCCTCATGATATGAAGTGTTATAGGCATACTCTGCCCATGGTAAAAATGTAAGCCATTTCTCTGGATAATTCATAACAAAGCAACGAAGGTACTATTGAATAGTTCTATTCAACACTTCAGTTTGACCATCTGTTTGTCGATGGTAAGCTGAACTCATATATAACTTCGTTCCACTTAACTGAAACAATTCTTTCCAAAATGGCTGAGAAAAATTGAATCCCTATAAAAAACAATGGTTTTGGGAAAACCATGAAGTTTGACAACCATAGTCAAAAATAAATTTGCAACTTTAGTAGCTGTGAAATGACTATCCAATGCCCTAAGTGGTAATATTTGGATAATCTATCCACTACTACGAATATCACTGTATAGCCTTTAAAATTGGGAAGATGTGTAATGAAATCCATGGCAATATCTTCCCAAATTATAGTAGGAATCGGTAGTGGGGCTAATAATCTAGCTGGAGTTGTTGTCACATACTTAATCTATTGACAGATGTGATAATTTTGAACATAAGCTTCAATCTGGGATCTCATCTTAAACCAATAAAATTGACTGGCAATGCGCTTAAATGTCTTAGTAACTCTAAAATGTCCTGCCATCGGAGAACCATGAAATTCCTCCAAAATTTTAGGAATTAACATGGAGTCAGGCACCAAAAATAATCGAGTCCCACAATATAACAAACCATGTCTCCATTCAATCTTCTGCTTGGAGAAGTTTCCTACCGACATTGAGAAATCAATTGTTGGAAAGCTGGTAATGTCTAATATTCTTTCTTAAGATCATCAATACAATTGAAAATTGGCATAGAAAAAGCCAAGAAAGAGGCATCACTGTACTGTCTAGATAATCCATCAGTCCACCCCTTTCTTATAAACTATCTCATAGTCATAACCCAACAATTTCATGGCATAACATTGTTGTTCAAGGGTCTGAATTACTTGAGAAAGTAGTTCTTTCAAACTGCGATGATCAGTTCCAATTTGAAAATGAGTCCCTACCAAATATTGCCTCCATTTCTTATTGACTCAACTACGGCATACAATTCCCTGATATATGTAGAAGCTTTCCTTAAATGATTAGGAAGTTTCTTACTAAAATATGCAATGGGGTGAGAGTGTTGTAGCAATACTGCTCCTATCCTAACACCGGATGCATCTGTTTCTACAACAAAAGGTTGAGTAAAGTCTGGTAATGCCAAAACATGAGCATTAATTAATGCTTCTTTAAACTGTTGGAAGGATTGATCAGCACTGAGTGACCAATGAAAGCCATCATGTTTTAATAAATCTGTCAAAGGGCCAGCAATAGTGCCATAACCCTTAATGAATTTTCTATAGTATCCTGAAAGGCTTAAAAAGGCTCTCAATTGTTTCACATTCACAAGAGATTCCCATTTGGATACTGCCTCAACTTTAGAAGGGTTTGGTCGGAGTGTATTGTAAGAAACCACATGGCCCAAATATTCAATAGTATTTTGGCCAAAAGAGCACTTACTTTCCTTCAAATAGAAATGACTATCCAAGAAAATTTGTAATAGCACAGCCAAATGCTACAAATGGTCTTCCATTGTACTGCTATAAATCAAAATATCATAAAAAAAAATGATGACGAATTTTCGCAAATAAGACTGAAACATAGTATTCATTATGGATTGAAAAGTGGAAGGAGCATTGCTTAAACCAAAGGGCATTACAAGAAATTCATAATGCCCTTGATGAGTTCGAAAAGCTATTTTTTGCACATCCTTAAGATCCATTTGAATCTGATGATACCCTGCTCTGAGATCCAACTTAGAAAATAAATAGCATTCCGAAGTTCATCAATCAATTCATCAACTGTTGGAATGGGAAAATTGTCTCAAACAGTGACTTGATTCAATGCTTTATAGTCTACACAGAATCGCCAGCTTCCATCTTTCTTTTTTACCATTAAAATTGGAGAAGAAAAAAGACTGGTACTTCTTTGGATGAGACCCTGATGTAACATGTCCTCAACCTGTTTTTCAATCTCATTCTTTTGAAAATGTGGATAACGATATGGTTTGACATTGACTGGAGAAATATGTGGAAGTAAATGAATCCGATGTTGAATAGTGCGAAGTAGTGGCAATGATGAGGGTGCCTCAAAGACACTAGAAAATCTACCCAATAATGCTTTAATAGCATCGTTGTTGGTGGTATTCGATGATGTCTCCTCTTGGACTTTCTGAGCCACTAAATGATAATAAGTAGCAATGGCATCTGTATGAACCAATCTGCGTAATTGACGATGAGAAATTTCCTCAGTCAAGTCAAACCTATCACCAATTAACATAATCGTTTTCCCTCTAGAGAAAAATTCCATCGTAAGCTTAGAATAGTCCATTGTCACTGGTCCCAGCTTATTTAACCACTGAATTCCCAAAACAACCTCTGCCCCCTAGATGGGTAAAACATAAAAAGAATCCGTGAAAGCCCAAGATTGAATGGAAACATTAACATCAGCACATATCCCCTCACAATGCATTGTCGAACCATTGCCAATCATTATTGAAAATCTAGGTACTGGTTGGACAAGCAAACCCAAGTGATGCACTAGTCTTGCCTACACAAAATTATGTGTACTGCCTGTGTCCACCAAAATCAAAACCTCCTGACCGTTTATATACCTTGAATTTCAACGTACATGGTTTCAAAGTACCTGATAAAGCATGATAACTAATAGACCTTGACTTAGATTCAGTATTGTCTATCTAAAATAACTCTATCATCTTTTCAGATTCATCATCAACATCATGCAATAATAAAAGAAATTTAGATTTGCATTAATGATTCTGATGATATTTTTCATCACAATTATAGCAAAGGCCCTGTTCACGTCTAGCTAACATTTCTACTAGTGTCAATCGTTTAATGGGAAGGGTTGGTTTCTGTGTATGGGAAATGGCAGTGGTAGTGTTTGAGGTAGTGGTTTGGGTACGGGTTACAGTGGTGGAATGAGAAGTGTATGGTTTAGAAAACTGTAAAGGGGAAATGTTTTTGGAATTGGAAAGTGGAGTATATGATTTGTGAAATGAAGATTGGTCATTGTGTTTACTCTCATGCATTTTGGCAAGCCAAATAGCATGCATAAGAGTCAATGGTCGGGCAATTTGAACTTCTCGTTTTATATAGTGTTTAAGACCCGATACAAAACAACTGAGAAGAAATGATTCGGGTAAACCAACAACTCTATTTGATAAAGATCCAAATTGAGTTTGAAATTCTTTTACAGATCGAACTTGAATGAGTCTAGAAAGGGTACCTTGAATATCTTCATATTCAGAAGGGCCAAAGCGAACTTCAATGGACTTTTTGAAATTCGTCCAAGAACTGAGTTTATTGTTGTACATCCATTTATACCAATCCAAAGCGTGTTCTTCCATTACAAAAGAAGTAATGGTAATATATTGTTCATCAGGAATAGCATGAAATTCAAAGAATTGATCAGCTTTAAAGATCCACCCTAAAGCATCATCCCCAGTAAATTTAGGGATTTCCAATTTGATCCCTTTTAACAGGTTCTCAGCCATACTACCCCCATTATCAGAAAATGATGAACTCGAATGATGATTTGTGGCCTGATGAGGTACTGGGCTCTGATTCTGAGTCAAATTTTTTTATCCATTTCAATCTGTAAAGCTTGTAACAAGGTTATCTGCAATTGATTAGCAAGTTCAGCAAAATTTTCTTCCATCGCTCCTAATCTGGTTGAAGGAGCCATAGAACGGGAGCACCAATTTGTTAGGGTCCTTTATGTAATTTCACCCTCACCGAAATAACCCTAAGTATTTAACTCTTCTTTCTCTCTCTGTTGTTTCCTATTTACTCTCGGTACTTTTCTGAAACCCTAACTCTCTCTTCTCTGTAGTCTTATGTTCTTGATTCTCTCTCGGATGCTACTAATGGATGTTTAATTGTTGTTTGATAGGTACAAAGATCTGTTCGAGTCAGATCACACTCCCATGCCAAGGCACCTGATTTCTAGGAAAGTTCGATACCTCTCTTGTATCTTATTTTTTTTATTTATAATGTTTGAGTACATGCAATTATCAGTTACAACAGATTAGCTACTTGCTATACTATTCTGTTGAAATCTATGCTATTTCTGCTGAGGTCTATGCTCTATTCTAGCTATAACCGTAACTAATCCATGCTGTCATGCTGAGATCTATGATATTCCAGCCGTAACTCTAAGTGAAAGCTGTTATGTATAATAATCTGTCATCCATGTTGACTTTGTGTTTAGTCCTCTGTTGTCTGTGCGTAACAAAGGAGAGTGGCATTTTGGGGAGGAGAAAGGAGAAAAATAATGGAGAGGATTTTGAGTGTTGAAAAAGTGTAGAAGAAGTTAAGTTTGTAAAGTATGGGAACTGTGAAGTTAAGGGGGGGTATTTATAGAAGAGAAAAGAGAGAGAAAAAAAGATGAAAGAGAGGGAGAAGGGGGGGATGTGTGTGGTATGTAGCACTACATACAAGGGGGGGGGGGGGGGGGGGGGGGGTAGAGAGAGAGAGAGAGAGAGAGAGAGAGAGAGAGAATAGAAAAGTAAGAAAAGAAAGAAATAAAGAAAAGTAAGTTAAATTTGATATTTGTAAGAATAGGTTATGGATATTGTAAGAGTAGGCATATAAGAATAGAGACAAAAGTGATTGAAATGAATAGTAATAGATAATAGTGAATAGTAATTGAAATGACGATTATTTTATCGATAGGAAATAAGATTCGTTAAAGTTGTTACAATTGACGCTTTTATAATTCGATAAATTAGTATATAGTATAAGAAAGATAGTTCAATATTATTTCATTATTAATTGTAATATGGTGATGTTATCTTGATCTATGTGCTAGTGATCGAGTACGAAAACAGGGTAGTTTAGCTGATGAAATTTTAAGTCAATAAATTAATATTATATTATAGGAAATTATTTTATATTATTAAATATGTTGTCTCGATTTGCATGTTAGAGAATAGATAGTCGAATTGTTTAATGTAAGGTTCCCGAGTCGAATAATTATTGGATTTGTATTTTGTTTTCAAAGATACTTGTTTTCTTAGGGTTTGGTATTTAAGGTTTTCTATTCTCATTATACTCATAAGACATTTAGGGTTATTTGACTTATCTAACGTTGTCTAGGGTTTCTAAGGCATGTGATTGGTTTGAATTGGTTATAGGTTTCTACGGTTTAGGATTGAACCAGATTGATTAGGTTGTAATATATAAAGTTGTTTTAATAGTGATACGTTTTTATTAAATTACTTACCTTTAGGTTTTTAGGTTTTATTTAATTCATTTGATATCCTAAGGTTATTGAATCTTTATCTGATCCAATATAAGGTTTTTAGAGTTCGGTTTAAACTTGAGTCGATTTTAGGGATGCGTTTTCGATATTAGCTCCAGGGTTCTGATCTAAGAGTATCGAAGGATCTAAGGGTTTTCAACCAAAGTATTAGTTTTTTATTGTCTTTATAGAATTCATGTTATAAAAAGGATATTCCAACCCTTATGTGAGACCTTCCATCTTTATAATTATTTTGTTAGGATCTCATACCTTATCTATTGGATATTCTTATACTATTATCAATGGAATGAATTTCTGTTTTTTAGTAAAAAAGAAAAAAAAATCATAACAATCTTGTATGTGTTATAATACATTACAAATCTAAATGAATAGTATAAAATTTAGTAAAATATAAGTAGTTTTTTAAGAATTTATACATTATCATTATCATTTAAAAAATGGGTGAATTACGCTAAAAGGTATCAATGTTTAGGGATAAGTTCATTTAAGATGTCAATGTTTCGAGAGGTTAAAAAGACGTCGCAACGTTTGGAAATATATTCATTTAAGATATCAATGGTTCAAGTGGTTAAAAAATGTGGAGCTTCTACGTCTCATCAACGGACCGTTCCACATTCATCTAATCATTAAAATAAATTAGTATACGGAATATTATCGATTTTAGTGATTTGATCACAATTGAGTATAGTATAAACCATTAGATGGTGATGGGACTAGTCGCGTCAAAATTAATGGTGGGACCATAGAATTTTCCAAAAAGATGTATCAACATTTTGCAAAATGAGTCAACTAAGGCATTAATAATTGACTATTACTGAACATCAAGGAATCTTAATTGAAAACTTATTCAAACATGATACCTTAGGTGAACTTTGCAAAACATTGATATATTAGATTTACTTTACAAAATATTAATTCTTTTACCACTTGAAAAGTTAATACTTAAATTAAATTACCCTAAAGCTTGATACTTTCTCCTTTAAGAAAGGTACATTGGGTACCTGAAGTTCTGTCAAATGTAATTTATTACCTAAAGTTAATATTAGTGAATCTATTACCTAATGTGGAGGTTGTTTCATTCATGATACCTCATCTAACTCTGTCAAAAATTGTTAATGAAGTGTTAGCTTCAACGAATGGACTATCGACACATGGTAAGTCATTTTTAAAAAATTTCCCTTGTTTTTTGTGCATATTATTTTAAACAATTTTTGAAAAAAAAATGAGAGTAACATGTGGATTAAAATTGAAAAAAAAATCCATGTCATTTTTTTCCCTCTTCTTCTCCAACGACATCTCTTTTTGTTACCTTCTTGATGGACCTACTCTTTTCCTCTTTCTCTTTATGATTTTATCACAACTAGCATCGCTCTCCTAAGCCTTTAGTAACCGTAGATTTTGAAGAATATTCAATAAACCTAACAATCACTAATGACAACAACTATGCCCACCAACCAAAAGCTAAATCCATCTTCATCCATCATAACATAAGCTGAATTCATCACCACATCCATCATAACCTACAATCCATTAGAGCCTTCATGCAAAAGACCTCAGTTTAGGAACACTAAATAAAAGCAAAACCAATCAACAACCAAACTACATTACACCTTTTTGGCAATCACAAATCTAGAAAATCAAACTTTGAAAGTTAGATTGTGACCATTATAGGCCTAACACATGAACCATAATGGTGAACAACGTCCTTTTGACCATTTGTTGTCACTATCCAATTGGTCAAAGTCTTTGCCTTATTTTGCTAGTTTGGAATTGAATCTTTCTTTGAGATTAGGATCATTAATGATAGCACCACAAAAACGTCGATACACAACTAAATACTAACTGACCCATGAACTCCACTCAACAACCTAGATCATGACAGTCACTAACACAAAAACTAGAACTCTAGTAAAAGGTCCAGCAATAACCATTGTTAAATTCATTTAACCAAAACTAAACAAATCTAATGCCATTACAAACCAAATGACTTCCAACGAATCAACCCACATGCAAAAGCTCTAGCAAATCCTATCACTTAGGGCAAACTACCCAACCTTTTCCATTACTTTGTTGTATAGAAAAAGTCCTAATACTTTTCTTTCTTTTGTTACTTTGGCGATGATGTCAAAAAGCAAACTCCCTTCTTTATATCATTGAATCAAAATTTTCTTTTCTTTTTTTTTCAATTCAAGGACTCAAATGAATTGAAAATCATCAAGAACTTAGACTTAAACTAAGACACTTGAAACAATTAAAAAGACTTTTTTCTTTTTTCCAATTAGATTTAGGCACTTGGCTTCGTCTGGATGTAGATTTTGTTATTGAAACTATCATGGTCGTAGCTTAGTCAGTGTTTTCTTGTGAAGTTGCCAAAGTTTGTCATATTAAATTTTCTACTTTATTTTTTTCTATTTATTTTTGGATAAATATCGTGAATGTTACTTGAAGGAAGATGACTCCAAGGAAGATGTCCAGGAGACAGATGACTCCAAGGAAGATGATCCACCCAAGAAGATACTTTGAAGAATTGGTTTTCCATACCTTGTGCTAGTTTTAAGTAAGGACCGATATTAGATTGCGTTTTGTATTTTTCTGCTTTATGTGTTGCTCAAATAAGTGTACTTAAACACCATTTCAAATTTAATAAAATTCTTTTGTGTTTTTCCATATTCTTATTCTTTCCCCATTCATATTCTACCAGATGACTTTTGTAATGAGGTTCCGGGATATCTCGCGTCTGTAAATACTGAAAATATCGATATCACCTCCAACCCTACTGGGTTAGTCGTTGAAGATGATATCGATTATCAATTGAAAACACAAGAAAATTGGCAAAACTTTGATCATGAAAGGATTGAAACCCCTGAACCCACTAAATTGGTTAATTTGGGAACAAGTGAAGATCCTAGGAATTTGAGAATTGGGGGTAAATTGCCAGAAGACACAACACAGGGTTTGATTAAGTTACTAGCAGAGTATTTGGATGTTTTTGCATGGTCATATAGTGATATGCCCGGTTTAGATCCGTCAATTGTGGTCCATAAATTGCCAACCAAAGAAGGCATTAAGCCTAAGAAGCAAAAACTAAGGCGATTTAGACCCGATTTGCTACTTAAAATTAAAGATGAGGTCAAGAAGTTACTCGAAGTTGGATTCATTGAAGTTTCGGATTACTCAGATTGGGTATCAAACATAGTACCAGTACTTAAGAAAAATGGGAAACTTAGAATCTGTGTGGACTTTAGAGACTTGAATCAAGCGACCCCAAAAGATAATTTCCCGTTGCCACATATTGATGTCTTGGTAGACAATACAGCTGGAAACCATCTATTCTCATTTATGGATGGATTTTCGGGATACAATCAAATATTGATGGCCGAAGAGACAAAGTCAAAACCACATTTGTCACAGCCTGGGGAACTTTTTGCTATAAGGTCATGCCATTTGGTCTCAAGAATGCCGGAGCAACTTATCAGCGAGCAATGCAGACCATATTGCATGACATGATGCATAGAGAGGTGGAAGTATATGTTGATGACATGATTGCCAAATCAAAAGAAGGAGAAGATCATGTAGAAGTATTAAGGAAACTTTTTGAAAGATTGAGAAAGTTTCAATTAAAATTAAACCCAGAAAATGCATTTTTGGAGTAACTTCTGGGAAACTATTGGGATTTGTGATCAGTCAAAGAGGAATAGAAATTGATCCTGATAAGGTCAAAGCAATTCAAGAATTACCTCCCCCAACAACTTTGAAAGAAATTAGAGGTCTTTTGGGGAGACTAAATTACATTGCTCGATTCATTTCCCAGTTGACGGATAAATGTCAACCACTTTAAATTATTGAGAAAAAATGCCCAAATTGAATGGAATGAAGAATGTGAAGAAGCCTTTAACCGAATTAAACAGTATCTGACAAATCCCCCAGTTTTGATCACTCCAGTACCCGAAAAGCCTTTGTTCTTATACTTGACAATTTTTCGGAATCCATGGGTTGTGTACTCGGGCAAAAAGATGAAAATGGAAAAGAAAGAGCTATTTATTACTTGAGCAAAAAATTCTCGAATGGAGAGCAAAAGTACTCAGAGATAGAAAGAACTTGCTGTGCATTAGTATGGACTATGCATAGACTCAGGCAATACACGCTTTTACTCAATCGAGTTAATTACAAAGCATGATCCTTTGAGGTATCTGGCAAATAAGCCCGCCTTGGTCGGTCGAATTTCAAAATGGCAAATGTTGCTGTCTGAGTTTGATATTACCTATGTTAGACAAAATTCAATTAAAGGACAAGCCTTGGCTGATCAACTCGCTGAAAGCCCGGTTGATGAGGAACTAAAGGAACAAGATCAATTCCCCGATGAAGGGATTCGGGTAACACAAACGGAAGATGAAAGAATGCCGAATTGGAAATTGTATTTTGATGGAGCAGCTAATGTATATGGATGTGGAATAGGGGCAGTCCTAATTTCACCTGAAGGAAACCAATACCCAACAGCGGCCAGATTAATGTTCCCTTATACAAATAATATAGCAGAATATGAAGCATGCATTTTGGGTTTAGAGATGGCAATCCAAATGGAAATTCAAGAGCTCGAAGTTTTTGGAGATTCATCACTTATTATTTTTCAAACTCGAGGAGATTTTAAAACAAAGGATCCCAAGTTGATTCCTTATCATAATCACTTGGCAGAATTGATAGAAAGATTCAGGGAAATCTCCTTTGTATATGTGCCAAGAACTCAAAATCAGTTTGCTGATGCTCTGGCTACTTTGGCCTCATTAATTCAGTTTACTGAAGGAGCAAGAATCCAACCTTTGCAAGTCCGGGTGAGAAGTGAACCCGCATTCTGCACATGATGAATCAGATGAACCCTGGTTCCAAGATATTAAAGTTCTTTTGCAAACGGGTAATTATCCTGAAGGTGCTACCAAGAAAGATCAGAAGTCACTGAGGCGTTTGGCCAGTCATTTTTTGCTAAGTGGAAATACGTTATACAGAAGATCATTCGACACGACTTTGTTAAGATGTGTAGATGAAAAAGAGGCCCAGAAGCTCATGGAAGAAGTTCACGAAGGAATTTGTGGTCCTCATATGAGTGGTTACATGTTAGCCAAAAAGATTATGAGATTAGGATACTTTTGGTTAACTATGGAATCAGACTGTATCAAACATGTGAGATCTTGTCATTTATGCCAGATCTATGCAAACAAGATAAGTGCCCCTCCAAAAGAATTACAGTTAATGTCAACCCCATGGCCTTTCTCAACATGGGGGATAGATGTTATTGGGCCAATTTCACCTAAAGCTTCAAACGGTCATCGGTTCATATTGGTTGCAATCGATTACTTCACTAAATGGGTAGAAGCCGCTTCCTATGCAAGTGTAACGAAGTCCGTGGTTGTGCGGTTTATCAAAAGAGACATCATCACTAGATATGGAACTCCGGAAAGTATCATCACTGATAATGGTACGAATTTGAACAACAAAGAAGTAACAAATTTGTGTCAGCAATTCAAGATCAAGCATCGGAATTACTCCGTATCGGCCACAGATGAATGGGGCAGTTGAAGCCGCCAATAAGAACATCAAGAGAATTATTGAGAAGATGACCATTGTCTATAAAGATTGGCATGAAATGTTACCGCTCGCATTAATGGCGTATCGAACGTCTGTAAGAACATCAACCGGGGCAACACCATATTCCTTGGTATACGGAACTGAAGCTGTTTTACCTGTAGAAGTTGAAATTCCATCACTTCGTATATTAGTAGAAACCAAACTCGATGAAGCTGAGTGGATAAAACAAAGATTTGAACAGTTGAATCTGTTAGATGAAAAGAGGCTGACTGCAATGTGTCACGGCCAGTTATATCAGCAAAGAATGGCTAAGCATTCAACAAGAAGGTCAAGCCAAGAAGCTTCCAAGAAGGTGATTTGGTTTTGAGAAAGATGCTGCCAAATGTACAAGACTCCAGAGGAAAGTTCACACCAAATTACGAAGGACCGTATGTAGTTAGAAAAGTATTGTCGGGAGGAGCATTAATTCTTTCCCAAATGGATGGACCTGATTTAAAGGATCCTGTAAACTCAGATGCTGTAAAGATGTATTATGAATGATCAATAAAATTTGTCATTTTCTGTGTTCAGTTGATTTCATTTTTAGTTTTTACAAGCAAAGTTGATATTCCAAAAACTTTGAACTCAAGTCAAATCTCAACCCGTTAATTAAATCATTCAACAAATCCAAAAATTCTCAAATCAGACCAAATCTCATCCCATTCATCACCAAATAACCATAAATTCTCAAACCAGATCAAATCTCAACCTATCACTTAAACAAATTCCCAAACCCAAACTAAAACTGTTAGAAAGTAATTTGAGCATCTCATATGGCCTTAAAATGCATATATGTAATTTTATCTGGTGATTATATTGCACAAGGTAACTAGTTTTTGAACACGGTTATGTGAACAACGGAAAAACCCTAAACACATTAACCGACGAAAGACCAAGATTCTTCAAATGGATCAAGAAGTTTTAGAGTGAGTGGATCAAGAAAGATTAATTTCCTCAAATGAATCAAGATCAAGTTTCTCAAGTGAATCAAAAGATAAATTTCCTCAAATGAATCAAAAGATCAAGTTTCCTCAAGTGAATCAAAAGATCAATTTCCTCAATGATCAAAAAGATCAATTTCCCAAGGATCAAAAAGATCAAATTTCCTAAATGAATCAAAAAGATCAAGTTTCCTCAAGTGAATCAAAAAGATCAAATTTCCTCAAGTGAATCAAAAGGATCAAGTTTCCTCAAAGAATAAAAAAGATCAAGTTTCTCAAGAAGATCAGAAAGTTAAGTTTCCAAGAAAATATCCCCAAGTGGATAAGAAGATCAAGTTTTCCTAGAAGATCAAGTTTCCCGGAAGATCAAGAATTCCCAAATGGATCAAGAAACCAATCTTTAGAGTTTCAAAAATCCCCAGTAAACCAAAGCCATAGGTCCGGCAAATGACCAAACCAAAGCCCATAGGTCCGGCAAATGACCAAATTTAGGTCGATAGATGACCTAGCAGTTTTTTATAATCTAGACCCGACAGACGGTTTATCAGTTTTTTAGTTAGGCCCGACGATGGCCTATCATTTTTAAGTCTAGGCCCGACTGATGGGCCTATCATTTTTAAATCTAGGCCGAAGATGGCTATCATTTTCTAAATCTAGACCGACAGACGGTCTATCAGTTTTTTAGTCTAGGCCGACAGATGGCCTATCATTTTCAAAAGCTAGGCCGATAGTTGACTAGCAATCTATGTTAAATCGCAGATAGTTTAGCACAAAATAAAAATCTCTTTGTTAAAAATAAAATTTGGCAGGAGAGATTAAGCAAAATTGACTAATTTTGTCTTTGTGGCAAAAGTTTTGTTCAAACTTTACAAAGAGGGGCAGCTGTAGACACCCAATTTTTAACCAATTAAAATAAATAAATAATAAATAAAATAGGCTTAAGTTTACAATAATTATGTATGTTGAGTTCATCAAAAATATAATAATAATAAATAGTATAATAAAAAAGAGAGAATATAGAAAATAAAAAAATAAAAATAGAGGAACAAAAATAATAATATAATTAAATGAATAATAGTAATGTAAATATATATATGTAGGAAAAAATTAAAATAAATAATTATTTGAGTTTAATATAACATATATTTTATTAGTCTTAAGTATTAGTAGGTTAGTATAGACCAAGGCACGGCCAACGGCCTAACGGTTAGACCATGGACACAAAGCAAGGGGACCCAAGTCGAATCTAGCCTAAGGCAGATTTTGCCTCTTTTTTGTTCATTTTTTTTCCCAAAAGACACATCGGTTCATCCACTTTGAGACTTTTTGAGCAACGAATCTTTGTGTTTTTCGAAATTATTGTACAGACACAAACTAGGCATGGGATACATCACATTGTACATATTTCGTGTATTATTTATCCTAAAAGGCGCATTAATCAAAGCATGAAAATTGGGAAAAAATTAGAATGGACATGATTTTTCAATTTCAAATTGGGCCGAATTGTATCAATTAATCAAATTAAAACAACTTAATCGAAGAGTCATGACCTGTAAACATAATATTCGTGATCAATTTGAATCAAAATCACGATCGAGTCCCAATTTTGAATCGTTCTTATTTGAAAAAGTATAACGATTGTGATTCAAAATTGAACAAGTACGAAGCTTCGAAATGACAAATTGTTTCGAATCTATAAATAGGATCACACAAGCAGAAGCAATTCAATTTCGCAAAATACACATACACGATCGAGATCTGAAAATAGAGTAGAAAGTGTTCGAATTGCAAAATTTGCAATTTGAAGTGATCGGGAAGATTTCGATCAATTAAAGAGTGTTAGGATCTTATAGGAAGTGTTCTTGATTGATTATAGTGTTTAGAATTGGAATTTATTTGGGAGTTCTGCAAATTTTTTCGAAATTTTTTGTCCTTGCCGGTTGGGCAGCACGACGCACATGGTGGTTCTGGGAGTGAACACCACACCAACGGAGCAGCAGCCCATCCACATGGGCCGACAAAGTTTGTAGTTCGAAAACACCAGGAGCGGCCGAGTAGCCTTGAAGTCACCGTCATCGTCTTCTTCAGGGGTATCAAGATGACCGAAATCGAGATCTAACTCGGTCGATCGTTAGGTCAACGGTCGTCGGTCAAAAGTCGAGATTGTGGTCCAGATTTGATCAGAGGATCTTACGGTCAGATTTGATAGAGATCTACGGTCCAGATTTGATAGCAGATCACGGTCAAAATCGCGAGTCAATTATCAGACGGTCAGATTTAGTCCAAGATTCGCTCCAGATCTGATCGAGAAAATCCACGGTCCAGGTTAGTCCGAATATTTTATTAGTTATTTATTATATATTTAATTTCGGAAAATAGGAAAAAAATAGGGAAAAATAGAAAAAAAAAATTAATAAAAATTCGTAAAAAATCAGAAAAATCCAGAAAAATTAGAATATTATTTTTAATATAAATTTACATGTTTTCGCAATTTTTGATATTTTTGGATATTTTTAATATATTTGCATATAGATTGATCTTAAATATATTTGATGCATGAGATGTTTGTTTTTGTATTTAATTTTGTTATGATATATTTTGAATTGTTCTGAACGTATGTGATCATTATTTAATTTTGAAAATAATAAATTATAAATAGATTTTTTTTAAACCAAAATTGTTGTTGAATAATAAAGATAAAAATTGTTTTTTTAAAATCATGATATTAATTAAGTTTTTATCAAAATTATCTTTATAAATTTGCTAAAAGATAATACTCAAAGTTTTCAATTGATTTTCATGTAGCATTAAATTAGCCATGAATTATCATAAATTGATTTTTTTAAAAATGATTTTTGAACTTAGAAAAATATATTTTTCATGAAATAAATTAATTGATTAGATATAGGATCATCAAAATTAGTTTTCATAAAAATTCAAAATTTAATAAACTTAAAGTGAGAATATTTTAAAAATATAAATTGATAACAAATTAGTTCTTATAAAAGAACTACGTTTTGTCTGATCTCGATTAGCGAGTACGTAGGACCTACGGGGCGACAATAAAATTAGAAAAAATATATTTTATTTTGATAGTTGGAAATAATCATTTTGTACATATTATAATTTTTTTTTTAAAAAGGAAAAATACAAATGTTTGTTGATATTTAAATCCTAAAAAAAATAATAAAAATAAAAATGGATGATTAAACTTGTAGATATTTGTTTTATAAATGTTTTGTTTGAATTTTTTAGTATAGAAAGGATAAATGATAAATTTTAAATTTAAAGTGGTAACGCTTAGGTTTTAATAGGTTAGCCCCGAACTCAGATATTGGTATATATTTTTTTTAAAAGTTTGGTTTTAAAATCAAATTTTTCGCAGACTAGTGGCTAAGTTAGGATTAACCGACCTTAATCCTGGCTTTTCATTTTTTTTCCGATTTTATATCGGGTGGCGACTCCAAAATATTTTCAAAAATTAAAATTTCTTTTAACCTAGTCGAGGATTCATGTTAAATGGGTTAGGGTTTATTATGAATGGGTTAAAGAAATAAACCGGATGATTTTCAAAATCCAGGCTCGACAAATGGTACTTGAACTTTGGCAAAATATACAATTAGGTACCCGAACATTAAAATTTTTAATTCAGTACTTAAAAGAACTTTTTGTGCAAACAATAGTGCATTTTCATATTGTTCAAAAAGCCACATCTGATGATGGTGAAATCAATTTGAAAGGTGATATTAGCAAAAACAAAAAATTCTTTCAATATCTAAATTTCAAAGTTCAGGTATCTAATTGCATATTTTATCAAATTTCAAAAACCATTTGAGACTTTAACCTTTATTTTTTATGTTGTTTAATTTTTTTATCTTTATCAATATCTATTACCATTATCAAACAAATGATCAATTTTTCTCCCTTGACATGTGACACATGCTACTTGAATGCATGTGCACGACAGCGAGATAGACGAAAACTTGGAGGTATTAAAGTGGAAACGGATTTCACATTAGGTAGCAAATTAAAATAATTTTAATTTTAGGTAATTAATTGCACCTTTAGCAAATCTTAAGGTGCATGCATGATTATCATTCACATGTATTTTCATTCAATAAAATCTTCTTTCATAAAGGCTAAAGAAAAAAAAAAAAAAAGAATCCTTTTCCCTTAACATTGAAACACCACATAAAAGTTGGGGAAGTTCGAATTTAAGGGTTACAACACTAGGAGTGTAACCAAGCTAGGTATGGGATGGGTTTTACAAAACCCAAACCTGATAATCTATAAGCTTCCCGAAATCCATCCCAAATCCTATAGGATTTTTGTCTATAAACCTAAAATCCACCTAATAGACCCTATAGGATGCCTGATCCCGAACATGACAAAGTAAATAATACATCAAATATGACTATCTAATGTTTAAATTTATCTTAAGAATAAAACTCTTTTCCCCTAAAATACATACTCATAATTTTCTTCTTATTTATTTATGTAAATTTGTTTCTATTAATATTTGTGTATAGAATAAATCCTTCTAAATTTATTATTTTTATTTTCAATTAGTTTAACATTGCAATAAGTCACGGTGATTAATTAAAACCAAATATTATTAAAAATGAATTATCTACAAAATTAAAAATGCATGTACAATTTATTAAATAGAACTACAAATTTAAAAACATATCTATTGTTTATTAAATTGAATTTCAAATATAAAAACATATCTACTATTTATTAAATTGAAATACTACCTTAAATATATAAACTTTAAATTAGTTTGACAATTATAATTTTTTAACTTAAATAAATTTAATAATATTTTTTTTCAACATATTTGGATTCTCAACCAGTTTTATATTGATTCTAAAACCGAACCTAAAGGATTTAGCACAATATCTCAAAATTCGTCCCAAACCTTACAGCCTAGGGGTAACTATCCGAATACAACACCGAGGACTCGACGCTCCACTTCCCTCTAGGTAGTAGGCTCCAAAAGGAGTGATAATCCGTTTATTGGGGAACGCTCAAGTCCTATATTCCCTTCTGTTTTTATTCTAGCCAACTTTGTATCCATAATTTCTTATTATTATTATCTAACTAGTGTTCTGATAATTTTTGTTCCATTGAAATATTTAATACATTGCCATCATTTTCTTTCTCTGAATCTGTGTTTGTTTAAAGCCAAAGATCCAGACAGGTCACCCCATACCACGTTTTATAATAAAACTTCCCTGCCATTTGCTTTAATCATCACCTCCACAAGCACCATCAAAATCTTGACACATCCACCGTCTATATTCTCTGTGTGTGTGTTTGTTGTGTGCTTCTCTCAGAGCTGATTATTAGCATATACATATCTATGGCCTCTACTAACTTAATTCAGAATTTACTCAAAGAGTTTACCACTTTTCAGCAGAAAAAAGAGCATCACCTTCCACCTTTGCCTGGTATTCCTTTTTCAGTTTTTCTTTCTTTTCTTTTAATTATTATATTCTAAGTCCTTCACTGCTAATATTTTTAGTTTAGTAAATATCACATATTGTACCGAATTTTGCTTTCTTTTTTTTGCAATTAAGAAGTTTAGAAGTATCCATTTACAAGTATTTTGACTATTGTTTCGGTAGTTATATAACTGCATGAAGTCCAGGTAATTAATTTTAAAAATTGCAATAGTAGACAAAACCAAGGAACCAAGTTTGACGCTTGCCCTCTTAGTTCTCACCTGTGAATATGAATTATTAGCCTCTATATGTTTTTGTCCTCCTAGTTACTTTCTACCTGAATAGGAAATTTGTTATTGCAGAGGTACCAGGACTTCCGTTGATTGGGAATTTGCTTCAATTAAAAGAGAAGAAACCTCACAAAACGTTCACAAAGTGGGCTGAAATTTATGGACCAGTTTATTCTATCAAAACTGGTGCTTCAACTGTGGTTGTTCTCAACTCAAATGATGTTGCTAGAGAGGTATTAAGTTTGTTATTCCTTTTGGCAGATTGTGGAATAGCTAGCTATTCCGTGCACAATGTCTGTGTTCCATTTCAATAGGAAGGAGAGAGTTGTAATTCTTTTATGGATAGTAAGAGTGAACTAGAATAGTTACACTGATCATCCAGCATATGATAATCTAATCTCAATATCTCTTAAACGACCCAGTAAAGTAGTAGAAATAGCCTTATCTTGGACCAGGGTTTGGATTTAGTGTAAGTGTCCAAACGGCCTGATTGCTCTAAGAGTACTATCATGTGATGCAATGAGTTTCTGTTGAAGATCTTATGACTAAGAATTCCATGAAAAAGAATACATGGAAGAGTAAAGACAGGAAGAAAGGTCCATGAATTCTTCTTGTCAACAGGAATCCACTTGTTCCACTTTTGTCTGAAATCCAAATCAATACCGTTGTTGAGTTGAAAATGACATTAACAAATGACATGCTCGGCCTACTTGCCTTTTTCCTCTGTTTTGTAAAGAAAGACATGGTCCATGAGACATGTCAACAAGATATGGGACACGCCCTTTATATGTGGTAAATTTTGTGAGCTTTCTGAAACTCATGCATTTTTTCACCCCATCACATCTTTTCTTATATCAAATCATGCTGTTCATGTCCATATTTGAGTTAAGTTTCAATTTACGGCACACAAGACCTGATTGTAACAGAAATCCCTGTTTAGAAAATCGATTTCTATTATCTGTAGTAGATGTGGTTAACTCAATGTAATTGGATTGTATACATCTTTGTTTAATTTTTCTAGCAGTTAATACTTGTAGCAATCTCGTTTTAATTACCTAGAATCAGAGAATGGGCTAAGGCGAACACCCAAACTAATTTTCCAAAAGATAAAGAGGATTTTGGAAGCGTTCTTCCTAGTTGTTGCAACACTTTGTATTATTCTCATAAAAGGATTTGATGCTAATTAATTATCAGTTCTATATAACCAGTGTAGCATAACATTAATACCAGGAATTTTGGACCTACCAAATGGTTTTCTCTTGTCAAACATGATAGCCAATAACATGGTATCATAATGCTCATGAATTCAAAACCCTTGCACACTTATGCCACTTCTATTTTTTCAGGTCGATCACTTAATAGGTCTCACTTAAAGTCCTAGTTCATAGGTGAGGGGGATGATGTATAATAAATATAAAAACAAACTTTATACCTATGAGTTTAAATTTTCAGATAAGATGGCTGTAATATTAATCTCAATAAGAAGAAGATACAATGTGAAAACTCACCAAGAATTTCTTGCAGGCTATGGTAACCAGGCCTTCATCGATTTCATCATGGAAGCTCTCAAATGCTCTGCGAGTTCTCACATCAGATAAATGCATGGTTGCAATGAGTGACTACAATGAGTTTCACAAGACGGTCAGGCGTTGCATACTTACACATCTTCTTGGTGCAAATGCTCAGGTAGTGAGCTACACCAGGGAAAATGTTTCTGCTGCTTTTTTTTATCATGGATAACCAACAATCTTGATAGAAACTACCAAAACTGCAATTAAAGCTGAAGAAACTTCATCCGGTTGTTTCAGACTTACATTGAAACACCAAGTAACTCATTCCAATTAAAACAACATGATCAAATGATGGTGACTAATTTTCTTTAGCAGAGAGCCAATATACTTCAATAAAAATGATAATTGTTCAATTAAATCTGCCCATTTAAAATCTACATAGCCTTTGCTCATAATAGAACTTAATTAGATTTCTTGTCAATGCCAGTGATGCAGAATCGTTGCCAAAGAGATACTCTGATACTAAATGTCACGAAAAAACTTCATGCTGATGTGAAAGGTCTCGTATTGAAGCTCCCAACTTCAGAGAGATATTTGAGCGTGAACTTTTCGGACTAGCACTCAAGCAAGTAAGTTTCTTGTCAATTTTATCATATCGTTCCAGAGAAAAATATTACTCTCGAATGCAAGTAATCAAATAAATGAATAAATTGCAGGCACTTGGAAGAGATGTTAATGCTTTATACGTGGAGGAACTGGGAACAACAGTTTCTAAGGAGGAAATTTTCAAAATTTTGGTGAGTGATATGATGGCCGGTGCAATTGAGGTAGACTGGAGAGATTTCTTCCCATACTTGAAATGGGTCCCAAATAGAAGCTTTGAAGCAAAGATTCAGAAGTTGTCTTACCACAGGACAGCAATGACAAAATCACTAATTAGAGATCACAAAAAACGAATTGCTTCAGGAGAGGTAATTGTTGGACTCGGCCACGGATTCACCCAGCCCACTAATAATACCCTAATATCTCTTCAACGCTCACTCTGTCTCCACCTACTCTCGAGTTCCCTCTTGTTCTCTCTTTTGGTAAAGTTTGAAACCCTAATTGCTATTTCCTCTTAATTGCTCTAACACTCACTATCTCTTTGTCTTACTATACTGTGCAGGTATTATGGTATTAACTAAATGATGGCTAGATTGATGCGATGAGTTGATACATGTTTCTGAGTTCGAGCCTCAGACGCTCCACAACACTAAGTGTTTCACAAAAGGGGGAATACTCTTCCTTTTCCCTTGCTATGTATTTATTCATGTCTGTTCTATTCTGTTACAACTGTTATGAGATCTAAGTTAGTTACATGCATAACAGATCTTGAACTGTATGAGGTGTCCTCTATCTATTACACGCATGTTACATAACGAATTTGAACTGTATGAGTTGTACTCTAACTATTACATGCATGCTGCTAGCTATATGAACTACTTATTGACTAATTACAACTGTAATCTACAAACTTTTGAGGACAACTTGTTATCCTCTTGTTTTGTCGTGTAACAGATGACTCCCCTTCTGAAAATACAACCTTGTCCGCAAGGTTGTAATGAGAATAAATCTAACAGAATCTGTCATAGTCTTCCCAACTAGCATCTTCCAATGGTAATCCCCGCCATTGAACTAAGATTTGCTTGATAGGGTTACCTCGAACCACCAGAATCCTGGAATTGATAATACTTAGTGGTTCCAAAAGTGGATGATTATCTATGGCTTCATGAGGTAACTCCAAAGAAGCTGTAGAAGACCCAAAATACTTCTTTAAGGAAGATACATGAAAAACGTTATGAATTTTTGAATTTGGTGGAAGCTCAACCTTATAAGCACATTTTCCAATTTTCTGAAGCACCTTAAATGGCCCATAAAACCGTTTAGACAACTTATGAAAGTTGCTAGCAACTGAAAGTTGTTTATATGGCCTGAGCTTAACCATCACCAAATCTCCAATATCAAACGTAACATCAGTTCTATGAGCATCGGCAATAGTCTTCATTCGCTGTTGAGCCATCCTCAAATTGTCCTTCAAAGAGGACAAAAGTTGATCTCTAGTGGTTAATTCCTGATCAACCGCATCCAATTTGGATGTGCCCCTTATATAAGCTGGAATCGTTGGTGGAGATCTGCCATAAACCACCTCAAATGGTGTACTCTTTGCCCCTTCATGATAAGAACAATTATAGGCAAATTCAGCCCAAGGAAGGAATTTAACCCACTGCTTAGGTTGTTCCATGACAAAGCACCTCAAATATTGTTGGATAGTTCTGTTCAAAACCTCCGTTTGACCATCTGATTGTGGATGATAAGCAGAACTCATACACAATTTTGTACCACTCAGAGAAAATAATTCTTTCCAAAATTTACTCATAAAGACAGGATCTCTATCAGCGACTATAGTCCGGGGGATACCATGTAATCTAATCACCATGTGTAAGAACAGCACTGCTACTTTAGAAGCAGTGAAATGTTCATCCAAGGCTCCCAAGTGACAATACTTGGATAATCTGTCCACTACAACCAGAATAACAGTATAATTCTGAGATTTAGGAAGACATGTGATAAAATCCATGCTCACATCTTCCCAAACTCTTTCTGGAATAAATAAGGGAACTAAAAATCCAGCTGGTGATCGAGTAACATATTTCACCTGTTGGCAAATCAAACAGTTCCTTACAAACTGCTCAACATCAGTCCTCATGCCTTCCCAGAAAAATTCTGCAGAAATCCATTTAAAAGTTTTCAAAAATCCAAAATGACCAGCCATCGGGGTTGTATGAAATTCCTTTAAAACAAGAGGCACCATACTGGAGGATTTGACCAAAAATAACCTGGAATGGAAATACCAAAATCCATTTTTCCAAGTTAGAGGATATTTATGATACAACCCTGCAGCTAAGTCAGAAATAATAGCTTGGAAAGCTGGGATAGTCATATACTCTTGTTTAAGTACATTTAAACTTGAAAAACAAGGTGCAGACAATCCAAAATTCTGTCCCTCCTCTCCATGTTGTCTTGACAAAGCATCAGCTACTATATTTTCTTTGCCTGCTTTATAGGTAATGGAATAATCATAACCAAGTAATTTGGACAAATATTTCTGCTGATCAGGTGTTTGAATTACCTGAGTCAAAATCTCTTTCAAACTCCTATGGTCTGTGCGAATCAAAAAATGTGTCCCTAAAACATATTTTCGCCATTTCCGAACAGATTCCACAATACCATATAGCTCCCTCACATAAGCAGATGCCTTTCGTAAATGAATAGGCAATTTCTTACTAAAATAAGAAATTAGGCATTCGTCCTGTAACAAAACAGCCCCCACAGCCATACCCGAAGCATCTGTTTCAATAACAAACTGTTTAGTAAAATCAGGTAATCTCAAAATTGGTGCCTGAACCAATGCCTCCTTAAGTTTCACAAAAGCATCACTTGCTGCAGCTGACCATACAAAACAGTCTGTTTGCAATAAATCTGTCAATGGTCCAGCAATTTGAGCATATCCCTTAATAAATCTTCTATAATAGCCTGATAAACCCAAAAATGCTCGTAGTTGTTTAACAGACTTTGGAACTAGCCATTGCTGAAAGCCTTGAACTTTCAATGGATCAGGACTCACACCTTGTGGAGAAACAATGTGGCCTAAATAGTTAATAGTATCTTGTCCAAAAAGACATTTACTAGCCTTCAAATAAAACTCATGATGTTATAATGTCTTCAAGACTAACTCCAAATGACTCAAATGATCAGTCATGTGCTTGCTATAAACCAAAATATCATAAAAAAAAAAACAATGACAAATTTACGAAGATAAGGTTGAAAAATGCGATTCATGATTGATTGAAATGTAGCTGGAGCATTAGTTAAACCAAAGGGCATTACTAAGAATTCGTAATGACCCTGATGTGTCCTAAAGCAGTCTTTTCCACATCACTAGAATGCATACGAATCTGGTGATAGCCTGATCGCAAGTCTAATTTGGAAAATACAGAAGCACCATGTAATTCATCCAACAATTCATCAATTGTTGGAATCGGAAACACATCCTTTACTGTCACTTGATTTAAAGCTCTATAATCAACACAAAAACGATGTCCCATCTTTCTTTTTAACCAAAAGCACCGGACTAGAAAAAGGACTATTACTATGTTGAATAATACCAAGTTCCAACATATCATGTACCTGTTTCTCAATTTCATTCTTCTGGAAATGTGGATATCTATATGGTTTCACATTAACAGTTTGCGCTCCTTCTACCAATTGAATTCTATGTTGAATAGTCCTTAATGGAGGCAATGATGAAGGTGCTTGAAAAACTGATGCATGGCTATCCAATAGATGATCTAAATCTCTATTGTTGGTGGTAATGCAACATGAGTTAGAATTTACCTCCTGAGCCACCAATTGAAAATAAGAAATGACAGCATCCTGTTGAATCAACTTACGAAGTTGATTGTGAGAAATTTGAGACAATAAATGCTGATCATCACCCTTAAACACCACCATAGACCCTTTGTAAACAAATTGCATAGTTAATGTACTATAGTCAATTGTTACTAGTCCCAATTGTTGCAACCACTGCACACCCAACACAAAATCGGCTCCCTGTATCGGAAGGACATAAAATGTATCTTGGAAAAGCAATCCTTGTATATGCACATCCACATTCTCACACTTTCCTTCACAAGACAACTTACTGCCATTACCAATCATCACATTAAACTGTCCAGCTAGAACGACAGATAAACCCAAATGTTTCGCTACTCTCTTTTGCACAAAATTATGTGTACTTCCTGAATCAACTAGGACAGAAATATCATGTCCTTCAACTTTTCACAAAATCGAAGTGTACGAGGCACATTATGTCCTGCTAATGCATGATAACTAATGGTCCCTTCATCCAACTGAACTTCCTCACAATCCTCCTCCTCAATACAATCTGAATCCTCATTCCCTTCATCCAACAATAACATAAATTTGGCTTTGCACTTATGTTGTCTAGAATACTTTTCGTCACAGTAATAACAAAGACCCTTGTCCCGTTTTTCTTGAAGTTCAGCTTGTGTCATTTTCTTAATCGGTAATGATTTGTGAGTTGTTGGAAATGGTTTAGAAAATTGTAAAGTAGAAGTGTTGGAGTTGGTGTTTAATGGAAAAGTGTTTGAGGTTGTGTGTAAAGGTGAAGTGTTTGAAGATGATTTAGTGGTTAAAGTATGTGGAATTGTGTTTGAAACTGATTGGAAGGGTGGGGTGCGAAAAGAAGTATCTGAAAATTTAGATTCATGCATCTTGGCAAGCCATATAGCATGATGTAAAGAAGTTGGTCGGGCAATTTGCACCTTCTTTTCGAATATGATATTTTAAGCCTGACACAAAGCAACTTAAAAGAAAGGAGTCAGAAATACCAGTAACTTGATTGGACAAAGCCTCAAAATCTTTCTGATATTCACACACAGATTTTCGTTGAATCAATTTAGATAAAGCACCTTGAAAATCTTCATATTCAGATGGGCCAAAACGAGTCTTAATAGACTGCAAAAATTGAGGCCACGTACTAAGCTGTTTATTTTGTTCAAGCCATTGAACAAACTGCAAAGCTTCTCCTTCCATTGCAAATGTAGCAATGTCGAGACGCTGCTCCTCTGGAACTTTATGAAAATTGAAAAATTTTTGTGTCTGATATATCCATCCCAATGGATCTTGGCCAGAAAATTTCGGAATTTCCAACTTAATGCCTTTTATCAAGGAATCGACCATGGAAGATGATGAATGAGACACTCCAGAACTATCCTGTTGAACACCAACATTTTGCTCATTCTGATTTCGTATATTATCAATCTTTTCACCTACTTGCTGCATCGAAGAATTGACAGTAACATTCAATTCTTGAATATTTTGATGCATCATAGAAGTAGATTTCATTGATTCCTGCATCTGTATTTGCATGGCCTTCATAGTATCTGCTAAGGAATACACTAAACTCTGTAACTTGGCAAATTCTTCTTGCGATCGAGTTGCCATTTGCAGATGAATGAGAGCACCAATGTTGGACTCGGCCCACGGATTCACCCAGCCCACTAATAATACCCTAATATCTCTTCAACGCTCACTCTGTCTCCACCTACTCTCGAGTTCCCTCTTGTTCTCTCTTTTGGTAAAGTTCGAAACCCTAATTGCTATTTCCTCTTAATTGCTCTAACACTCACTATCTCTTTGTCTCACTATACTGTGCAGGTATTATGGTATTAACTAAATGATGGCTAGATTGATGCGATGAGTTGATACATGTTTCTGAGTTCGAGCCTCAGACGCTCCACAACACTAAGTGTTTCACAAAAGGGGGAATACTCTTCCTTTTCCCTTGCTATGTATTTATTCATGTCTGTTCTATTCTGTTACAACTGTTATGAGATCTGAGTTAGTTACATGCATAACAGATCTTGAACTGTATGAGGTGTCCTCTATCTATTACACGCATGTTACATAACGAATCTTGAACTGTATGAGTTGTACTCTAACTATTACATGCATGCTGCTAGCTGTATGAACTACTTATTGACTAATTACAACTGTAATCTATAAACTTTTGAGGACAACTTGTTATCCTCTTGTTTTGTCGTGTAACAGTAATTTTCTATCTCTTATGAACTGCATTTACCTTTGAAAACCATTAGTCTGAATTAACTCAAAAAGATCACAAATAGGAGGTGGACTGTTATCTTAACATACTTATGTCCGAAGCTTCACTTTCTGAAGATCAAGTTGCAAGTTTACTCTGGGAAACAATCATTGAGACAGCCGATACAACTTTGGTCATGACAGAATGGGCATTATATGAGCTTGCTAGGGATCCACAGAAGCAGGTATGTAATTTGATTGAGTTCTAGCATCCTATTTATACCCGTGTTATATTTTGTGCACATAATTCGCATTTTGTTACAGAATCGTCTCTTCTAGGAGATAGAAAAAGTTTGCGGTACTGAAAGGATTACTGAGGATCACCTGCCTCAGGTGCCTTATCTGAGTGCTGTCTTTCATGAAACCTTGAGAAAGCACAGTCCTGTTGCATTAGTTCCTCCACGGTATGTACATGAAGATACTGAATTGGGAGGATATTCGTCCTGCTGCAAGTGAGGGGGGGCATACTTGTTAAAGCATTGTTTTTTTTTTCTTCACTATCTGCCCAATACTATATGCTCAAGTCTTATTCTATTACTATTGTAGATTGCAATAAATATATATGGTTCAGCATGGACAAGAAACAATGGGAAAATCCTGAGCAATGGATCCTGAGAGATTCCTGGATGACAAGTATGAGCCAATGGATTTGTACAAGACAATGGCGTTTGGAACCGGAAAGAGGGTGTGTGCAGGAGCACTTCAGGCAATGCTAATATCTTGTGCAACAATAGGCAGATTGGTGCAGAATTCGAATGCAACTTAAAGACGGCGAGGAAGACAATGTTGATACGGTCGGCTTAACTACTTATAAACTCCATCCTCTTCAGGCAATCTTGAAGCCAAGGAATGACGCATCGAAGGCCTCTTTTGAGTGATTTTATGGACTAGAGTAATTTTGCATATTATAGAGGATCTATGGATGATAAAAGTACGTAAATGTTTGTAACAAATTCAATTTTACGAATATTTAGTGAATCTATTTTCTTGAGTAACATGGTTTCAATAAGTCTTGTCTTTGTAATTTTGTATTTCTATCTAATTCTTCTCTGATTTTAGTGAACATGAAGTATGAACATGGTGCCAATACCAACATTGGAGGACCCACCAATACTAACAATAGAGGACTTATTTGGGTCAAGTTCAACCTATCATACCTACCACTTTTATTATTACTATACCCATCACTTTTTTTTACTTATCACTTTTAAAATAAACCTATCACTTGGTGCAAGATCCAACGGTGAATCTTAAGCCTTCCCTAGAAGTCCTCCATACATGACTTGATCCAAGTTTTTTCACCGACAGTAGAGAAATCCAAACACTAAAAAAATCTTGTGTTTACATTATTAAATAAAAATTGTTAAGATGTGGTAAGTAAAAAATGAAGCTAGTAACATAGAATGTGTTATTGATTATAATTCTTGTCACAACTTAATTTATATTTTCATGATTATTAAAATCTCTAGTCTAATATTTTAGAGATGAAAATGTCAAATTTAGAGTTTAGACTTCTAAGTTCAAAAAAAAGTATTCAAACTTCGTCTAAAATTTCAATTTAATACATGTAGACACCCTATTTATGCCAAATTAAGCTTAAATTAGTAAATAAAAATATTTTATATTTTAGTATTTTTGTAAAAATGAAATATAATGCTAGACCAAAAATTCAATTTTGATGTTTTAAGGAATGAAAATGACATAAAAATTTAATTTCATGAGTCTTAGTAATTATATTTAAACATAATATGATTTTCATATATTAGGAATATTTAATAAAAAAAATTATCCAAATGATCCTAAATTATAAAACTTTAGTACATTTTGTGTGTACACATTGATAAGAAAAAGCCCAAAGCCTTAATGATAGACACATGCACACACATATGGGGGTTATGGGTTAATTTTAGGCAAAGGCATAAAAGATTTGTCTTTTCTTACTACGCAGCAGAGTGGCAACCCTTGATGGGCCACATCATGGTCACATCATCATCTTCCTTATTTAGATGATAGGGACCCAAACAAAGCATTGCTAGTGGAGCCACTTTAAGGCCATTTTAGCTTCACAATTTCACCAAATTAATGGTAAAATTGCAAACTAGACATAGAGTAGTTTCCATTGATACCAAACTTGTAAATTTATCTAGTTTTTTTTTATGTGATTAAATCAAAGAGGGAAAATTAAGGAAAATCAAATTTGCACTTAAAAAAAATATCTAGATTACATACGAATTTGTCTATTTTAAATTAATATATCTTTTGTACCTCTTCCCTAGAACTGCTTCATGAACCTGAATAAGAACCCAAGGGGTATAAAGTTGCTAGCAGTAAGTATCACGCCCCGAAGGGTACCCTAAACGCAGCAGTCTGCCGTACACAATATTAAAGCCTAAGAGTGACCGCCTTAGTTACGCGAAGACTTTCATACTATCTATAAGGCGTCTAACACATGGAGGAGACACATTGGAGTGATACATTTTATGTTGATACAACTAGAGTAACAATGTAAAAGAAGTTCAATTCACTATATTTCAAATACAAATCATTATACTTCAAGTACAATTCATCAAAAGATTTCACTACATAAAACTATTATAAGGCAAATCACAGAACCTAGCTAATATCTTCAAGCATCCTTACTTCCTGCCAGAATCTCGAAGTCATATTCAGCTCCAACCATCCCGATCCCCACTTAGCATTCTTGAGATAACTTGTTCATACAAACATCTATTGGGGTATAAGCTACACTAGCTTAGTGAGAATTCCCTTAATTCTGTACCATAACAAGCAAGTTATAAATCATCCATATGCTATGCATGAACAAATACATGAGCAGGCAATTATGTATGGGTATCTGGAACCCATACACAGAACGGATTTACGCCTTCCGTATCTTGGGTTAAGGATGGTATTGAAGTCTACACGACCGCTGCTAGTCCCCGAGCCCACGGTTCATAGCACTCGACTCGGCTAGGCTCACACATGAAATGCATCCCCAGTGCGCCTTAGCTTCCTATGAATAAGCTTTGATACCGGGTCTCATTATCCAAATGAGTCCTCGGACCATACCAATCGACCTGTGTAGGAGTAGCATGCTACCAAATGCAATATGTCCGATGCGATGCATGACCAATTTAATTTTTGCTTAAGTCAAAATATTCATACATTCTTTAGAGTGACCAACCAATATCATATGCATAACAGAAATAATATGAACAGTGTAGTTATCCAATCGAATCATGGTATCGATATGCTTTAGTATTCTTTGGCATACATACATCAACGTCTCATCATCTATCACATCCCCATTCCTATCGGTTTTTATCTTGTTCCTATAATTCTAATGCAACTAGCTACAAGCATAAACAAGGTAGCAAAATAAGAAGAAAACTCACTCGGCCATTGGATCACCGGTCTCTTAGTAAAAGTAATCCGGTGGTAGGGAATCGTCGATTTTAGGGTCACCTAAAAAGGAGGAAATACCATAATAAGTATTTCATCACTTAACTAATCCAAACTATCTTATACAAACTATCAAATTCGTAATTCTTGTCCTAAGCGGGAATTCCAACTTAAAATGGCCATAACTCGGTCGTTTTAACTCGGAATCTCGCAAATTATATATCGATCTCTATCTACTTCGAAAGATCTATCTAATTCTAATATTATTTTCAAGTTTTGAAAATACTTAGGTCACGAAACAGAAGGATCAGATCTGATCGGTAACGATCTACATTTCCGAAAAATAGTTTTGTAATTGTTTGAAATGTTTCTATTTGATAAATCAAGTATACATGAAATATGAATGATTTCCTAACATGAATGACATGTGATGAGTTCAATGTATGCTTGATCTGGATGATTTTTGCTAAAAGAAAATTTTATAACTTCTTATTTTGCAAGACCACAATAACAACTACTTATAAAAAATCTAGTTTTCTGACTTTGACATTACACTTGTGTTTTGTAATTTCGTTCTTAAGAATTTCTAGTTATTTTAGTTAAAATTGTGTCTTCATAACATATACTACCTAAGACCTTCATTTTTACGCAAAAATTTGCATTTTACACTTTGCAAATATGTTTTCAAATGGGATTTACTCAAAAATCCGAATTTTTAGAAATCAAATTTTTGAATGATTCCTTTGGGAAAAACTTGTTTAATGCATTAAAATTTAAGTTTTTACTATATCTACTACTTAAGGACTTCATTTAATACATAAAACTTTTATTTTGAACTTGGATAATAGGTGTTTTCATGGGCATCATCTAAAGTTACGAATTTTACAAGTTGACTACTAACTCAAAATTTTCCATCTTGATTCTACTTCTTGTTTAACACATTAATATCATCAAAACTCATTTCAACTTGTAAAAATCACTACTTAATGATACCTATTACCTATACCCTTCATTTTTTACCTAAAACATGAGTTTTGGAGTTGATAAATGGGTTTTCAAAATTGCCTTGGTTGAGATCCGAATTTACCAAATTTATTTTTGGACATATCTTTTGATAAAATCTACCTAAACTTAGGAAAAATCATCCTTTACATATCCTATCTTAAGAGCCTTTCATTTCTTGAATAAAATCTTCATTTCTGAGTTGTAAAACATGTTTTTAAAATATGCCTTCGCCAAAATCCGAAAATAAGATTTTTATTTTGAAAATCACTTTTGATTCTTGTAAAAAGAAGTTTTGATGATATACATCCACTAAACCATCATTTTCTCAACTAAAACTCCCATTTTGAGACTTGGAAGAGGGTTTTTAAATATAGGTTTTGCCAAGATACGAATTTCACTATTTTTATTCAAGTTCAAAACCAAGATCTACACATAATAAGAACATGAGTATAAAAGAAATGCATGGTAGTAAACTATAAACTCATAGATCTAAACTTTACTCCTCAAAATCATTCATTTATGATATCTATTCCTTAAGCCCTTCATTTTAAATGAAAACTACACATTTTAAAGTTGAAAAATAGCTTTTCTAAATATTGTTCCCTTTTTATCCGAATTTTCAAAAGTGATTTTTGTTGAAACTAAAATAGATATTGAGCTTTCTAAAACTTTTCTACTATCATCAAGCTATTAGAAGTTATTTATGGACATAAAACAAAAGTCGAATGGATTTATGAACTAAAAACACTAGATCTAGTTTACTATACTAGTTATAAATGCATGAACACTATGATGGTTATGTGAATGATGAATATATAGACAAATCATTAGCAATAACAACATAACTTGAAAATAGAACAAAATAGTAGTAAAAAAAACTCATATAACAAGATCTAAAACATAAACAAAACCAAAGATACAAAAAAAAGTTAGATCTACAAAATATAACTACTTTTAGCAAGAAAATAATAATAATAATACAAGAGAATAATTACGGATAAGAGGAGTATTTCATTTTGCCATCATTATCCTTAGCTTTTAAGCTTATGGAATGTCATTTGATGCATAAAACTCTCACTATACTTTACCTATATCACCTATGGAAGCTTTGGACAAGAGTTTTATCCAAGAATCTTGAAGAAATATGTGTGGGAGCTCAAAGACGGAATGGTGCAGCAAGGTTTTTCTAGTGCGAACAAGAGAAAAATGAAGAAAGAAAGAGAGGAAAAAGAGAAGAAAAGTGTAAAGAATGGTTAAGGTTTGAAGGTGTAAATGAGAGAGAGAGATGGAATGAGTTAAAGATACATTAAATGAGATAAAAAAGAAAATAAATGGGCAGCAATTGGAGTCCCAAAACTGACGTGAAATAGAGGAGAAGAGAGAGAGAAGTTTGGTTGGTTTTCGACTTGAAAATGTAATGTGTAATTAATGTGTAAGGATAACTTCTTAAAGAAGGGTTGAATTAACTTTACTTTAATAAATTTTGGAGTATTTCAAGGGACAAGGCAACCATAAAGAAGAGAAAAATTTGCCATGAAGTGATAATGAAGTGTAGAAAGATTGAAGTGAAAAAGAAATGATGTGTGAAAAGTGTACTTAAAAGTATGGGTTGTAAGAGTACTTTATTAATAAATAAAATAAAAATAAGAAAAATATAGAAAATGTATTCCAAATATTTGTAGCAGATTTTTCATAATTAAAATAAGATAATTAATTAATTTATTTTAGTGAATTATCAAATAAGTTACTGTTATGATCAAAATACGAGAATATGAGCTATAATTAATATTTTTATAACCCGAAAAATTCTAAAAATTATTTTATGAAAATAAAATATTTTAAAAATATTTTACAATTATCAAATTAATTTATTTTATCTTTAGTATCGGGTCTCAAACAGAATCTGATCCCATATAATCCCAAAACGAACTAAATTTTGGAAAAACTAAATTTTCTAGTATATAAAAAATATTTATCTAAAAATATAAGGGTTTATAAGAATAATAAAATCGTGTAATGAATAGTAGTTAATAGTGTAAAAGACTAGTTAATTATCGGTAGTAATGAAATACGAATATAATCGCAAAATCAAATAATTCTAGTTATCGAAAAATCATAAAACTTATATTTTTGAAATCCTTATAAAAATACTAGTCTAACAGTATTAATGGTATATTTTTTATATGTCGAGTCCCAGGACACGCTTTTCAAAGTCTGTATTCGAACGGGTTCTAATAGGTCAAAAATTTACCAATCTGATATTTTTAAGTGATCTTATATTACTACAAGTTATTCTCCAAACTTAAACTACACCTCGGCCTCTATGGTTAAGCGCGCAAGATTTTCGGACTAAAATAACTTTATTCCACTTAGGGTTCCCGGGTGATTTTCCTGTTTAGATCCTTGCCAATTTGGAGACTGATGTTTTATGTTTATACAACATATTTAGTTTTAGAAATTTATTTTAAATTTTATTTTTTTAAGTATTTAATATCTCTCAATTTTTCAGAATTCTTGAATTGAGTTTTATTTTCGAAGGTTTATCGTTATTTACTTTTTAATAATTGGTTTTTGGGTTCTATATTACCCGATTTTACAAGTTGGAGTCAAATATAGAATTTATCGTACGTAGCGGTTTTGAATTTGAAGACTGTTGAGTTCTTATTTTATTTTTAAGGATTTTCATTTTCTCAAGATTAAGAAGTTTTTGGATTCGTTCATGATTTAGGACTTGTTGAAGTTCGGTTTTAATTTAGAGTCATTCTTAGAGTTTATTTTCGACGTTCATTTTGGAATTATTTACTGAAATTTTTTGGGGCTTGCATCCTTCCCACCTTAAAGAAAGTTTTGTCCACAAAACTTGTTACATGGGTATCATTTATTGAGAAAAGATTGTGAATTTCGAGTTATATCTCTAGCACTGGTTTATGCTTTGGTTTGTATCATTTCTAAATTTTGCATGATAGATATTTTACGAAATATAGCACATACAAATTAATAAGATTTATCTTAGCTATTCCAACCTTCATTTATACGACTCTTTTAGAGAATGACACGGACTTGACTTGAGACCACAGATAACTTGACTCAACCGATACTAGACGACTCACGACAACACGACCTTTCATGACTCGATTACTTTGACCAACGAAGGTTGTGGATTCGCTTCTTCATTCTTATGTAGCTGTATATACAATATTGTTCCTTGAGATCCATATTTCTTTAAAAATTAAAGTCATCATTATTTTAAACTCCTGTCATCGTGATCATCTTGACGGGGTTGAAATCAAGAATCTCATTGCTTTATTGTATAATTATTACTTATTAAGATCTTATGGAGTTCAGTAATTGAGATTTGATTACTGGAGTTTTATCTCTTATGTAATGATCGTCATAGATTTTCGATCTTTCAAAGTTCTTCATTTGCAAGAAGTTGTATGAGGGGTATCTAGGAATTCGTTAAGTTAATCAAGTTTCGTTTTAGTTTCTATCATTGGCTCATATTAGCTTTTAATGGTCTCAAGCTTTTCTATTCTTAGTCTAGCTATTTAATCCAAGGGTATTTCTAACAACCTATCTCCTTGATTTTATTGGTAGCAAGAATATGCGGTATTTTAAGGATATAGTGCTAACCTGATACCGAGTTGCATCTCTGATCCTCATTTCCTTCCATGGCAATGGACTCTAGCTCCTCATCACTAGCTTCTCCATACACTATATATATGTGACGGTTGTAGACGAGATTTCCAGATGAAGATGTTCTGAAGAACTTCAATTCCTTTTTCCTTTGTTGCTTTTTTTCCTATTATATCTTTTCCTCTTCTTCCTTGGTAGATCCAATGAAGCAACATGCAGGTTATCCCGTTCATGGCATGTTTTAGCCAAATGTCCCGTTTTTGAGCAGAAAGCATGCAGTGGCCATCTCTTTAGGACACTTCTCAACTTTGTGACCAGGGTCCCCACAGAGGTAACACTTGAATTGAAGTTGTGGACACTGTATAGGGTAATGCTTTTTCTTACATTTCCAACATTGTATCTTATCCAATATTGTGTTTGCTTCCTTGTTTGGGTCATTCTCCAAGTGAAGTGTTCCGACTTTTTGACTCGGGGTCATTACAACATAAAACTCCATTTCCTTATTATTTCTTTCTTGCCTCCTCCTTTGAGCATTTTTTATTATCCGTGCTCTTTCTAGCAATCCTTGATAACTCCTGATATCAAATTCCTCCAATCGAGTCTAAAGGTCTTCTTTCAAACTATTCAGAAACACTTGTCTTTTGAGTTCCTCACTTTGTTTATATGATTTCGGAGCGTATTGCAACAATCTACTGAACTCGGTTTCATACTATTCCACACCACCATCTCCTTGTGAGATTTTAAGGAAATCTGCACTGTACTGGACTCTTAAGCTCATGGGGAAATATTTATCCAAAAACTCATATTTAAATATCTCCCATGTAACTGGAGGCATCAACTCTCTTTCATTAGATTCCCACCATACTCGGCCATGTAAGCGGAGCATATAGGTCCCATAACTGACTCTTAAATGGTGTGGTACTTCAAAAGCATTGAAGGACCTCTCAATGTGTGCTAACCAATCATCTACCTCATCTGGTTTTCCAAAAGCTTCGTCAAAATACTGGTTACACTTTATGAAGCATGGTAAGAGGCTTTGGTGGTATTGAGGCAATGGTGGATCATCTTGCGTCGTTTCTTGCACATGTCTTACAGTATAGATGTTGAACTGGCTTGAGTCTGTTGCATGTAGCTTCTTATCTGACTAGTAAGTCGTTCAATCTCAATTGAAGCATCTCCCTCTTGATTAGGTGGTTCAGGTATCGCTTGGTTCTCGGGTGCAAAAGGAGTCATGACGGGTTCTTGCTATGGTTGGGTATGTCTCCTACAATTTTATTAAGCTCGGGTGAAAATTCTAGATCTTTTATCATGTCTTAAGGCCTTAAAAGAGACTTAAAGAAACTTATCGGAAATACAGAACACAGAAATGCGGAAATAAAAACATATATAAGAAATATTGAAATTCTACTGTAATCAAAATCAATAATAAGAATTTCATAATTTTCAATACGAAATACATGAAATCAAGAGAAGAGGTAAGTCTTCCATTACCAAAGTTCAAAGAAAGGATGCAAAACATTCATTGGAGTTAGATTATGAACTAGATGATAAATCACAACATCGGTTTACATTTTCAAAACATCTTTGTTCTTTTTACTCAAAAAGTTATTTGTTCTTAACGATTAGCACGAGATCTAATGCTATTTCTAGGAGACTGACTTCTTCCAAACAAGGGTAGCTATCCACTTGCTAAATCTTTTGGGGGCATCTCCTCACCCAATGTCCCAGCTATTTACAGATGAAGCACTTTAGGGTTTTCTTTCTTAGACAGTCCATAATCTTATGCTTGGGATCTCCATAAAGGTAACACTTATGCTTCAGCTGTGGACATTGTTTTAGATAATGACTTTCCTTGCACTTCCAGCAATTGATCTGATACCTCTTAAAAGGTTTATTCTTAACAGATAAGTTAGCTGTCTTAGACCTCCTGACTTTGGAGCTTGAACTAGCCATAGAAGAAGGAGTCTTAATTCCTTGCATTGTCGCTTGGTAGGGCCCTTCCACCTGAACTGGCTCATTCCTAATAAGCATTTGTTGCAAGAGGAGCTTTTGTGCATCCATCAAACATCCTAGAAGGTCTATGACTTGTTGCATTGGATCTTGTGGTGGTAAAGTGTCCCTCACTTGTTGTTCTTCGGGAAGGTTAATCGATTGTTGCATGGTCTCCTCAGGTAGTCTCTTAGAAACAAGGCGAAACGGTCACATTAGCCTAGTTATACTACACACAAGTTGCTTATGGTTTAGAAAAAGAGTTATAACTTTTTATTTTCTTTAAACTCTTTTATTTAGAAAAACAGTGAAAGCGCGCAATTAATCCTTCCCACCTAGTGGTCTTATAGATCAAAGGGGTAATCTACCATTTCTATTATCGGCTTGAACCAAGAGTCAGGTAAGGTCACTTACTCCTGTATTTTGCAGTTGCTAGAATTGATCCGATAATCTCCTCAAATATTTTCAATCTTTCTTCCTTATATGTCTGTTTCTATGTTATGCAGAAGTCTCCAAGATAGAATTCAATTCTTTAACAATCGAAAGTCACACTTCAAGGGTCATGGAGCTAACTCTAATTTCTTCTTTACTTAAGGGTTATCTAACAATTACCTATCCGTTCCTAAGATCGTATCTTAACATTCTATTCTCCTAAAGTCTTCCCCCCAAATTCCCAAAACCTTGTCGCTCTGATACCAACTAAACTGTCACGCCCCGAAGGGTACCCTAAACGTGGCAGTCCACCGTATACAATATTAAAGCTTAAGTGACCGCCTCAGTCACGTGAAGACTTCCATACTATCTACAAGGCGTCTAACACATGGAGAAGACACATCGAAGTGATACATTGTTGATACAACTGGAGTAACAATGTAAAAGAAGTTCAATTCACTATACTTCAAATACAAATCATTATACTTCAATTACAATTCATCAAAAGATTTTACTACATAAAACTATTATTGTAATCCCCCAAATTTTACATAATCTAATTATAACAAATACTAAAAATTAATATAGGATTATATATAATACTTAGTAAAAATCACTCCAAATTTTTCTCGATTTAAAAATGTTAGAGTGTGAGTGAAATTGATTATAATTCGAAAAGATTAAAATCGTTACCAATAAAAAAATTTTTTTTTTGAAAATACAAACTGAACTTCTATGAATTTAAATAATTTAAAACAATGATAAACCAATCGTTAATATCAATTACTGAATTCTTTTTCCTTAAATTCAATACTTAGGAAACAAATCATACGCTTGTTAAATAATGAAATAATAGCGTTCAAAATCTATTAACAATATTAAGTAGCAAAAATATGTTAATAACTCCTATACAGTAAAACACGATAATTGATCAATAGCCCAACAAGAAATCATGGTTAATCTTAATTCTAAATCATAATAACGGTACTCATCGGTGTAAAACAATAATCCAAGGATGAATTACTAGGATTATAAATGCATAATAGAAACCAATACCAATCAATAAATATTAATCTAGATCTAGAATTAAAATTTTAAAACTCGCTGTTATACTTGTAAAGGAATTCTGAATTTAATAAGCTTTGATTCCCGATTAATATACTGAACTTGAAAAATTTAATCACGTAAGCTAAAATACTAAAAACAATTGATCGTGTAAACTAAATATTTGTTCATACAAACAATCTAGAATTCATTTTAGAACTTAAATGATTCTACTCCGATAAAACTCTTAATTAACCGACATCAGTATAAATTTATAAATTTGTGTCGGTTAAATTATTGTAGTTAACTATTAATTAATAATAATAATAATAATAATAATAATAATAATATAATAATAATAATAATAATAAAAGAAGGATCGAAGGAGCAGAATTGAAAACAAACAATCTTCACCGTTGGGAATTCGCTGGAATTCATCACTTATACGCGCCAAAACAGAATATCACGAATGGAAAACGCTGGAGATTCATGAACCAATGAAATGCAGACATTACATCATGTTACACACTCCAAGAATTGAAAGCTCGGCTGCAGCAGAAATTAAAATTCGAACAGAGGAATTCATGGAGCAGAGGGCAACAAACTGGAAACATTGGCCGAAGTCCACGCATCACAGACAGGGGAAGATATGCAGAACATCCACGATGGAAACAGAGGGACGTTGCTCCACGCGCTACAACTCAACACCACGAACGTGAAGCAGCAGCAGAAGATCGAGACTCACATCCATCGCTGCTTGAAGTGGACGCTGGGACGTGGAGCAGCAGCTGAAAAACTCCACGCGCAAGCCAATTCCATGCACGAGCAGTCCACGTATCAGCACACGCTAGAATCCACACGCAGCATAAGAAATTGCGGAAGCAGCAATCCCCACCGAACAAGGGCACTCCACGCATGCACGCACAGCAGGCTATATCTCACGCACAAGCAGTAGAAGATTGCTGCAGTTCCATGTGCAGCATCAGCGTCGGCCACAGATGAAAGCCGCGCACGCTCGAATTGGAAATCAGAGGACGCTGCAGTTCTACTCCTCACGCACGCACACTGCTGGATTCCCAACGAGACGAAGTCATTCCACGCACAAGACAGCTAGGACTCCACACACAAGGTGCTGGCAGCTCCACACGCAAGCAGCAGACTTCATCTCCCTCGCACGGCTAACAGCATTTCACGCAACACCTCCACACACACGCCCAACGCAGCTCGGATTAAAACAGAGCAGTGGAGAAAACAGAGCAGCAACTGTTGATCTTTCTTGGTTGCAGCAGATGTTATCCAACTTTGGTCCGAATTTCACACACAAATTCAACCCGAAAAGGACACCCCAACCAACCACAATGCTCCACATAGGATTAGCCTTAAATGCAATAGAATTTCAGTTCAAAACAAGTCATAAAACAACTGCAACATGGAATTCAAATTCGTAATACAGCAGTAAGTGAATTTCCAACTGCAGAACTTCATTTTTCCTGCCCAACTTTGATCCGAATTTGAGTCCCAAAATTCAAACAAAATTGACCCACAATCCAACTAAAATACTCCACATGTAATTAACATTAAATACCAAGAATATTAGCTCAAGAAAACAACCAAAACAGTTCCAAATTTGCCCTCAAATGCCTAACAAAAACAAACAACAGCAGAAGGAATTCAACAAACACTGCAGTAAAGTTCCAATTTCAACCTTGGATTTTGATCCGATTTTGACCCGATTTTTCTTGCAACATGAGCCCTATTTTACACACATAAATGGACTTAATTAACTAACAAACAAACCCAATTAATTCCCTTAGAAATTAGCTACAAATGTCATATACAAATTCAACCAAAATCGTTCTCAAATTCGCATCAAATTTCCAGCCACGATACATCAACAGAAACTTGTGTTTTTCAAGCTTAAAACACTCTCTTTAGCCTCCTAAACTTAGCCTAACCTTAGCACATATATATAGCCTTAAGTTAGACATTAAATTAGCTCAAAATTTCCAAAAACCAGCTCAAAAATTCTCTCAAAACAGCCACTAACGAATTTACAAAATTCCTCTTCCATGCTCACTTGTTTAAACTTGTTTCAACACTTTAAAAACAAAGTGTATCCCTTGTTTAGATCCTATAGCACTATCCAAGGATTAATACTCATCAACCACAATCAAAACCCACTTTAACAAACCCAAACAACATTAAAGACCAAACTAGATAGTCTTGGTTACCATAGATTCAAATTAGACCCAAGCTCAACAAGGTAAGAGAATCAAATAAATATATATGTCAGTTTAGCTAGAATAGTTTTCATTAGTTACTCATCTTTCTAACTTTTCTCTTTAGATCAATAATTTCATCAAGAATGAAGAGCTAAGTTCATCCTATTACCCAATCAAGGTAAGAATTACATTAAGTTTAAATATTCATTATGTTGATTTATAGGAATCTGTCTTACAAATTTATCAAGATTAGTCTAATAATATATGCTATCTAGACTATTTAGGATATAAACACATGAACTTGAAGATTTTTAAGTATAGAAATTCAAATCCTAGAAAGGAAAAACCAAAACTATACTTAAACTACAACAAGCTAAATTGAACTTCAAATAACTCATGTAGACCATTAGAAAGAATGAATAAACCGTATTGATGTGTTTGTGTAAAGCCAAAAACGACCCCACCAATGGAAAGAACTCGGAAAATACTAGGAAAACAATTATTTATTCATCGAAAACGGATTAGAAATGAGTTAGATATGATCAAAACAAGTTTTGACTACAATTGTTCAGATTCACTTGAAATCTATGCATGTATTTTGTAAATTTAAAAATTTTACAAATGTCTTTTCTTGAAAATAATTCCACTACAACGACGTACTCTTCGAGTACTACCAAATCGACTATTTATACAACGAAATCGGATTTAAAACAAATAAGAAATCGCAAATGAAAGTTCATTCAGTTTTCAACCAACATAAATGCTATTGTTATTTCTATTAATATAGTTATGATAATTATCATTATTATTACTTCTATTTATAGTATTCGGTATTATTGATACTTTCATTAGAATTTTTGATACCGTTATTTTTACATTAAGGTCATTATATTTATATTAACAATAATTCTATTATTATTTTTGTCACTACTGTTATTGTTTACTAATAGTATGAAGATAGTTGCTATTATTATACTTGTATTATTACTAATATTGATATTAACGTTTCCAAAACTAATATTACTAATAATATTGTAGTATTTGTTAGTATTTCTCTTTTGATGTTTTGATGATAACAAAAAGATTAAGTATTACTAATGAATTTTTGAGTATGCAGAAATCTCACATTTAATGTGATAAGTGAAGTAAGAGTTTTCAAGAGCTAAGCAAGAAGTTATGAAAATTTAAAGATAAATCGAAAAGTAGTTCAGAGACAAATAGAAAGACAAAATAGAATCCAGAAGGAAACTCAGAGAGTGAAATGGCTGAGCGACAAAACAAAACTGCTCAGAAGGTAACTCAGAAGGTAAACTGGGAACAAGAACAGGATTCGCACAAAAAGATCACAGTTCGAATCTTTCAAAATTATTTTATTATTTTGAAGACCCAGCTCCAAAGTTGAGTGTATTTGGGTAATACATTCAAATGTTCCACAAAGATGGTTATTATATCCAAGGGGATTCGATTTTTTTTAATCAACGTATAAAATCTCAAAAGCTTATGACAGAAAAATTAAATTAATCAAAGATCAGATTATGTCTGTTATTTATGGCTTGGGTTTATATTCAATGATGTTATAGAATTCGTTTTGTTATCCAGTTTGACAGTCAGATCAAGAAGGAAAGATTCTATCCTATTCTTTTGGGATTTAGAAGATATTTCACGAGAAAGTCTATCTTCAAGATGGTCAAACAATGATATGGATAAACATCAACGTTATCAACAGCAAGATAAGATTTGGATAATCACAGAAGTATATCAAGCACAAAATCAGGAACTACTGGAGATTATCATCTATCCAATTGTTTTGAATTCGAATTCACTAACCGTTTTCAACCGAAGAAGAAGGAGAATTTAAATTTAAATATCTCGAAGACATGAAGACAGAGGAGTGTGAAAAAGACGAGAATAATCAAAAGCCTTTGAGAATCTCTTGCAAAATTACTGTCATTCGAAATTTTCCTTGAGCTGAAATTTAGAAACGTTTATTCTTTTGTTTCAAAGCATTGTATATCTTGAATGAGATTTGTGTAGAAGTGAGAGTTACATTTAGTCTCTGTAGATCAGTAAATAGCTTGAGTGAAGCTAAATAGGCTGAGCAGAGTGTTTGAAGTTCTTTGTTGAAGAACAAGCTTGTATTCTCATTTCTTTTGGAAATAGTGGAACATACCGGTGTGGAATACCGGTCCCCGGCTTGGAGCTGGAAGAGAGGATTGACGCTCGAGGCGGAACCTCTATAAATCGATCTTGCAATCTCTTTCTACCTTATCTTTTTAATTTCGTGCATATTTTATTGTTTATTCTTGCTGCATCATAAACTCAGAAGACCAGTCAGAGAGTAACTGGAAATTTAAGTTCTACTGAACATTGAACTCAGAAGATCAGTCAGAGTAACTGGGAGCAAAATAAATTTTTATTAACATATTATTTTTTAATTATTTGCAAACTTGATCTTGTCTGATATTATTCGAAATTTATAAATATATTTAAAATAAAGTTTTAGAAGCCATTTAATTTGAGTAACTAAGTGAAGTGAATTTGGTTGAATTTGAAAAAGGTTAAATTTTATTAAATAACCAATTCACCCCCCTCTTGGTTATTCTTTTCGGGACCAACAGTATTAAACTTAGTTTGTTTTGCAATAAGACCAAAACTGAAATATAATAGAAATTTGATGTATTTAGACACGATTTTTATAATTCTTGGAAGATATAGATACTAGAACATACCCTTAAATAAAAAAAAATACCAATTTGAGAGACAGATAAGGTTGACGGGCAAAGAATTAATAAATAAAAATCTTCTATTAAAAGTAGTAGAACTTAAGAAAAGATAAATCCCTTGAATAAAAATATAGATAGCAATTAATAAAAAACTATATCAAACACCGATACAGAATATTTAGGTATCTAAAATGATTTAATTAAATTATTTAACGATGCAATAATTAAAGTTACGAGTGCAGTCTAATATTCGACGATTAGAATCAGCGCCTTTAATTACAGGAAAACTTCTCTTATAGAAACGATCCGATAATGAATCCCTATTATTTTCCTTTCATAGGAAAATAGATCAATTTCTGGATTATCAATAGCTTATACAACAACTTAGCGAGGACCTTAGTGAGTTACTTGACTTATCACATTATTTGTGCTTGTAATATAGTTGCACTTATAATAATAATATATTCAATTGATATGCATGTGGGATTGGGATACTGCATGATGCGTGGTATGATTGAATGGCAAATTATCATAATATAAGCGATAATCCTATTGTATGTTAAATATTGTATGAAACATGTTGATGATTGTCTGTAAATTGTATGATCGCCTTAAACTTGATTAACAGCTGTTGGTACTATAAATGAAATGGACATGCATTGCACGATTTGCATAAACTGCATATGGAGATGTGGCAGCCTACTACGTGTTAGTATTTCAGTTCTCTGATAATGCTTGGTTTTTCTAGGCAAGAGGCTATTAGTTCTACGCAAGCTTACCTTGGTTTCGTCGGTTCCATGGGAACTAACTGGAAAATGAAGGACGCCGCCCATGGTATCGCTTTGAAATGACTAACACTTAATGGAGTCTCTTTGTTCCAAAAGGAAATTGAGTGAAGCAACCGAGTGTTGTTATTCCTATGGTTCTCTGTTTCTCCTGGGTAGGTAGGCCATAGATCGGTTCCTTCAACCCCGATGAAGAGGGCGTAAATCTTCATCCTATTTTGGAATCTAGATCATCCAAGCTTGTAATGTGCATATGGTTGATTGTTGCATTTCATATGATTGATAATTATACTTGGTTGCTATTGTTTGATGTGTGGTCTAGTCAGGTTATCTCACTGAGCCCGTGGTTCGCTCACCCCCCTACAGTTTTTGTGCAGGATTATTACTAGCTGGGATTGGGCTAGGAATGTGTAAAGAGAGCTTCTCCAACGAACTCTATTGAAGATAGAGATATAGGATATTGTAAACTTAGAATGTAAATTTTATAATGTTGAATTTTGTAAGTTGTAGTTTGAAACCCAATTTCACTATTTGGTGGGGGATACCGATTCTCTGCGATCTTGGTGGAAATTGGAAAATCGGATTTCATAGTTGAAATCCTGTAATATATTATATCATATATATGATAAATATTTATAAATAAATAGAGTCTTGTATACTCTGACATACAAAACGGCTCTCATGTTATGGGTGCATACGTGATATGATGGCTTTAGATAAATCCTGTTAAGCCCCCATATTAGAGTCGTGACAGAAGTGGTATCAGAGCTCTAGGTTGTCAGAGATAGGAGCAACCTACCAAATGTGAGATTGGGTAGAACCTGGGTAGATAAACTAAGTTGATAAATTAAAGCTGTAGACGTTTAGATATATATATGTATATATTTATGTATTACAAGTATCATACGGACATATGTTGTCCACAAAGATGTAAATGAAAAACTCTTACATCTTATTCTAATGTCGAAAGACATTACAATCCTGAACTAGAAGCCAAACCACAAGCTTCTAGGCTCGTTAAATCTATGTTAGCTAGATCACGAAATATATTCTTTACCCTCCTCATATGAACTGGAATTGATGAAGAAACTCAATAACTAGGAAAGTGAACATGACATTTCAGAAAAGAATATCAATTATATTTCCAAATATACTATAGTTTTACAAGAATTCCTTTGGCATTATACTAGAAAGTTGATTGACCAATTAAGGAGACTGAACGAAAGAAATGATTTTTAGTTGAAACAGAAAAGATAATTTTCTCAATATATTTTGGAGGAATTATAAGAAAATAGAAGATTGGAAGTTGGTAAAACCATATCATAAGTGTTGGATCAACTATTATGACTATTAAGATAGAATCATATTTTGATGACAAGAAATACTCTCATTTGGGAATATATAATAGAAAAAGGAAATCCTTAAGCTTGAATCTACATATACTGGCAGTAAGCAGTATAGACTGAATGGAGCTTAAATAGTGCCAATAATCAGTGATCAAATAAAAATTGAGGAATAGTTGGTAAAATTTTATCTGTGGAGATTAGTACTAATTATGTGGAGATAATATGAAGAATATACGACGGATTGATGAATTAAATCTCGAGTGGTAGATTATTAATGATTATGAATAGAAATCCAATAGGAGGAATAGTAGTACAGAAGGATAAAAACGACAATAATAACAAAACTACTAAACCAAACGAGTGAACGTGGTGTTTGGACTCATATGAATTTGAACAAAAGTACGAAGAATATATGAGATGAAACAAACATGAAGATATCAAATTTACTACCAGATGTATTTTAAGTTAATATTGGATATAAATATATTTGGAGAATTATTATAACCTATGTGGTGATAAGAGTAGAACGAATTATTCGTTGATGATCTCATAAAACAAGAGATATTACTAGAGGTATTGAGGTCATCACACTAGTACAGAAACTCAAGACAACTGCAGAAGAATAAAATAGGATAAATGATCATATTTTTCTTTACTGAAATGATTCTATAGAACAAGTCAACATTAAATTAGTAATGATGAATCATACTTTTGGAGACAATGGATTAAATAAAGAGATAAATCTTGGTAATTCAAGTGATGGATATATTCATAGTCAACGATTTCAAGAGTAATTATGAAGTTTCTGTTTTTTACCCTTTAGAAGTATTATCTTACTGATATCGTAGAAAATAAGGTATTTACGAGATATATAAGAAAGAAACTTTGTTGATGCTATTACAATCATTTTGAAAGAATAGAGAATGCTTTTATTGGTTTCACTGTCGTAGAGATATAAGACTATAGATACGGGATAAATGTCTATAGTAAAATAAGTTCCAAACACGAAATCCATTGGAATTTAGATAAACCCCTACAAGTTTCGAGGACAAAACTTTTCTTAAGGGGGGGAGGATGTAATCCCCCAAATTTTACATAATCTAATTATAACAAATACTAAAAATTAATATAGGATTATATAGAATACTTAGTAAAAATCACTCCAAATTTTTATCGATTTAAAAATGTTAGAGTGTGAGTGAAATTGATTATAATTAGAAAAGATTAAAATTGTTACCAATAAAAAAAAATTTTGAAAATACAAACTGAACTTCTATGATTTTAAATAATTTAAAACAACGATAAACCAATCGTTAATATAAATTACTGAATTCTTTTCCTTAAATTCAATACTTAGGAAACAAATCATACGCTTGTTAAATAATGAAATATAGCGTTCAAAATCTATTAACAATATTAAGTAGCAAAAATATGTTAATAACTCCTATACAGCAAAACACGATAATTGATCAATAGCCCGAGAAGAAATCATGGTTAACCTTAATTCTAAATCACAATAACGGTACTCATCGGTGTAAAAAAATAATCCAAGGATGAATTACTAGGATTATAAATGCATAATAGAAACCAATACCGATCAATAAATATTAATCTAGATCTAGAATTAAAATTTTAAAACTCGCTGTTATACTTGTAAAGGAATTCTGAATTTAATAAGATTTGATTCCCGATTAATATACTGAACTTGAAAAATTTAATCACGTAAGCTAAAATACTAAAAACAATTGATCGTGTAAACTAAATATTTGTTTATACAAACAATGTAGAATTCATTTTAGAACTTAAATGATTCTACTCCGATAAAACTCTTAATTAACCGACATCAGTATAAATTTATAAATTTGTGTCGGTTAAATTATTGTAGTTAACTATTAATTAGATAATAATAATAAAAGAAGGACCGAAGGAGCAGAATTGAAACAAACAATCTTCACCGTTGGGAATTCGCTGGAATTCATCACTTATACGCGCCAAAACAGAATATCACGAATGGAAAACGCTGGAGATTCACGAACCAATGAAATGCAGACATTACATCACGTTACACACTCCAAGAATTGAAAGCTCGGCTGCAGTAGAAATTAAAATTCGAACAGAGGAATTCATGGAGCAGAGGGCAACAAGCTGGAAACATTGGCTGAAGTCCACGCATCACAGACAGGGGAAGATATGCAGAACATCCACGATGGAAACAGAGGGACGTTGCTCCACGCACTACAACTCAACACCACGAACATGAAGCAGCAGCAGAAGATCGAGACTCACATCCATCGCTGCTTGAAGTGGACGTTGGGACGTGGAGCAGCAGCTGAAAAACTCCATGCGCAAGCCAATTCCACGCACGAGCAGTCCACGCATCAGCACACCTGGAATCCACGCGCAGCACAAGTAATTGTGGAAGCAGCAATCTCCACTGAACAAGGGCACTCCACGCATGCACGCACAGCAGGCAATATCTCACGCACAAGCAGCAAAAGACTGCTGCAGTTCCACGTGCAGCATCAGCGTCAGCCACAGATGGAAGCCACGCACGTTGGAATTGGAAATCAGAGGACGCTGCAGTTCTACTCCTCACGCGTGCACACTACTGTATTCCCGAACGAGGCGAAGTCATTCCACGCACAAGACAGCTAGGACCCACACACAACACTGGGCAGCTCCACACGCAAGCAGCAGACTTCATCTCCCTCGCACGGCCAACAGCATTTCACGCAACACCTCCACACACACGCCCAACGCAGCTCGGATTAAAACAGAGCAGTGGAGAAAACAGAGCAGCAACTGTTGATCTTTCTTGGTTGCAGCAGATGTTATCCAACTTTGGTCCGAATTTCACACACAAATTCAACCCGAAAGGACACCCCAACCAACCACAATGCTCCACATAGGATTAGCCTTAAATGCAATAGAATTTCAGTTCAAAACAAGTCATAAAACAGCTGCAACATGGAATTCAAATTCGTAATACAGCAGTAAGTGAATTTCCAACTGCAGAACTTCATTTTTCCTGCCCAACTTTGATCCGAATTTGAGTCCCAAAATTCAAACGAAATTGACCCACAATCCAACTAAATACTCCACATGTAATTAACATTAAATACCAAGAATATTAGCTCAAGAAAACAACCAAAACAGATCCAATTTGCCCTCAAATGCCTAACAAAAACAAACAACAACAGAAGGAATTCAACAAACACTGCAGCAGAGTTCCAATTTCAACCTTGGATTTTGATCCGATTTTGACCCGATTTTTCTTGCAACATGAGCCCTATTTTACACACATAAATGGACTTAATTAACAAACAAACAAACCCAATTAATTCCCTTAGAAATTAGCTACAAATATCATACAAATTCAACCAAAATCGTTCTCAAATTCGCATCAAATTTCCAGCCAAGATACATCAACAGAAACTTTTGTTTTTCAAGCTTAAAACACTCTCTTTAGCCTCCTAAACTTAAACTAACCTTAGCACATATATATAGCCTTAAGTTAGACATTAAATTAGCTCAAAAATTCTCTCAAAATAGCCACTACGAATTTACAAAATTCCTCTTCCATGCTCACTTGTTTAAACTTGTTTCAACACTCTAAAAACAAAGTATATCCCTTGTTTAGATCCTATAGCACTATCCAAGAATTAATACTCATCAACCACAATCAAAACCCACTTTAACAAACCCAAACAACATTAAAGACCAAACTAGATAGTCTTGGTTACCATAGATTCAAATTAGACCCAAGCTCAACAAGGTAAGAGAATCAAATAAATATATATGTTAGTTTAGCTAGATTAGTTTTCATTAGTTACTCATCTTTCTAACTTTTCTCTTTAGATCAATAATTTCATCAAGAATGAAGAGCTAAGTTCATCCTTTTATCCAATCAAGGTAAGAATTACATTAAGTTTAAATATTCATTATGTTGATTTATAGGAATCTGTCTTACAAATTTATCAAGATTAGTCTAATAATATATGCTATCTAGACTATTTAGGATATAAACACATGAACTTGAAGATTTTTAAGTATAGAAATTCAAATCCTAGAAAGGAAAAACCAAAACTACACTTAAACTACAACAAGCTAAATTGAACTTCAAATAACTCATGTAGACCATTAGAAAGAATGAATAAACCGTATTGATGTGTTTGTGTAAAGCCAAAAACGACCCCACCAATGGAAAGAACTCGGAAAATACTAGGAAAACAATTATTTATTCATCGAAAATGGATTAGAAATGAGTTAGATATGATCAAAACAAGTTTTGACTACAATTGTTAAGATTCACTTGAAATCTATGCATGTATTTTGTAAATTTAAAAATTGTACAAATGTCTTTTCTTGAAAATAATTCCACTACTACAAAGTACTCTTCGAGTACTACCAAATCGACTATTTATACAACGAAATCGGATTTAAAACAAATAAGAAATCGCAAATGAAAGTTCATTCAGTTTTCAACCAACATAAATGCTATTGTTATTTCTATTAATATAGTTGTGATAATTATCATTATTATTACTTCTATTTATAGTATTCGGTATTATTGATACTTTCATTAGAATTTTCGATACCGTTATTTTTACATTAAGGTCATTATATTTATATTAACAATAATTCTATTATTATTTTGTCACTACTGTTATTGTTTACTAATAGTATGAAGATAGTTGCTATTATTATACTTGTATTATTACTAATATTGATATTAACATTTCCAAAACTAATATTACTAATAATATTGTTTATTAAACTTAGTTTGTTTTGCAATAAGACCAAAACTGAAATATAATAGAAATTTGATATATTTAAACACGATTTTTATAATTCTTGAAAGATATAGATACTAGAACATACCCTTAAATAAACAAAAATACCAATTTGAGAGACAGATAAGGTTGACAGGCAAAGAATTAATAAATAAAAATCTTCTATTAAAAGTAGTAGAACTTAAGAAAAGATAAATCCCTTGAATAAAAATATAGATAGCAATTAATAAAAAACTATATCAAACACCGATACAGAATATTTAGGTATCTAAAATGATTTAATTAAATTATTTAACGATGCAATAATTAAAGTTACGAGTGCAGTCTAATATTCGACGATTAGAATCAGCGCCTTTAATTACAGGAAGACTGCTCTTACAGAAACGGTCCGATAATGAATCCCTATTATTTTCCTTTCATAGGAAAATAGATCAATTTCTGGATTATCGATAGCTTATACAACAACTTAGCGAGGACCCCAGTGAGTTACTTGACTTTATCACATTGTTTGTGCTTGTAATATAGTTGCACTTATAATAATATATATATTCAATTGATATGCATGTGGGATTGGGCTACTGCATGATGCGTGGTGTATGATTGAATGGAAAATTATCATAATATAAGCGATAATCCTATTGTATGTTAAATATTGTATGAAACATGTTGATGATTGTCTGTAAATTGTATGATCACCTTAAACTTGATTAACAGCTGTTGGAAAATCGGATTTCATAGTTGAAATCCTGTAATATATTATATCATATATATGATAAATATTTATAAATAAATAGAGTCTTGTATACTCTGACATACAAGACGGCTCTCATGTTACGGGTGCACACGTGATATGATGGCTTTAGATAAATCCTGTTAGGCCCCCATATTAGAGTCGTGACAATTATAAGGCAAATCACAGAACCTAGCTAATATCTTCAAGTATTCCTACTTCCTGCCAGAATCCTGAAGTCATATTCGGCTCCAACCATCTCGGTCCCTACTTAGCATTCTTGAGATAACCTGTTCATACAAACATCTATTGGGGTATAAGCTACCCTAGCTTAGTAAGAATTCCCTTAATTCCATACCATAACAAGCAAGTTATAAATCATCCATATGCTATGCATGAACAAATACATGAGCAGGCAATTATGCATGGGTATCCGGAACCTATACACAGAACGGATTTATGCCCTCCGTATCTTGGGTTAAGAATGGTATTAAAGTCTACACGACCGCTGCTAGTCCCCAAGCCCATGGCTCATAGCACTCGACTCGGCTAGGCTCACACATGGAATGCATCCCCGGTGCGCCTTAGCTTCCTATGAATAAGCTTTGATACCGGGTCTCATTATCCAAATGAGTCCTCGGACCATACCAATCGACCTGTGTAGGAGTAGCATGCTACCAAATGCAATATGTCCGATGCGATGCATGACCAATTTAATTTTTTCTTAAGTCAAAATATTCATACATTCTTTAGAGTGACCAACCAATATCATATGCATAACAGAAATAATATGAACAGTATAGTTATCCAATCGAATCATGTTTCGATATGCTTTAGTATTCTTTGACATACATACATCAACGTCTCATCATCTATCCCATCCCCATTCATATCGATTTTTATCTTGTTCCTATAATTCTAATGCAACTAGCTACAAGCACAAACAAGATAACAAAATAAGAAGAAAACTCACTCGGCCATTGGATCACCGGTCTCTTAGTAAAAGTAATCTGGTGGTAGGGAATCGTCAATTTTGGGTCACCTAAAAAGGAGGAAATACCATAATAAGTATTTCATCACTTAACTAATCCAAACTATCTTATACAAACTATCAAATTCGTAATTCTCGTCCTAAGCGGGAATTCCAACTTAAAACGGCCATAACTTGGTCATTTTAACTCGGAATCTCGCAAATTATATATCGATCTCTATCTACTTCGAAAGATCTATCTAATTCTAATATTATTTTAAAGTTTTGAAAATATTTAGGTCACGAAATAGACGGATCAGATCTGATCAGTAACAATCTCCATTTCCGAAAAATAGTTTTGTAATTGTTTGAAATGTTTCTATTTGATAAATCAAGTATAAATGAAATATGAATGATTTCCTAACATGAATGACATGTGATGAGTTCAATGTATGCATGATCTTGATGATTTTTACTAAAAGAAAATTTTATAACTTCTTATTTTGCAAGATCCATAATAACAACTACTTATGAAAAATCTAGTTTTCTGACTTTGACATTACACTTGTGTTTTGTAATTTCGTTCTTAGGAATTTCTAGTTATCTTAGTTAAAATTGTGCCTTCATAACATATACTACCTAAGACCTTCATTTTTACACAAAAATTTGCATTTTACACTTTGCAAATATGTTTTCAAATGGGATTTACTCAAAAATCCGAATTTTTAGAAATCAAATTTTTGAATGATTCCTTTGGGAAAAACTTGTTTAATGCATTAAAATTTAAGACTTTACTATATCTACTATTTAAGGACTTCATTTAATACATAAAACTTTTATTTTGAACTTGGATAATAGGTGTTTTCATGGGCATCATCCAAAGTTACGAATTTGACAAGTTGACTACTAACTCAAAATTTTCCATCTTGATTCTACTTCTTGTTTTACACATTAATCTCATCAAAACTCATTTCAACTTGTAAAAATCACTACTTAGTGATACCTATTACCTATACCCATCATTTTTCACTTAAAACATGAGTTTTGGAGTTGATAAATGGGTTTTCAAAATTGGCCTTGGTTAAGATCTGAATTTACCAAATTTATTTTTGGACATATCTTTTGATAAAATCCACCTAAACATAGGAAAAATCATCCTTTACATATCTTATCTTAAGAGCCTTTCATTTCTTGAATAAAATCTTCATTTCTAAGTTGTAAAACATGTTTTTAAAATATGCCTTAGCCAAAATCCAAAAATTAGATTTTTATTTTGAAAATAACTTTTAAAAATCACATTTGATTCTTGTAAAAAGAAGTTTTGATGATATGCATCCACTAAACCTTCATTTTCTCAACTAAAACTCCCATTTTGAAACTTGGAAGAGGGTTTTTAAGTATAGGTTTTGCCAAGATACAAATTTCACTATTTTATTCAAGTTCAAAACCAAGATGTACACATAATAAGAACATGAATTTAAAAGAAATGCATGGTAGTAAACTATAAACTCATAGATCTAAACTTTACTCCTTAAAATCATTCATTTATGGTATCTATTCCTTAAGCCCTTCATTTTAAATGAAAAATACACATTTTAAAGTTGAAAAATAGCTTTTCTAAATATGGTTCCCTTTTTATCCGAATTTTCAAAAGTGATTTTTGTTGAAACTAAAATAGATCTTGAGCTTTCTAAAACTTTTATACTATCATCAAGCTATTAGAAGTTATTTATGAACATAAAGCAAAAGTCTAATGGACTTATGAACTCAAAACACTAGATCTAGTTTACTATACTAGTTATAAATGCATGAACACTATGATGGTTATGTGAATGATGAATATATGGATAAATCATTAGCAATAACAACATAACTTGAAAATAGAAAAAAATAGTAGTAAAATAACTCATATAACAAGATCTAAAACATAAAGAAAACCAAAGCTACAAAAAAAAAGTTAGATCTACAAAATATAACTACTTTTAGCAAGAAAATAATAATAATACAAGAGAATAATTGTGGATAAGAGTAGTGTTTTATTTTGGCATCATCATCCTTAGCTTTTAAGCTTATAGAATGTCATTTGATGCATAAAACTCTCACTGTACTTTACCTATACCACCTATAGAAGCTTTGGACAAGAGTTTTATCCAAGAATCTTGAAGAAATATGTGTGGGAGCTCAAAGATGGAATAGGGGTAGCAAGGTTTTCTAGTGAGAATAAGAGAAAATGAAGAAAGAAAGAGGAAAAAGAGAGGAAAAGTGTATAGAATGGTTAAGGTTTGATGGTGTAAATGAGAGAGAGAGATGGAATGAGTTAAAGACACATTAAATGAGATAAAAAAAATAAATGGGCAGCAATTGTGAGTCCCAAAACTGATGTGAAATAGAGGAGAAGAGAGAGAGAAGTTTGGTTGGTTTTCGACTTGAAAATGTAATGTGTAATTAATGTGTAAGGGTAACTTCTTAAAGAAGGGTTTAATTAACTTTACTTTAATAAATTTTGAAGTATTACAAGGGACAAGGCAGCCATAAAGAAGAGAAAAATCTGCCATGAAGTGATAATGAAGTGCAGAAAGATCGAAGTGAAAAAGCAGTGATGTATGAAAGGTGTATTTAAAAGTATGGGTTGTAAGAGTACTTTATTAATAAATAAAATAAAAATAAGAAAAATATAGAAAGTGTATTCCAAATATTTGTAGCAGATTTTTCATAATTAAAATAAGATAATTAATTAATTTATTTTAGTGAATTATCAAATAAGTTACCGGTAGATTAAAATATACAAATATGAGCTATAACTGATATTTTTATAACACGAAAAATTTTAAAAATTATTTTATGAAAATAAAAATATTTTTAAAATATTTTAAAATTATCTAATTAATTTATTTTATTTTTAGTATCGGGTCTTAAACAGAATTTGATCCCGTATAATCCCGAAACGAACTAAATTTTGGAAAAACGAAATTTTCTAGGATATATAAAATATTTGTCTAAAAATATAAGGGTTTACAAGAATAATAAAATCGTATAATGAATAGTACTTAATAGTGCAAAAGACTAGTTAATTACCAATAGTAATGAAATACGAATATAATCACAAAATCAAATAATTCTAGTTATCAAAAAATTACAAAAATTATATTTTTGAAATCCTTATGAAAATACGAGTCTAACAGTATTAATGGTATATGTTTGATATCTCGAGCCCCGGGACATGCTTTTCAAAGTTTGTATCCGTACAGGTTCGAATAGGTCAAAAATTTACCAATCTGATATTTTTAAGCGATCTTATATTGCTACGAGTTATTCTCCACACTTAAACTACACCTTGGCCTCTACGGTTAAGCGCACAAGATTGCCGGACTAAAACAACTTTATTCCATTTAGGGTTCTAGGGTGATTTTTCTGTTTAGATTCTTGCCAATTTGGAGAGTGATGTTTTATGTTTATACAACATATTTAGTTTTAGAAATTTATTTTAAATTTTATTTTTTTAAGTATTTAATATCTCTCAATGTTTTGGAATTCTTGAATTGAGTTTTATTTCCGAAAGTTTATCGTTATTTACTTTTTAATAATTGGTTTTTGGGTTCTATATTACTCGATTTTACAAGTTGGAGTCAAATATAGAATTTATCGTACGTAGCGGTTTTGAATTTGAAGACTGTTGAGTTCTTATTTTATTTTTAAGGATTTTCATTTTCTCAAGATTAAGAATTTTCTGGATTTGTTCGTGATTTAGGACTTATCGAAGTTCGGTTTTAATTTAGACCCATTTTTAGAGTTAATTTTTCAAGTTCATTTTGGAATTATTTACTGAATTTTCCTGGGCTTATAGTATGCTAATGCCAAGGAAAGTATCCCCCAACCCCTGCAATTTTAGTTGAACAGCAAAAGAAATGTCACTAAAATTTCCTTTTAGTAAAAGACACACTATGACTTGGTTTAGAGTAATGACTTCCATAATGAACTATGTCATGTCTATTTTATGTAAGTTTCATGGAAAAAAAAGCAATAAATGATGAGCCAATGCAAAAGTCTGCTGGGCACTGTTCTTTCTTAAATGGAATGAGATTAATACTACAATTCAAATTATATTTCTATCTGCTTCATTGCAAGAAAGGATGAATGCGTAATAGCACTGATGTTGTATGATTGATTTATTTATCGCCTTACCATGTTTGCAGAGGCATTGTTACATTGAGATTCCACTGCCAAAATTCAAGATATTAGAAGAAAACAAGCAAACTAGTCCTCATTAGTGATGTTCCTTGGCACAAATCTCCAAAAACTAATTGTTTGTATATAGGTTTCCATAAATCTAGCAGTCCCAATATTACGAGATCCACAAAGTTTACAACATCTCATTATAATGTAGAGTTCAAAGTGTGGTACAACAAAATTGTAGACCTTGTAGCTAGATGGAATAAAGAAACTATTGACAGCAATATATCAAACGTTCCATAATCCTTCATCTAAGCACATCATGTCATAGCTCAGTTCGCTCACTTGGTAATTGAGCTTGGAACATTATAAGCAAGCACAATAAGAATGGTCAATTTTAAAGCCTGCGCTTTGAGTTATCATTTCAACTGCCTAAATCACGGACAAAAATAATAATGGACGCATTCTTTTTGGCTTTTAGCAACAATCCCATAACAGTCATCACTGGAACCCAAATTCGATTTGTAATTGTATTTATTTGATGGCAATATATTTAAAAAAAAAAAAAATTATTGCAACTAAACAGTAATAGCAGTGCCCTGGGCACTAATTATCAGCTAATACAAGAAGCTCTACATAGCAAGTCATTTACTTGTTTATATCATGAAACATGTACCCAACCTCAAAAAAAAAAAAATATTTTTTAGACTTCTAATAAGTACTTGGATTACTTCTTAGTGGATTTGTATACATAAACCTTTGCTTTTGTAATTGATGGTGAAGCTGCAAAAGATTAAGGAAGATTGCAGCTGCAAAGACTAAGATGGAGACCTGTCTGGGAGATGATGACTTGGAGTTGGTAGTAAGCTTCGATTGCCAGCCTTAATTTAGATTTTCTTATTCTTTTGTTTCCATTATTGAATAATATATTAGCATTCTTTTCTTTTTTAATAAATAGATTGGTTTTCTTCACTTTTCGTAGTTATTCTTTGCATTGTTTTCACATGATTGCTTGTTCATATTTGTGAACATCAAGATCTCACTTAGATCATTAGTAATATGTGCTTGTGCTTAGGAAGAAATCCTTTCCCTTAGCAGCAGCGACTTACCGAGTAATAAAATTATATGACTATTATGTTGCGCACTGGAGCAATGCTATCACTTGCTAGCAATAATATTATTAGCACTTAGAGTAATAAATCGATCGCACTTTAAGCAGCAATAGTATTACGTGTCTTATAGGCTTAGCACCTTAGTAATTGAATTGAGTTGGTTAAAAGGACATTTCCCAATAATTAACCATTCATTGCATGTTTTTAGAGCATTAATTTATATCATACATAGGTGTGACACCATGCCGTCATGCGCCTAGGAAGCAACACGTCTACCAATCATCACTATAAGTAAAGCATTGCATCGCGTGCTTAGGAGACAACGCTATTAACAAGCAGCAATGATGTTTACGGTATTACAATTGCAATTGACTATCATGAGTAGGAGGCTTGCTTAGACTTAGTGATCTAAGGGACCTCTTAAAGCATTTTAAAGCATTAGAGAAAGGCTCTTGTTACCAATAATAGTATTTAAATTATCCCTTTAAAAAAAATTCAATCGTGCTTATGCAGCGATCGTGGCATCTATTTCCTAGGATCAAAATTTCTAATTTTGTTAGTGTAGAGACCCGCTATCACCCCTATAATTAAAATAGGCGATAATAGTTCCCCAACCACATATAACCTATAGGATTATATGTAAGGCTGTCCAAAAAGAAGTGTTTGAGGAATTGTTTGTCTAATTTCACATAATTAACATAATTGAAACCATAATTTTTCAAAACTTTTAGCAAAACATAATTACACCATTAACATATTTCACAAGAGAAATAAACCTAAGTCATGCATGGCTAAGTATGTATATATATATATATTATATTACAACCGAAGCTTCTTACAAGCCTTAACAAAATTACAAATATAATCTAACTAGAACGTTAAATACAACTACAAAAGCTATCATAAATAGTCTATTACAATATATGGATTCCATCAAGTCTAAGGTCATCTCTAGTCCTTCAAACCATCAAGGAAATCCTCGAAATCGGTTCCATACCCCATATTTGTATAAAACTTGTCAGATTCATCACCTGAAATGGTTAAAATATGAGCCAAAGACCCAGTACACAAATAACAAATACAAATGCAAAGTGATTCACACATGCTTAAGCTAAATGCAAAATGCAACAACCAATTATTTATTACTCAATCTTTAGTTAGTTATACATCATGGGAGTATTCAAACTCCGAGCAATAGGGATTTCTGAGGAAACCTTAGTAACGATCACGATGCTCAGGGGGTTGATATAAGTAGCTCGGATACTCATGCCATCCTAGATAAATTTATCCATAATGATTAAGTAATCTCATCTAGGGTTTCTAGTCGTTTCTCAACTTTACTTAACTCGATCCATAATATCACTTAATTCAAGTGTTCCTATAAACATTGAATTAAATCATTTTACATCCTTTCAAGTATAAGCAAATGTTATATCGATACCAAATTCCCCATCGATTACCTGCTAAACCACTTATAAAAGTCACATAAAAATGATAAGGGTGGTCTAAGCGCCTAAAACTACGATGCCCCCAATCTAGCAGAGTTATAGCTCTTCGAGCCAAATTCAATGGTATAAAAGATACTCAACAAACCATTATTAAATTTCTTAATTTATAGTAACTTTAAATAATACTTATCCTAGCAAAGAAACAAGCAAGTTACCGCATACCTAAAATAGCTCGGGAACTAATAGGGTTAGCCGAGTAAGGATCTATCACTTGTACAAGATAATATTGAATTTCTCACTTAGTTCAAGCACTAATCAACTAGTTTCAAACATAACTAATCAAAGAAATTCAAATAAATAATTACAAAGTCATAACATAGCATTTAAACATCGTATTATATCATACAATACTCAATAAATATTCAATTGATTATATATAGAGCTTTGGAAATATTGGAGAAAGTTTTTGAAAATAAAAACTACAGAGACACACCGGCCTTTAACGCCAGCAGCGTTGAACCGGTGCACTATGCACTAAAACTCAACACTTGCCATCATTAGTAGAGTTAAAAAATATACGCCGGTAGCCTTTAGTCTACGCCGTCGGCCTTAAGCTGGTGCAAACTGCAAATCTAAATTTCAAAATTTTTTGAGAGTTCTATGGGGTTGGTATACACCCGTGGATACCTCCAATACCGGTAGCGTTTCTATGTACCCCAACAGCGTGGGAATACACCGGCGGCTTTAAGCTCGGCATTAAAATTTTGATACTATTCGTATTCCACACTACCTCTAAGCCGGCGGTGTTGGAACCTTAATGGTCGGCGTATGCTTTGAAAAATAAACACTGGTAAAATTTCTTCACAAAAGCCGGTGGCGTTTTAAGCGGCTTTAAGAAAATTGGTTCTGATCACATTCAACACCGCCTATACGCAGGTGGCGTTAAAGTACCAGATGCCAGTGTACACTCAGAAACAGACCTATTCGAAAATGTTTTACTTCCCTTGTTTTCTTTACAAAATCTACTCATTTCAAAAATCTTTCAAATTTATTCTAAGCTTCCCAAAACTTGTTATATGTTCTAAACACCATTCAAACAACACAAACTCCACTTCTAATCATCAAACACCCAACTACAACATCAAACACTAATTACACTTCAATTCCACATGCCCTTACACTACTCAACACTAAGCCATCCCAACACAATTATCCCCACATGTCAAAATTCATATAAAACATATACTAGAACTCCTCTAGCAATATAATTCTACTCAAACTACCATCAATACACAAAATCATTCTATCACCAATTAGTACATATACCCTATTCTAACAAAAGCTCAACTTAAATATAAACAAGGCAAGAAGAATACACTTACGATATGGACTTAGAGCCTTGTTTTAATAATCTTGTTGCAAGACTTTAAGAGTTTAAGTTGTAGAAAATAAAAGGGTTTAGTTGTACATGAACATGGAAGAGCTTTTGAAAGAGTAGAAATGAGGTTTTAAAGCTTTTTGGTATGTGTAATGGTGGTTTAAAATTTTTGGATGAATTTTGCACTTCAAAAGTTAATATTTATCCCTTTGGTTGACTTTAGTGGCTACCCTAATTAAGTCCTTTAATTGGCTTGGATTTGGCTAATTAATGAAGCTTACTTTTTGACTAATTAAATGTGGTTTTTAGCTTTATTTGTGACAAACATTTTTGCTATAAATTGATTTAATTACATACATAATCTAACTTATTCTAATCATATTTCATACATTCTAATACACTTAAAAAAAATTATGAACTCAATATTTAATCATTCTAAAATATTTAATTATTTTAAAACAACAACTCAACTCATTATTCATGCATCAACATAATTCACATATATTACATTTCAAAATCATATATAATTTCAATAACACATTTATAAAATGTAAATTAGAAAATTCATGGCCATTTAAGTTAGTTAATAGGGTATTACCCACTACTTGACTACCTAGTATGAGTTACTAGGAAGGTTGTCTTGTTAACTGCAATGGCTTGTAACACGCCTAGAAGTTAAATGTTCATACTAATCTATAGTACACAAGCTTAACATGTCATCATGCACTTAGGAGTCAATGCTGTAAACTCGAAACTTCCACTATATGATACAACCCTAGATTAGATTATGGGTTGACTAGTAACTTAAGAATTAATTAGAAACTCTAATTAGATAGATACTTTAAACTTGATCGGTTTAGGACTCAAGATTTATAAAAGGAACTTTTTGACCTCAAGTGATTCCAAAAACAAGATTTAGTATTCTGAGTTAATAATTCAGGTTGATCAAAGGAACTTCCAATCTAAACCCGAATCTTTGAAGACAAACAGAATATATAGGAAAATTATGAATACCAAGTGATTATTTTAGTATTCAATAGAGCTTTGGAATTAAACCAAGGTATAGTAATGAACCTATACTTGCATTGAAACCCTAAAATTTGAGATTATTAGTTAATAGTAAAATACTTTGATAAAAATTTCATAGTGAGTATCCAAATCTAAAATGTATAACTAGTATAGCCTATGTATAGTAGCTTTATTACATAAATGATTCAATAGAGTTGTAGTTGGAAATTGTGTTCTTAGGATAACTGTTAGGATTATAAATACCCAATAAAAACATAAATTGATATATAACTTGAAATCTAGACTTCAAATATAGAATTGAATCATACCAATAACCAAATTAGGGTTTTCTAAAGCCCTTGAGTTGAAACAAAAATTGACCCGAAAAGCTTTTCAAACTCAATCGCGTGGGATAAATTTTTCTTAAACAATTAGATACGTAATATTAAAGTTTAAATTTGTATTTTTTTTGTTAAACTAAACACTTCATAGGATTCATTAAAGACCTTTGTATATATATACTTACATATATAAGCTAAAATATACCCTAATATTGTATTAAACTACCCGAAAAAACTTAACTAAATATAATAGTTACTATTATATAATATATATATACCTCATTCTGGCTTGTGGGAGACGAATTATACATATGTGGAGGGTTGAGATTTCATTGAATTTGGTGAGCCGAATTTCCTTCATTATTTGTGTTAAAGTTAATTGCCATCTTCTTCAAAGCAAATAAAAACGTGACAAATCATCTCAGCCTTAATGACAATCAGACAAAGGGCTAAATGGACAACAAAACAAGAGCAATTTCTTTCAAAATGAAGGAGGAACACGGCTGGAACATTCTGCTAGGTTATATTATATATGCGAACGAGCTCGGTTGGAGAAGCAAACGATTCCCAAAAATTCTCAAACCTTCCAGAACTCATCCTTAGCTTATTAGGAGTCGAACAAGCCTGGAATCGATTTAAACCATCGCATTAACCCAGTTCGAAATTTCGAACAGAGACCCTAGGAAACGGGAAAACGAGCTCGAGGTAAGAGATGTTATTCCGTGAATTTCTTTGAGTTTTAAGGATTGCTATTAACTCTTAGACATCTTAGGAAGCTAACCAAGGTAGCTGAAGCTTCGAATTTCATCGGAACGTCACGACGAAGGTAATCTTTCCAAACCCTAGCCGAGCTTGATGATCCGATTTCTTGAGGAACATGTTGTTTGAATTCAGTTTTTCTTGGATATTTAAGCTTTAATGTTCCTAGGAGTAGTTTTAGAACCAAAATCCCGACGTTCTAAACGTCGGGATCCGCTGGAATTCGCCGCGCTCATCGGGAAGACGATGAACAGTGCTCCCCCGATGAGCACGGGTTGGGTACACGGGCGTGTACACCCCGTGTACCTCTCGGCCAAATTTAAAAAAAAAAAAAGAAAAAGAAAAGAAGAAAAAAAGGAAAACGATTCTGGATAAATATATATATAATAAATATTAATTAATAATTCTGGAATTTTTATATTTTCCCTGCATTTATTCATTTTCTGGAATAGTATAATAATATATATATAGTAAATCCGAATTTTATTTATTTATTTATTTAATTCAAAACAGAAATATAATTTAATAATTTTCGGTTAATAACTTTTTAATTATAATTATTAATAATCTTTTATTATTAAAAGAATTTTTGTTAATTTTTCGAAAATATTTATTAAAAATAATATGAAGGTAAGACCAAAATTACTTTAACTAAAACATAAGATTATTAGTATAATTTTTTTTTTATGTAATTATTCCATCCAATTATTTCGGAAATTGAATGATTAGTATATTTATTAATATTGTTTATTATTTCATTATTGTTATTATTATTTAATAATATTATTATATTGATTATTATTATTATTATATTATTGTTATTATTGTTATTATTAGTATTATTGATAGTATAACTATTTTAGTACTATTATTGATGTTAATCATTAATGTTTTTACGATTTTCGAAAAAGGGAAAATAACTTCGAAAATAGTTATTATTAAGTTAATAAATTCTTTTATTAGTAAAAATGTTTTCATAAAAGACATATATATGTATAAATTATGAGTTAGTAAATATTAAGTATATACTAGGATAGCTATATGAAAACAGATAACAATGGAAATTTAAATACTCAAATTTGTGAGTATAGAAGTATCTATAGCCTATAAGAAAATTTATTAAGTAATTTAAAAGAAAATTGATATATTTAGGCAATAAAAATGAATTAATGAAGTTATTAACTTTTCAAATACTCAATTGATCGGTTCACATATCAACAGAACCAACCATTAGGACATCTAAGTATTTTTAGAAACTCATGATATAATCTAGAAATTTTTAATCTTATATTCTCTATATCAATAGGTGACTTGGGTGTTGGGGAGGACCTACCTGAAGATTACTACGATAACTAGAATGGGCAGGTGAGTGATTCAGTTTTATTACATTGGTTGTGCTTGTACTAGTAGTGAATTTCATAAAAAGATAATGAAAATTGATGATCTGTTTAAAATATGGAAGTTGTGGATTGTATTCCATTGATTGCCATGTCACTCTAAATCAAGTGATAACACAATTGCTGTATCTAAATAATGTTGTGGTTTATAATGAATTGTCTGTTTTGGTTGATCACCCCTAAATTGACTAATGACTACTGGTACCATAATGGAAAATAATCATGCATAACATATATGCATAAAAGCATTGAGTAAGTAGTAGCCTACTACGTGTTAGATTTCGGATCTCTGGTAATGCTTGAATTATCTAGGCCAGAGAGCTAGTAGTTAATTGCAAGATTACTTTTGTTCTGTAATACCATAGGAACTACATGGTAAATGAAGGACGCCGCTTATGGTATTACTTGAGAATAACTAACACTTAATGGAGTTTCTAAAGCTAAACAGGAAATAAATAATGAACATGATAAGTATAAAGAGATAACTAAATTGAGATTGTTATTTCCTGAAAGCTTAAAGTATCTCCTGGGTAGGTGGACCATAGATTGTGATCCTTCAACCCTGATGGGAGGGCGTAAATCTTCATCCTGTTTGGATTCGGATTATCCAAACTTGTAATGTTCATTTGTGTGATTGCTGCATTTCATATGATTGTTAAATAACTTGTGTGTTATGTGTAATAAATTCTGATTACTCACTGAGCTCGTGTTTTAGCTCACACTCCCACAGTCCTTTCAGGTTCACCCTGTGATCGTGGCTCATTACTAGCAGGAACATGGTCCCGGTAAGAGACTAGAAGCCAGAAGTCTAAAGTTTAGTATAGAATTAGAATATCTATATCTGTAATAGTCTTAGGGTGCATGTAATGTGCATTGGAAGCATCAGTTAAAGTGGTAAGGAATTCTGCAGCTTATGATCTGTAATATAGAAGTTTGTAATAGTTGTTTACTAATTTACATCTTATATATGTTTGTTTATTCCCTCCAAGCAACTAAAAGATCCTGTTTTTGAAAATCAGGTCACTCCTAGAAGGTAACCTAATAATGATAATCAAGTGGTTCTTGATTATTATTATTAGAATACCCTCAGGGCGTGACAAATGCTCTAACCAATCTATAGCAACTTTGAATTACCCCCTGTAGACTTTGTGTTGTTAAGTCATGAATCTCGTATGGACTCAAAGATGATCAACACGTACGACGCAAGCTTAGGGGTTAAGGCATGAAAGCCATCATACCAAGGCATTGCCTAGGCTTAAGGCACAAAAGCTAAGATAGTGCTAAGGCATTCCTTGGGCTTAAGGCATTAACGGAAGCCAAGATGCTAGGGCAATGCCTGGGCTTAGGGTGATCTCGTCTTGGGTAGTATAAGAGGAAGTGTATGATGATGAACCTCCAAGGTGAACTCCAATATCTCTCACCTCAAGAACAGGTTACAAAATGACCACTACTTCTGCAGTAAGGGTTTGGCTCATTGACCGTAGGAGCAATTCCTTCATTTACTATAGGAAGATTAGATGATTGAGGCAGTCGGATAGCCTATTGTAGTGCAGTTATAGCAGGATTTTGGAATACCATACCCTATTGCATAGCGATAGAGGTACTTATAGAGGGCATGAATTGAGACATCATTGCCATGAATTGATTCAAAGCTCCCGTAGTTTCTTGCATAGTATGCATCATCCATGCGTTGTCAGAGGTATTGTCTTGAGTGTCGGTAATAGGATTGGTAGCTTCAAGTGCTAGTATGTTTTGATTAATGTTCTCCATATTGACCTCATGCTCTTGGTTGTTATCGTTAAAGGGTCGGTTGTCCTCTTCCTTGTGAGTTCCATTGACACATTTTCAACTTCCGTTGCCCCTAGTAGAGTTGCTAAAATGTAGTTGGTTGGATCCGATCACAGTGGTCACATGCATGCAGTATGCATCCCATACTACATGTGGCCTCCAAGGAATAACATGGAAGCACACACAAGAAATGACTACAAGCGAGATGGTAGGGACAAGAAGTAGGCAATCTTAGGAAGCTTGAACACATTAGTGATAGGTGGCTGAGCTATATAGCATCAAACTCATTATTCTAGAGGTAAAGGTTGTGTGTTCTTCACTCTTACCTTTGTTTGACCCTTTATAAGAGTATTTTGGTAATATGACGGCATCTTTGTCAAAATCTCGATCCTGCAAATGAAGAGGAACTCTAGGTATTCATAGAGCTTGGCTCTTAATAACATTAGTCGGATAATATTGACCATCAATGGCGAGATGAGTACTCCAAATGGTGGAATTGTCTATGGTCTCTTTGGCCCATGAAAGGCCTCCCTAAGTGTATAAGCTCCTTAAGAAAGGTTGAGAACCGATGGATTGGTTCGGTCCAACGGTCTCTACTCTAAGCTCACCATGTCGAATCTCCTTAGTCATCCTAATTTCATGGACTTGACTCTTTACGCCCTATCACTCAACCCAAAGAGTTCAAAATCCATATTTAGCCCTCTATAAAGTCCAAATAAAGTGATCTAATGAAGTTATGAACTTTAGTATATCAAATTAAGTATGAGATTTTTTATGTGTAGAGCTTTATGATGGACCAAATTTAAAATAATGAAAGTTATCAAATAGACTATTGACATTAGTGATGGGCACAGATCAATTTGGTTCGGTTTTTCCTAAAACCAAACCAAACCAAACTATAATTTATGGTTTGGCTTTTTTCCATCCCAAACCAAACCACTAACTAATGGTTTGGTTTAGATTAAAAATTATCTAAACTATTAAATAATGGTTTGATTCGATTTGAATTACAATTAAATCAAAATTCTAACTAAAAATTTTCTTTGATCTAGTTTTTTTACATTTGTGCAGATACTTAAATATTTATATCACTTTATAAAGTTTATATTATAAACTAATAAAAAATACTTTATGAATCCAGCATTCTTTTAATCTATAATTTTCTATGAAATTAGTTATTTACTAATAAAATACATTCATTAAGCAATACACAGTAAGTCATAATTTTTAATTTTTAATAGAACCATTAAGTCAATTATCTACCAATAAATTTAGCCAAAATAAAATATCATTTATCAATAAAAATCATCAATAAATAAAATTATTCGCTGACAAAAATGCATTAAATAATTAATAGATAATAAGAGTTTATAATTAAATAAATAAATTTTGTACTTTATAAAGTTAAAAACTATTTAAAAAAAGTAGTTTATCATCAACAAAAAAATATATATCATGAGCCTAAAATTTTTTTTTAAATGAACAAGTTGATTTTAATCAATATTCACCAAATAATAAATATAACATAAAATCATATAAATATATATATGACCTTTGATAAATCATCATAAAAAAAATCTATAGTTATAATATATAATAAAATATTATTATATTTTCTAAAACGGTTTGATTTGGTTTTATGGATTGGTTTGGTTTACCTTTGAAACCAAACCATAAATTTATGGATTGGTTCAAATTGGAAAATTTTTTAACTAAATTGTTTAAAAAAAACCATATTTTCGATTTGATTTGGTTTGATTATGGATTGGTTTGGTTTGGTTCGGTTTAGTTTGATTGATTTTTTTGCCCACCCGTAATTGACATATGGACACACGCATAAACATGGTCATGATCCCCAAGTGACATGTGCAATGCTTAATTTTCCTTCTAATGTCCCATCATTACAAAGAACATTGTGCATCTTCCATTTATGGATTCAAGTTAGGGTGGGCACGAATTGGTTTATCCAATAGGCCATTGACATATGGACACACACACATATACATGGTCATGGTCCCCAAGTCATACGTGTAATACTTAATTTTCCTTCTAATGTCCCATCATTAAAAAGAATATTGTGCATCTTCCATTTATGGATTCAAGTAAGAGCAGGCATAAATTGGTTTAGTTCGGTTTTCACTAAAAACTAAATCAAACCATAATTTAATATTCATTTTTTTTAATTCCCAAAGAAAATCCTTAAAACAACAATTTGGTTTAGTAAGGATTACAGATTGAGCCCTGTTTGTAATTTGATAATATTATTTTTTCATAACTTGCAATCTTATATGTAAAAGTACTAAATTTGCTAAATAATCATAAGTATTAAATCACACAAAATAATAAATCAAGTCAATAATAAGAAAACAAAAAAAAGTTTAAATATTTGTTAACAGCTAAATTTAATAAAAGTTAGTATGTGATATATATTTTGAGTAAACCTCTTTAAATGATTTATAAATTATGGCATAAAACTTAAATAATCATATATTTTAATATAAACTAAAAAATCTTTTAATGGTTATGTTATAATATAAAGATTGTTTTAGTTACAAGTAAATTAACAATACTTATTTCCAAAACAAATTGGCTTAATTTATCCTTCCAAACCAACCATAAATTTATGGATTGATTTAGTTTAGAAATTTTTTAAAGCAAATTGCCAAAAATAAATAAATAAATAAAACCTTACTTTCTGTTTGGTTTAATTTAGTTAATGGATTGGTTTAATTTTGTCAGTTTTTTTTACCTACCCTTAAATTCAAATACGGTTTCATATATTGTTTTTTATATGTGTTGTTCTAATTGACCGGTTTAAGGTTTTAAAGTTTCATTTTTTTCCTGTTGCCAATAGTATTAAAGTTTCAAGAAAAATAGAAAATCCTAAACACACTTTTTATTGTCATTCTCTTAATATTCAACCTTTGTTATTTTAATAAAAATTCAAAAAAGTGCTACAAATTCATATAATCTCTTAAAATTTCATAAATTCGTCTAATTTATAAAAGTCATAAAATTACCCTATATATTTTTGAAAAAGCTTTAAATTTCTATAGGTTTTGCGGAAATGCAATGTTTGAATTTAAAAACTCCCTTAAATTAAAGGTTTGTTTAATTTGTCTTATTTTGGTCTACTCATTATCTTTTTTACACTCACTCAAGTAGAGATGTTTGTTGAAAAGATGAAGATAAACTTATATGTAACGCCCTAAAATAAAGCATTACAACCCGCCACGTATCCCCTCTTATATAAGACACGCAAAGGCTCTATTATCCACAATAATACAATCATCATCTGTAAATACTCATAGGGTATCTCATAAGATACGAAACCTAATAAAACTAAAAACTCATATTTCATAAAACATAAACTCCTTGTTCCAACATAAAATCCAAGTTGACATCATAGTCAACAAATTTAACACAAACTAAAAACTGTTTACATTAAAATCTTTTCATGTAAAACCAACAAAAGCATCCAACTACAATTCCAAATGATCAAAACATGTCCTTTCTTAGAAATTTGATATATGAAGCCTAACTCTCGGCTAGTAGTCAGGTCGACTATCGCCATCCCCACTATCAAAGAATAAGTCATATCCGGAAAGATCATACACTATATCTTCTTCACCTGTACCTAAAATTTAAAAGAATGAGCAGCGACGCCGAGTACGATAACTCCAATCCAAAAACAAATGGCATATGCACATACAATAGACAAGTAATTCATGCAACTTAAACTAATGTAAACAGTCATAATATTATCTTTCTTAAGCCAACAAAACAACACAGTCCAGTATTAGGTATACTTTAATCCTAAACTCAGAGTTACTCAGACCCCATTGAAAATGATACAACTCTTTGAAAATAATAATCATATACATATATGGATGAATGGGTACTCCCCCAAACACGCCGAATCAGAACACCTAATTCTACCGGAATCATATCAAGGCACGAATCCACTAGGGACAACGTCACACCAAGATCATTAGGGTGCCTCACCAGTATCACTGTCTGCTAGGCCTTTACTGGTAAAGCCAAGCACGAACAAAACATACAATTATTAAATCGAATAATGATTAGGTTTATTAAGAAATTATGTTCCTACAAGCATTCAATCAATACTAAACTTACAAGCAAAAACAACAAGCAAGGATTGATCGTACCTTTCTCAGTTTTAGGAACTCTAATATGAATATCCTAAAAATCCTTTATCGACAACACTCAATCATAACCAATTATCCCGAATCTCTATAACACTTCAATCAATAATGACAATACAACAACAATCCAAATCTCCAAATTCTTGTCAACAACATACATATATAGAACATATAAGAACACGATATAAAAAACCTTAATGTACTACAACTCCCGAAATCCTAACCTGACAAAGAAAATCACCTAGTTGCACTGTCTAACCCAATCAATCTTTCACAACAATCTACAGATCTCGATAATCCTCCAAAACCCTAATATTCATAACAACAAGAACAATCACATTCATATCAAGAATGAACTTTTATTGAATCTTTACGTTTAAAAGACTTTACTTACTTGCTTGGATCACCAAAATCGAATCATTTCTCAAAATTTCAGATTCCACACAAAGCTAGGATTTCTCTCCAAAAACCTTCATGAAAATCCATAAAACCCTAAGAAAAACTTATGCAATTTCATATTTAATCCTTAAGAGAAGGTTAAAAATCACTTACTTTGGATCAAAAACACTCTCCGGATGATTCTCTAAGCCTAGATCTCCAAGAACACTCCAAAACCCTCTTTGACACAAGAAGAAAATGATAAAAGAATTTCTGTCGAAACTATTTTTTGCGTCTCATATTTATAAAAATTTGGTCATAAGCTAGCCCTACGCCGGCGACGTACGTTTAAATCTTGCCGGTGTATACCCTATGCTGGCAGAATTTACACGAGCAGTGGTAGCATTCATCGGGGCTTTGAATTCCCAGAACTTCAATCCTACCACATACGCCAGCAAATCTATGCCCTACGCCGGCAGCGTTCCTAGCCGGTGTTAAGAGAAACCCTAATGTACACCGGCGGCATTGCACCTAGCATTAAAAAAACGCTACTATTCCCTTCCTATGCCGTCTCTACGCCGACAGTGTAGATTCTGCAAGAGGCAGCGTACAATCTGTCAAAAATTGCAGAAATCCAAACTTTAATATTCATTCTACAATCAAACTTAAACCTTTACAACTTACTTATTTTAACCTTAAACTCATCCTATATCATCTCATGATTCATAATTCATTATATTTTCATCTTTATTTCTGTATTTTACATTATATATACTGCTTTTTTAGAATTAAACACTGGATAAAATTCTTATGGAATTTGACTAATTTATCATTAACTATATTCACTTTTACAAATATATGAATTAAAATTTTATTTTTTCAACATATAAAATATATTTTAAAAAACGTTTTTTTTTTCCTTAAAAGTGTGAATTTTCACATCTTAAATCCCAAAACCAATCACTAATTTTGTAATAATTATGAAATAAAAACAAATAAGACATATATAAGATATATTTTTCCAAATATTAATCTTCAAATAAATAGAGATTAAATAAATAAAATATAGATACATATTGTGAGACCTCGTAAGAAGATAGGAACCAATTAAAATAGAAATTAATCCATGATTAAATTAATTACATTAAACGATGGATACTTATGAATATGACTAGGAGCCGAAATTAGAAATTTCTAATCGATAATCGAGAAGATATAAGAATTATTAAAATAAAAAATAAAATGATAATATCTTATTAAATAAAAGCACATGCTCTACCATTAAAATAAGTCTACACAAGCTAAAATTATACAGATTGGATAAAAATCATTAAAGATCCAACACTATTCATTTATATATTGGAAAAAAAACAGGTCATATTAGGGAACTAATAAATTTCACAAATTTCAACAAATGAAGAATTAATAATTATTATAAAATATGTCAAAAACTAAGGAAAATTCATAAAAAAAAAGGGAAAATGGAAAAAAATTGCCAACAAATTTAGATATACGTGTCACACTAGAATAAAAGCTACTTACCCTTTTTTTCATGCAAAAGGAGGACACTTGTCATTTTTAATAATTATAAAATAAGATGAAATTTATGAAAATTCATAAAAATATCACAAGCAGCACAAAAATATCCCAAAATTTTGACACACGTGGCATAACACTAGAACGACACCCATAATTTTTCATGCAAAAAGGATAACATTTGGCATTTTTTAATGCATGGAAAAAAGCTATAAATACCAAGTCATAGAATAAAAGATTCACACAGCTCATTTCAAGCATCCTAAAATCACCAATTTGTAATTTGGCACTAAAATTATTCTCCATACTACCAACAAGTTCATGGTTGTAGAAGATGGCTGGAGATGGTGGTTCTAGCGGTGATTGGGTAGAAATTGCAGAAATTTTCACGAAGTCATGTGAGCTCCTTTCGTAAAACGCTTTTATAGATAAACTCTAAATAATATTAGGTACCTCTCATGAAAATTTCATAAATTTTCTTAGTCATTTACTATTTTTAATAATTAATTTAAAATTCTTCCAATATAAATAATAATAGTTAGTCAATATTTTATATGTTAAAATATAGTAAAGTGATTCTATTATACATGAAACTTTTCAATCACTTTCTAAATTCTCATTATAAAGCTTAGATATTAAATTTATCAAGTTATAACATATACTACTATTTTCCTATAATTACATCGTTTATTATAAACTAGTTACCTTATATATGGCTATGCATAACTTAAATCTATAACTAAACTACCCTAATTATTTACTACTTTTAAAATATATTATCAAAGAACTTATAACAAATACTTAAGAAATAATCACCCTTAAATTAGCTTAAACTAATCATCTACTTTATGGTTTATTAATATAGCTAAGCTTAATATAAAGAAAATGATAAAATTAATTATATTATCGATGTCAAATATTTATAAAGCTTATATTTAACTATACTTAATCTTTTAACTATTGCTTCTATAGTACATATTATATAGGAACAATTATACTAAAAAATTAGACCCTACAATAGCCTAGAAAAAATTAATATTCAATATTATACAACTTAGTTAATAAATATCTACTTATTCTCAAATTCTGGTAATTAACAGGGGCATTGTGAGAAGCGGTAAGTTTTAGATAATTTTATCAATATTCTATAATTTCCTAGAATTTTCATCACATGTTTGCTATTTTTAATTTTCTAAGATTCTAGAGTTAAGTAAAATAATCATTGTAGAGTTAAATTAGTATAAAATAGCTAAAGTCCTTTAGTTTACTTTAAACATTTTAACAAAATTACTAAGTTTAAATGTTAAACCTCCTTATTTTACTATTTCTCCTATAATAAACTCTCAGTTATAAGTTAATTATTCAATAAAAGCCGATATAAAACTATAATTCATACTTAAATTATGTTTTATTTAAAGCATATTAAAATACATCCCAATATACCCCATAATTGTACTCTATTCGTAAATTAGCTAAACTAGGAATTATTACCCTTGCTAATTACATCAAGAAAAAAGAAGGAAAATGATAAAATAACTAACCAACCTGCGTATAAAACTATAGATGCTTATAAATATTCCTTGCTGGATATTATTAGGTGTTCATGGGGAACGCTAATAAATCGCATATTCTATAAGTGGTTCATTTATATGGTAATTGTAAAAAGGGTTATTATTTACATTATAGTTGTTTATACTTGTAAGTTAGCTATAAAACGTGTGTGGTTGATTAACTTTGTTTGATATTGGATGTTTACTTACCTTATTGTATTGGTGTAAGCTATCTATTTGATCGCCTAAGTAAAAATATGTTATCAAGAATATACTGAAAGTAATAACCGATCATGCATAGCATATCGCATTTGCATCCTTGCCTCCACAATATACTAACCATCAAGGTGAGAAACCAAGGAGATGTTTCTTCTTTTAACCTATATTGAACTAAGTGATAGGAGAGAGAGTCGCAATATGGGTTAAGAGCTATCAGTAGATAGTTTGTGATGGTTTTTGAAATACTCCAAACCTTCACCTAGATTAGAAATTGAGTTTAGATAGATTAAAAGAATAAAATGAATTATATGATATAATTAGACAAGTTAGCTTAATTTAATTAGCTAATAATTATGTTGGTTTTGAGATTTGAAATTTCTAAAATCCCTAAACATGTTCTAAAAATGTTTAGAGGATTCCTAAACCCTCAATCTATAGTATGAACTCCAATTCCTAAATCTCCATAAAATTTGAGTTCATTTGTTTGTATAAAAATATTAGTTTTAAACCCGATCTCTAATTAAATATCTTTTTATCTAAAATAAATTCCTAAATCAAGTTTTTATTTTATCTTAATTTATAACCTATCGGTTCAGAAATCATCTTTTAAATACTTATGGAACTATAGATATTGATCTGATAGTTCTAAACCTATACCCTATTTCTAAAATATATAAATTTAATTTTATCCTTTCCTTTTCTTTTTATTCTTTTGCTGCCTTTTGCCTTTCCCATTCATTTACGTTTCCCTTTTCTTTCTTTCTTTCTTTCTTCTTCTTCTTCTTCTTCTTCTTTTTCTTCTTTCTCTCTCCAAATTCAAGACATGAATCTCAATTTCAATAAGAGAAAAGGAGGAATCAAGTAGAATATGAGAACAAAAGAAGGAAATCAAAGCTAGAAGTACAAGAAGTTGCATGATTTAGCCAAAAAGCTAAGTTTTCTAGTTCAATTCATATTTGTTTTATTTGTTGTTTTCTTATCTGATTGATGAATTGATGTTGAATTGAGTTGAAAGTGTTGTTTACATTTGTATTTGTTAGTTTAATGGTTGATGGAAGTTGGGGATTGGTTGGAGGAAGAAGATGATGAATAGTAGTTGTGATGGTTTGATTGTTGTTTGAAGTTGTTGGAGGAAGATTGAAGTGTTAGGAGTTGTTATTAGAGTTTATTTAATGTTAGAATTGATATAGGAAGCTTAGTAGATGATTTGAAGAAGTTTTGATAAAAGGAAAGTGTAAAAAAACATGTTTTCTCAAACCTCTTCGTCGTCAATGCCGCCTCCTGGAGCTTCTACGCGGCCGGCTTTGAGGCAGTGTTGAAGTGAACAGAATGCATTTTCTTAAAGCTGCCTCAAACGCTGCCATGTTGAACCTCTACACTGTCGGCTTTGAGATTTAAGCCGCCAGTGTAGAAGTGTCGGCGTTCGTTTTCCAACATTGCCCTATTTCGCAGCTTGATCGTATTTTTGCCATAAATTTTTCATACGACCTCCGATTGAGGTGATTCAAGTTGCTATAGAAAGCGGAAAAAAGAGATATACAATTTTATGTTTTGAGTTCTTACAAATTCCAAAATTATCAATGCTCAAATTTGGCTTCTTTATAGCTACTATATTTTTATAAACAAAGTTCAAAACTTGTTTTTGTTTGTGAAATGTGTTTTTACCTAGGAAATGGATCTTTTTGAGTTAAAATGAGATAGATAAGTGATGTTTGATGTGTTATGTTGATAGATTGATTTAATTAAGCATGATTTAGATAGATTTATAAATTCAACAAATAACTGAATTTCCATGAGTATTAAACTAAAAGTAGTTATGTTATATATATGATTTTCATTGCTTGTTTTATGATCTTGTGACCACTTAGTGAAATTAAATGATCTTGGTAAGTATATAAATGATGAGTTATGTATTTATATGAATTTTATTTGAATTTCCTTGATGTTAAGCTTAAGATTTAGTATGTTTCAAGTTGTGTTTTTCTTCAATTGTTTTCCTTGTTTATCATTTGTTATTATGATTAGCTATTGAACTTGTTAAGCATGTAAATATTAATTTAAGTTTATGTATGAATTATATTTGAATTTTATGAGTGTTTTGCTTAATGTTTAAAACTAGGTATATTGTATATATGATTTGAAGTTATAGGTAATGATATTAAAAGTTAATATAATATTATTACATGAATACTTGTTAAATTATACCTTTATGTAAGTAATCTTTGAAATCCTTAAATGTTGAGTTTAAAGTTAGTTATAAAATGAACTTAGCTAACAAACTTAAGTTCAACTTGATTAAATAGACTTGAATGAGTTAAAATGAATTAGTAATGAATCTAAGTTCAACTTGACTAAATGAGCTTGAATTAGCTAAAAGGAATTAGATTACTTAAGTTAATCAACTTCAACTAGTTTTAGATTAAATGACTAATTTAATCAATTTAGCTAAGGTTAAGCTAAAATAGGTCAATAGCTAATAATTGGCTTAGATGAATGTGTTATGATGATCTTTGAATAACATGAGCAATATATTGTTTCAAATGTTTATTTGCTTTGAATATGAACGCTTTTATGTATGAATGCTTTTATATATGTTATGTTTTGTGATAAGAAACTATAATTAAAGTGAAAAGAATTACTTTGACAAATAAAGGAGAACTGTCCATATTTTGGCGAGGCGATATTCACAGCCATAGTGGGTTTCACATTAGTATCTAATCAATAGAGTTTAATAAAAATTTGATATAAGTTCTTATATGAATTTGATATAAGTGGATGTTAGTTTAATTTCTTATATGAGTTCTTTCCTTTAACAGTGATGGATACCTAACATATCTTCTGAGACAGCTTCTGCCTCTGTTTAGATTTCATATTCAAGATACCCAGTAACTTATGTGTTGGATGTTAGGATAGGTATCTAAAATGGATTAAGAACTTAAAATCGGCTTAATAATTGATGAGTTTTGGTTGTCTATTACATCGTTGAATCCGGATCCGAGGAGCGACAACCTTGTCACGATGCAATGGTATGGTAGTTTAAGCACTTAGCCCAATCCTTTGTCATGATGCAATGACCCAAATCCACGATGCAATGGTGGTTTCTTTTATTGGCTGAGTGGGTAGTTAATAGGGTTAAATGCATCGGTATATTCTTTACTTAGGCTCGGGAGGAAATAATATGTTTTACTTCACGGGTATGGGACTGTTGAACTAATTGATGTTATAGATCGGGATGAGTGGAGTGTATAAAGGAGTGTAAACACTAGATGATGCTATTAATATTCTTTATCGGTTAGATATAGGAGATATAGATATCTGGTCTATCTATATCAACCTCCTGAGCAGCTACTGTTACTCAGGACCCCAGATTCCCACTGGCTTGTTACGGAGTGTGAGTGTTCCATTATTGATTTATTTATTTTAATGAAAAGATAATAACTTGTGGATTGATGCATTGTATTTAGTTAAGCTTGCATGCCACTCTGTGTGTGATTGTGTTACTGTGTACTAGGCTTCGACTCATTCTTGTTGTTGTTATTCTTTTTACAGGTTTTGTTGTTGATGTTGATGAAGTTGATGATGATGAGTTCTTATTGATGTTGTTAATGTTGGTGATGATGGATGATGAGACGATGATATGATGATGTTGTTGCTATTGATGATGTTGTCTCATGTTTTTGGGTGCTTTTGTTGATTCGGGAAGGATTGTGGATGAATGATGTGAGTCAGGAGCGTTGAGTAGTTTAGTTGTTTTGTTTCTCCTTTTTTTTTTTTTTATAGAGGCTGAATTCATTTATAAATTTGTATTTTCATTTAAGGGCTTATTAGCGCCCATGTTTTGTAAATAAGGTTTTGTAAATATTTATTAGAATAAAGTTTTTCCACTTGTAATGGTGGAAGTTTGAAATGTTTTTATGTAGAAACGTTTTTATTAAAGTTTATTCTGCTGCTAAATCCAGTTATCTGAAAATCTAACTAAATGATTTCATAACCTAAAATCAGATAGCAATGTTCAACATAAACACCTTCTTTTAAGACAACCTTACTATAATTCGTAAGAGTTATACGTGGTTGGGGACTTGGTGTGCTTAGTTTGAGAATTAAGCATGTCGGGTCTTTACAATTTTTAAGAGGACAGCAGTCCATTGCATTCCTGGTTTGATGGAGAATGAATCTTGTCAAACCTCCTTGAAACCTAGATTAGAGTGGGGTTAATTTCTCTATTCTCGTGATGAGCCGATCAACATCACGCGGATGACATCTTAATTGACTGCACAATTCACTCTAATAATAACAATGATTGTGATTTGTTCTATTATGTGTATAATTACCCTTTTTATATCCACTTATTGAGCTATGGTTTTTATGGTAATTTCAAGCTTAAACCCCAAGCCAGAAAGTCCACCGAAAACCCTAAGTCAACAAATCCCTAGGAAACCTTAAAAGTTTAGATTCGGCAATTCTATGTTCTTAAACCGAGAAGTCGATATATGAGTGGAAGGTATACGTTTGTTCATAATAATATTAGGATGCTTAAAAATATCATATTGGTAAAATTTTACCTATTTCGAACCCGATCGGATACAGACTTTGAAAAGCGTGTCTCGAGGCTCGAGATACCAAAAATATGTTATTAGCACAATTAGACTCGTAATTTCATAAGATTTCCGAATATATAAGTTATATAATTTTTCGGTTTATAAAAATTACAGTCATAGCATTTTTATCGTATTTTCATTACTACCGGTAATTTAATTGTTTGATCTACTTTTTGATTTCTAATCACACTATCCACAAGTACAATCATCCATATCCTATTCTTACATCCTTACAACCTATTCGTACAATATTACATCATTTTCCTTACATTTACTTTTCCAATACATTTTATTACTTAAATTATTTTTAAATTTGAATTTTATTAAACAAAACAAAATCACACAACTATCTCTCTCTTCCTTGCAAAACCGGTGCCCCACCCCCCTTGACCTCTCTTATTTTACTTGATTTTTGTCTATTTTATTAATCACTCAAACCCTAATCTATTTCCCAGTATAAACACATTTATACCTTTACCTTTACACTTTCTTTCTCTCTCACAATAATCAAACTTTGAAAAAAGTTTTTCTCTCCTCTCTTTTTCGCTCCATACCGTGAGCCTCCCCTCCCTTTACACACACACACACACTCTGTAAGCCCTCGAATTTTCTGAGAATGGTTTTGGAATACCAAATCGAAATCCTATAGTTTGACTCAAGTTGAAACCTAACCTTAAACCAATTTCGATCACGGGATTTCATAAAAACTTCAAAAAGGAAAATAGAAAGTTCAATAATCGTTCGAATCGAAAACCCAAACATGAAAAGATCCATCTATCCGATCCCTGATATAAACCCCTCAATTTCTAAGGTAAAGTTGGATTAAACCCTAACCCTAGTCAAACCGGAGTTCCAAAAGTCAACAAAGGTTAAGACAATCAAACAATTTCAATTCTGGCAATCCCGCATTCTCAAATCCTAGAAAACGAAATTAAGTTAGTGGCTTAAAATATTTCGTAATAATATAGGGTAATATAAAAATATCATATTCGTGAATTTCGAGTGTCCTTTGGAGTCAAACGAGATCAGTTCTCGAAAAGCATGTCTTCGAGCTCGGAATAATAAAAATATTCTACTAACACCAAAAGACTCGTAATTAAACAAGGATTTCAAAAATATCAGTTTTAGAATTTTTCGGTAACTAAAAATAACAGATATAGCTCGATTACGCGTATTTTTATTGCTACCGGTATTTTATACGTCTAGTCTACTATTCATTATACTATTCATACAATTCATTACTATTTCACTATCTCTACTTTTTCTTACACCTATTTCTTACTACCTATATACCTATTTTCTTACTTTTTACATTTCCCATACAACTTTATTCACATCAAACCTTACACATTATTTCTTTTCTTTACAAAAAATCACAAAACAAATAAGAATCCTCTCTCTCTCTCTAGTACAAGCACCGGCCCCTCTCTCTTTTTTAAATTATTTTTCTTTTTCAATTTATTTTATTACATCAAAATTCACTCCGAAAATTCTATAAATACCCCCTTCCTCCTATATTCTTTCACACATCCATTTTTCATAACAAAACTCTACTAAAATACTCTCTCAAAATCTCTCTCCAACAGATCTCTCTCCCAAAATACTCTCTACCATTCACTACATTTCAAGAAGGAAAATATCAAACAGAAAACCCATTCATCTCTTTCAAAATCCTCCATTAAGCTTGAAAGGATCTAAATTTAATTCTATTTAATTTCCATGTATGTGTTTATTTATCTTAATTATTGAATTAAATAAGCATGATGATTTATGAGAGTTGTGTTTGGTAATAGTCTAAATGTGTTTAAGTTAGTATAATTTGAACATTTCATATGTGTTATTTAGCATATGTAATGAAATTAATATCATTGTTTTATATATATTAATGTGTGTATAGTATAGTTAATATTGTGTCTTTTGTACATTGATATGTAAAGTTATGTTTGAATTTATAAAATCAACTTTGGGTTTTCTTAAGAATAGTTGGTAGAAATTTCTCTTAGTTAAGCCAATATTCATGCCTAAATAAACCCAAATGAACCTTAAATTAACTCAAATGCAACTTAAAGTCATATAAGCCTTAAAAGTCGAAGTTGAGATAAGTTTAAGACCAAAATTTGCTTAATTAGGCTCTCTTTTGGCAGCCCTTTCATTTAGTCGAATTTTCATTTTCTTTCTTTTCTTTTCTCTTCTTCTTTCACTCTAAATTCCAAGCCCCAAACCAAAGATAACATCAAGCGTTGTGAATCAAAATTCTCTCCAAGACAAGGCATATTCATGCGAGTTAATATAAGTATAGCTTTTGTTTTGTTTTCATGTCTTATAGTATATATGAGAGATCTTGGAGAGAATGAGCTTAATGACATCTAAGTTGCTTGTTCATGCATTGAAATTAGGTTGGATTGTGTTTTGTTATTGTGTAAGTTAGTTTATGTGTTGTGGTAGTTATATGGAGTGTTGGGAAGGAATAAAGATAATTTGGGTAGTTGAAGTGTGGATTTGGGGTTTGAAGTATGATTAGTGAATGATGTGGATGGTGGAGTGTTTGATGTTTAAAGTTGAATTTTATGTTGTTTGAATGTTATATTGATCATATAACAAGATTTGGGAAACTTGGCATGGGTTTAAGGGAATTTTGGAAGTGTAAATTTAACATGAAAAGCAGGGGAGTTCAAAAGAATTTTCGTAACTCGTTACAGAGTCTACGCCGGCAAAGTACGCTGCTGGTGTTGAAGTTTACGCTGTCTGCATACATGTGGAATTTGGCGGTGTTGAGGAGTCACTCGGTGACCAGAATGCTTGACCTCTAATGCTAGCAAATTTGAACAAGTACGCCGCCGACGTTAAACACCGGTGTTGGTTTTGTAATTTTTCCTAGTTTTGCAGCCTTTTTGTATTTTACCCGTAACTTTTTATCCGACCTCCGTTTGAGGTGATTCAAGTTGCGTTGGAAAGATTAAAAAGAGATCTACAACTTTTATGTTTTGAGTTTTTCCAAATTATAAAAGTATTAGTGCTCAAATTTCACTTCTTTCCAGCTGATACATTTTCCAAACAAAGTTAAAAAATTATTTTTGTTTATTTTATGTGTATTTGCTTTAACAAATGTATTTTTGGACTAAAATGAGATAGATATATGATAATTGATGTGTTATGATGATTTAGCGATATAAGAAAGCATGATTTAAGTCTATTTGTAGATTTAACAAATTATTGGTTGTCTATGAGTGTTAAGCTAAAACTAGTTATTTTGTATATATGATTTCTTTTGCTTGTTTTAAGATCTTGTGATAACTTATTTGAATTTACTTGAATGGTTAAGTATGAGATTAATTGATATTAAGCTTGAACTAAGTGTGAGTTTGTAATTACTTATTTTTACAGTGATTGATCCCCTTTCGGTTATTTCCATTGATTCTCGAGCTAGTACAGGTACGCAGTAACTTGCTTGTATGCTTGTTAGGATAGGCATACTTAAATTTGATATAAGTTCTAAATGACTCAAGTATTGCTTGAATTGCTTGTGTGTTTCACCTTTGAATTTGGTCCGAGGAGCGGTAACTTATCATGATGTAATGGTATGTTAGTGTAGGCGCTTAGGCCAATAGTCATGATGCAATGACTAGGCTCGGCGGATAATCGATAGGAAATGTAGTATCTGAGTAACATTTACTTATTCTTGAAAAGAAGTAATATAATTTAATTCAATGTTTATGGGAGCATGTGAATTAATTTATATTATGGATTGAGTTAAGTGAAGTTGAGTAACGGCTATAAAACCTATATGAGATTATTCTTTTCAATGTAACGTTATCTAGGAGATATAGGTATTCGGGCTATCTATATCAACCCCTTGAGCGTCTTGAGCGTTACTCAGGATCCCCAGAATCCCATGGCTTGTCCCGGAGTTTGAACACTCCAATGATGATTTGATCAATGAATATTAAGGAAAGATAAATGAAACATTAGTGTTGCATTGCATTAGTCTAGGTATGATTCTCACTACGCTTTTGGGTGTTGTTGCTGTATACTGGGCCTTTGGCTCACTGTTGCTATTTTTTAGGTGATGATGACTATTATGATGATATGGGCTATGGGTCGGATTGGGAAAAATTTATGGATGAGTGGGGCGACTAGGAACCAAGTACAAGATAGCAAGGAAGGAAGTTTTTGAACAAGTTGTTTGGTTTAAATATGTATTTTGTATTCTGAATAGAGGCTTGTTAGTTAAGCCTTGTTTGTATATAAAGACTTAAAGTCTGATTCTCCTATTTTGTAAAAAATTATGTAAGTTTGTTGTGTCATGGGCTTGACACCAAGTTGTAAATTATTTCCTTAAATGTTCTATATGAATTGATTACTCAGGTGAGTAATCCTTTTGTAAAAAGTCTTGTATCAAGTTGTAGGGGTTTTAAACAAACAATTCACATAAATTGTTAGATTTAGGACAACCTTACGTATGATATGAAAATATTATATGTGGTTGGGGACTTGACTTACTTAATCATAGGATTAGTAGGTCGGGTCTTTACAAAGCCTTAGGTAAAAATCCTACTTATATTTCTTTATCATGTTCATACAACCTAGCATGAGCTTAGTGTATGGTTTTTAGACTCATATGAGTTAAAGAAGCAACAATATGTTCATGTTTTGTTTTTGTTCATGTTCCTATTTTACATTATGTTATTATGTCGTTGTTATTATTATCTAACCTATATAATATTATGTATATATATATATATATATATTTATTTATTTAAAGCATATAAGCTCATTTGTTATTTATTTACTTACATGTCTTGCAATTTATTTATTTACTTGTTTTATGCAATTTATTAAGACTAGTCGTTCTAGTCTTAGACTTGTCCATATCAAGTCAAAACAATTTCTTTTCTTTTCTTTTTTTTTTAAGACTAGTTCATTCTTAGTCCCGGGTTGCCTTGATGAAGCTAAGGCTCCCAATACATGATCGGGATGCCTTGATGAAGCTAAGGTTCCCAATGCTTAACTATTTTATTATGTTCATTTCTTACAAGTATTTCTTTCTATCTTATTATCTTTACTTTTGCATTGCTACATAATCATATTCATGCATGATTAGAATGTTGTTGTCCTAAATAAAAATAAAAATGGGTTCTTTCTTAAATAAAGAAAAGTAAACTAGATTTCTTAACAAAAGGAATTTTCAACAAAAAGACCTAAGTTGTCTTTTTTAATAAACTCTTTTCAAAAGATAAGCTAAAATTCTAGAAGAAGTAATAATATAGATTTCTTCAAAATAATAAAAGGAATTCTTTTCTTTTATAAACCAAACTAAATACTTCATAAAGGAAGAATTTTTAGCAATAAAGAATTTTAACTCAACCATATCTTTTATAGGACATGAATAGGTTCATTATAGACTTTGAAAATCACATAATAAGAAAGCCTCTTCAAAACTTAATTTTTACATGTTGTCATTCTCTTTTCAAAATCAAAATGAAATTTTTGTTAAGTTCTAAGGTAAACAATTCTTTATAAAGAAAGCTTTTCTTATAAACTAGTCAAAAAGAATTATTCTATCACTTGACAAATATTAAGAATAAAATAAGTTTTTCAAACCAAGGTAAAATCAACTCACTATTTGGAAAACTAACTTAGAAAAATAAAATTTGACAAGTAAGTAAAGTTTAAGGATAATTTTTTTTTTAAAAAAAAGAGAAAGGATATAAAAATAAGAGGAACACATAATTTAAAACAACTTCAAATATTTGAAACTTAAAGAATATTTTAAAAAGCTATTTTCAATCACAAGGAATAAAGTTAATAGATAACTTAAAGAACCAAAATTTTTGAAAATAAATTTACTCTTGAAAAAGTGAAGAAAATGAAATAATAAAACATTTACTTATAGCAACTCAAAAATATTTTTGTCTTCCTTCTAACAATTCGAAAAGAAGAAATTCTCAAAAGTTTTATCTTTCAAAACCATCAAAGACAAATTGTTTATGAAATATCAATATTAAGACAACACTACAAAAATCATGCATACAATATGAGTATAAATATATGTTCAAAGGATTTTTCAACTATATATATATATATATATATCCATATATTTTGCTTAAGGATTTTTGAGTAAAGCAAAGTTTGGAAAAATCATATTTTGTGAACTATAAATTCGTAACTATTCTGTACCGTAGTATTTTCCAACCCAAATGGCTTTTTATGACAAAAATAACCTTAGAAATGAATAGATCTTTTCGATTAGGTAGAAAACGGTATATTATTTGCGCAATTCCGAATTAAAATGACCAAGTTATGGCCATTTTAAGTTGAGATTACCTTCTAAACGAATTTTAATGATCTTATGACATAGTTTTTTGTAAGTACCATAGAATCAATAAGAAATACTCATTATAGGTATTCTTCTTGATTTGGTGATCTCGAGAAGGAGTATTCATATCCGAAGGATTATTTTGATTAGTGGATTTACCGATCGACTCATCCATAAAAGATAGATCATCATGGCCAAGTGAGTTTATTTCCTACCTTTTACGTACTTGATTGTGCTTGTAGCTACAGGCACTAGAAGTAGGAAAATATGAAAATAAACTATGTATGATCATATTGGTTGAAAGAATGTTAAGCATACCGAGGCATGAATCATTGTTAATTAACTTCTGTTTTATTATTATTCTGTTGGAGTGTATGCAAATTCCGTGATCACCTTTAAATTACTCTAATCATATACTATGAATTATGTTAATTGATTCATGTATATCACGTAGTTAGTCTCATTGCATGAGCTGCTATTCTCGATGGGACAAGAGTTTAGTAGCCCGGTGTGCAGTAGCTAGAAATCTACAAGATGGGCGATTAGGAGTCTGAAAGAACTATTTTGAGATGGGCAAGTAGGCGCCTGAAATAAACTACATGAGTGGATTTAAGATGGGTTTTAAAGAGCCTGGAACACCTAACCCTGAATGGAGAGGTAAATCCATTCAAACATATGATTTCCGGTAGATCATATGTATTGCTTAATCACTTGCTTGATGCATTCATATGCTTGTTAATAACTTACTTGAAATTATTTATACAAGTACGTTGATTTCGGAGTATTCTCACTAAGCTAGTTATGCTTATACTCTGATAGACCTTTGTTGTATCAGGTCCAATATCTTTTATGCCTGAGGACTTCATATACCCGAGTGGGATTATGATTTAAGGAGCTTCTGGAAATCTTTTGAAGATCTAAGGTTAATTATCCTTTATTATCTTTTGGTGTTAGTATTGTTTTGTTATGAGAAAGGTTAAGTTGATATTATGATTGTTTAGAGAATTATAGAAAAAAAAACCGTAAAATGATGTAAGGACTATATTTTCTTAATGATAAATTGGATGATTATTTGGATTCTTGTATGCTGTATTCACTATCTCGAATTATACATCCCACCAGTGTCTCCTATTGTTGTGATAGATGCCTTACATATGGTGTTGAAAACTTTCGCATGACTTCAGGAAGTCATTCTTAAGTTTTAATACCGTATGTAGCAAACTGCCACGTTTAGGGTCCCTTTGGGGCGTGACAGTTTAAGTGGTATCAAAGCATCAAGATCAGGGAAGAAAATCATAAGTTTAGGAATGGAAGTCTTAGAGGCATGATAAGCTTAAGAATAAATCATGAGAGTGATAGGGAGATTCTTGTGAAGTTATTAGTACTTAGATGAAAGATTAGTAGAGGAAAAGATAGACAGATTTTTCATCATAAGATAAAGGAACCATAGGTAAAATAAGAGGAAAACCTAAGAATCCTATGACACTACCCTGTCCAATAAGATAAAAACAATTTAGGAAGTCTTAGAGTCGTAGCAAGTAGGATATTATGATACCAAGTGGGAAAGTCGCGTATTTTACGATCTCACCAAAAACATAAGTGTAAAACTAGTCTTTGACTTTGAATGAATTCCCAATACCGTTTTTAATCACAAAAAAATATCACCTTTGTAAATTCTGCTTTTTAATTAAAGAAACAAATAAAAGACTATATGATCTAGTTTAACTGTTAGTACGTCCGTCGATGTGCCCAAAAGACAAGGATCATGCATCCATTACCCAAAGGATGAAGATGAAGCAGGAGATCTAAAAAGAGAAGTCAGAACCAAGCACGAGTTCATGAGTGCAAGAAATGATGTCAAGTGAAGAAGGAAGCATCGCATTTACTCGAAGCATAGCGCCTTAGTTACTAAATAAGGTTTAATTAAAGAAAGCAGTTAAGAGTTTTGAAAAAAAAAAAAATCCTTGTGTTGTTTTATAATATCCTTGCTATGCTTTTTTCTCAAGTAAATTTCTTAAAAGATGTTCTATCTTGCGGTTTTATGAAATTCTATTTTGAAATCCTTTATTTGCTTACCAACCTTTTGTCGAGTGTTTGTTATATGATTTCATTTCTATGAATTTGATTTTCAACTATAAATTTCTAATCTTTTATGTTTAAGTTTTATATGTTTCTATTAAATGAAATTTTCTTTTATAGTTATTTGGATTTTATTTATTATGCTTTTGATTATGTAAATTTCCGTGTTATGGTTGTTCTAGATTTTCAAGATTTCCGTTAACTATCACGATAAAACTTAATAAGTTAAGAGAAAAGAATGAACTCATGTAATTAAAATATTTAAACAGCCGTACTCGAAGGGGATGACACTACGATCAATAGTCTTCAAATCAACCAGATAGGGTGGAAAATCGACCCGAAGTTACTCCTCCAAATCCGTAAGCTATGCCACCGCCGATCCACCGATTAACAACTAGGCTACTCTTGAACAGATAGCATAGTTATTGAATATCCTTGTGCAACAGCAGAATGCACAAGCATCTGCTCCAACTCTACCCCAAAGCGAACGTCAAGCGTCCGTGGAAGTGCCTACACCACAGAATAAGCAAACCAATACCGTGCCCATGCCACCAATGCCACCGTTAGGACCATACTACAGCATTTTGCCGGAATTCATAACGAGTAATGGATACTTTAATGGAGCCTTTGGCAAGCCTGACGAGGCAGAAGATTGGCATGCACAAATAGAAAGGTCATTCGATGCGTATGAGTTGCTAGAACACCTAAAGATAACCTATGGAACCTATATGCTTCGCCTAAATGCCCAGGTGTGGTGGGAATCCAAGAGTAGAGAATTGATGCATCCAATCATCTGGGAAATGTTTCGGCATGAGTTTCTAGAGAACTACTTTCCAGGCAGCCTTCGAGTTCAGATAAGCTCAAACTTCTTGAATATTGCACAACAAGGCAGAACGGTGGAACAATATGAGACCGAGTTCGGTCGACTACTTTAGTATGCACCTGACTCATACAAGTATGGCGAGGAGCTAAAGAGGCAAGTCTTTTTAAATGGACTAGACGAGGAGCTGCGAATGAAGTTGATAGAATTTGATATAAGAAATTTCCGAGAATTGGTAGAAAGAGCTTGGATTGTTGAAGGAGAAAAAAGGAGAAACACACGTGCACCAGAAAGGAAGATCCATGTTATTAGAAAAAGATTTCATGAAGGACTAAGTTTTGGCCAACCCTCAAAAAAATTTAAGCCCAACAACAGTTTTGGAGAAGGAGTTAGTGGAAGGAGAGAAGCACTAAAGAGCATAATTTGCTGGAAATGTCAGGGTACCACTACCCAAAAAGATGTCCTGAATTGCAAGATAAGTGTTACTTTTGTGGGGACCCCAACCACAAGGTGCGAGAGTGCCCAAAGAAAGCATCCTCCATTTGCTTCGTATGTAGACAAACCGGACACTTTGCTAAGGAATGCCTGCAAATGAAGAATGCCACCATCAGATTAGCTATACCATCTAGAGGACCTACTCTAACAAGAACAAGAACGGAAGTGGAAGTCATGCTGGGACTTCTATGCATGGAATGAGGGTCTACAGCTTGGAAGGTCAATGGAGACGTGGAGAGATGGATGATGAGGACTTAAAGCTAGGTTTAAGTAATATAAGAAATAAAAAGGGAGAAACACAATCTAGACAACATCCCCATTACCACCAAGTTTCCCTAAAAGTTTTCCAAGATGAGCTACTCGAATCGCCTCCTAAGAAAAAGATAAATTTTGAGGATTAATGGTAAGGAATACCGAGCCCATGATTAAACACCATTCCATATCACACCCGTCAAGTTGAGAAAAAGATAAAAAGGTAATTACAAGAGTTTTAGGCTAAGAAAGGGATAGGCTAAGTGTCTCGCCTTGAGAAGCCTAGTACTCTTTATGAAGGAAAAGAATGGATACATGAGTTTATACATAAAAGTCTAATAAAGTCAGCAGTAATAACAAAGTACTCGGATAGCTCAGGAACAAATATGGAATAGCATGAATGGATAAAAAGGGGAACAAAATTTTCAAAGACTAAAGTAACAAGCTATCTTCACAACAATGGTAACGTTGCCAAGGTTAAAAAGGATCCTAAACAATGCATGGACACACGTTGGGAAATGGTCTCGAATGTGTAATTGCATACGCTGTGTAAAGAACCGATCCTCTAAATCTCGAGACTTAGAGTACCGAGTCCCTAACCACATATAACGTTTTCACATTATATGTAAGGTTGTCCTAAAACTAACAGTTTATGAAAATTGTTTGATCAAAACTACTATAACTTTATAAAGAACTTTTAACAAAACAAGATTGCTAACATAAGCAATCTATACATACATTTACATCGTATAAACACTGTTTAGTGTCAATACAAGACAATACAAATTTTACATGTTTTCTTAAAACAACAGAATCCTAGAGGATCTTAAGGTCTTTACAAAAATAGACTTAACTATCAAGCCTTCTATACATAACTTTTCCCTTAGCAAAAATTCTTCCAAAAGTCCAGAGTGTTCGAGTCCTATTCGTCCCACTCATCTAGGAATCTCTCGAAATCGGACCCATAGCCCAAATCATCATAAAATTCGTCTCCAATACCTGCAAAGTAGCAAAAGTGAGCCAAAGGCCCAGTACACAATAACAAATGCAAAAACAATTCATCAAGTCAATGTAATGCATCATTAGACAAGTGATTATCTTTATTACATTTTTTTTCACAAATCAACAGGAGGGTATTCAAACCTCGGATCACGCTGTGGGAATTTAGGGATCCTGAGTAACAGCAGCTGCTCAGGGGGTTGATATAAGCAGTCCGAATACTTATATCTCCTATATCTATTTCATGAAGATAATAGCTTCATTTAGCATTCAAAAGCCGTTGCCCGACTCTACTTAAACTCAATCCATAATATGAACCTAGTTCACAAGTTCCCATAAACCTTGAACTAAATCATGGTATTTCCTCCTAAGTTTAAAACGTTACTCAGATACTATTCCCTCTATTGGCTACTCCCTTAACCAAAAAGAATCGCTATTGTCATAACTCAGATACTATTCCCTCTATTGGCTACTCCCTTAACCAAAAAGAATCGCTATTAATCATAGCGTACCATTGCATCATGGTAAAGTCATTGCATCATGGTAAAGTCATTGCATCATAACTTGGTTGAGCGCCTAACTAACATGTCATTGCATCATGACAGGCTTGCTGCTCCCCGAACCAGATTAAACAGCGTAATAGACATCCAATTCATTCAAATATTAAGCCAAGTTAAATTAAGTTGAATTAGGAATGCCTATTCCTAGCAAACATCAAACAAGTTATTGTATACCTGAACCCGTTAGTATATTGCTATGATCTCTCGGTGAAGAACTAACCAAAGAATCCTTAACTGAAATAGGAATATCAAAATAATCAAAAAATAAATATAGATTCCTCATTCACAAATATGTACACATATTATATCTATTTATCACAATTAATCAAAGAAATTCAAATTTAATACAAAGTCATAATAAAGCATTTAAACATCCTATTATATCCTAGATTGCTTAATAAAATACTTAATTGATCAAATATAAACTTCGGAAAATTTTGAAAAAAGTTATTAAAAAATCAAAAGCGTAGGGATACACTGGCACTCAAAGCTGGCGGCTTTGAGCCGGTGTTCGACACTATGAAAATCAACACTGCCAACGCTGGCAACGCTCAAGGGTATGTCGGCTGCCTTCATTCTATGCCGGCAGCTTTGGGCCGGTGTAGAATGCAAAATCCAAAATTTTTTAAAATGTCCAGAGAGGTGCAAACCGGCCGCGTACATGGATACGCTGGCAGCCTCTCACTATACGCCGGCGGCTTTGATTCCTAGTAGCCAGCGTACAATGTGAAAGAATGAACACCGGCTGACTTTTCCAGCTAAAGCCGGCGGCGTTCAAACGGCTTTAATAATTTTAATTCTGTTGGTTTCCAACACCGCCTATAAGCCGGCGGTGTAGAAACTCCAGATATCGGCATACATTTAAAAAAACAGGCCTATGCAACAGAACACTTTCCCCTGTTTTTCCACTTCGAAAATTCTATCCTATAATACTTTCAAACCTTCCTCAACTACATTTTAACTTCATATACTCACCCCTACACTACTCAATCCTAGCAACTCAAAACATGAAATCAACACATTTGATCACTCCAATTCCACTTTCATTCATTCTCAGCTTTCCTACATAAACCATCTTCATTTCCTCCCAACACATCATCTCACTTTCACCACACATGAACAAACTCACACACTCACAAAACACATTTCTAGCTAAACTAAATGCATGAACAAGCAAGTTAGATAACATTTAAATTCATTTCATCCAATACTTCACATAACCACTATAAGAAATGAAACAAAACAAAAGCCATACTTAAATCAACTCACATGTAAATGCCTTGCCTAGGAGAGAACTTTGATTTTCAAAGCTTGCTATTGTTCTTGAATTGGACTTGGAAATTGAAATGAAAGAGAAAGAGAAAAGAAAGAAAGAAAAAGCAAAATTCGTATGAAATGGTGGCTGCCCCAAAAAGTAGTCTAATTAAGCAAAATTAAGCTTTAAACATATCCTAAATTTTCCCTTTAAGGCATATGCAACTTTAGTTTGCATTTTAAGTGAATTTGAGTTTCATTTGGGGCTTATTTTAGGCATAAATGCTAACTTAACTAAGAAAAATTCTATCAACTAATCTTATGAAAACAAGGTTGATTTTATAAATCTAACTTAACTTAACATCTTAATGTATAAAAGACACAATCAATAATTATACTACACACACATTAATACATATAAAACAAAAATATTAATTTCACTACATATGCAAAATAATACATTTAGACTATTACCAACACAATTATCCTAAACATCATGCTCATTCAATTCAATACTTAAGATAAATAAACAACACATGGAAATTAAATAAAATTTAAATTTAGGTCATTTCATTCTTCCCTTCTTCAAGAAGTTTCGTCCCGAAACTTAACTCACCTTCTTACTCAAAAAGTTCAGGATATTTCTGTCTCATTATGCTCTCCACTTCCCAAACCACTTCTCTTTTAGATTGGTTACTCCATTGGATTTTTACCATCGGTATGACTTTATTCCTCAATTCTTTGTCCATTTTTCCCAAAGTTCTAATCGGTTTCTCCTCAGTAGTCAAATCTGGTAGTATTTCTGGTTGATTTGTGTCCAATTCCTAAGCTGAGACACGTGAAAAACGTTATGAACACTTGATAAACTTGGTGGTAGCACCAATCTATAAGCTAATGGCCCGATTCGTTCCAAAATTTCATATGGCCCAATGTATCTTGGATTCAATTTGCTCCTCACACCAAATCTAAAAACTCCTTTCGTCGGGGATATCTTGAGAAACACATGATCTCCAAGTTCAAACTCCAAAGGTCTTCTTCTCAAATCGGCATAACTTTTATATCGTTCTTGAGCAGCTTTCAATCTCTGTTTGATCATTTATATCTTATCAACTGCTTGTTATATCAAATCAGGACCAATCAACACTCTCTCGCCCACTTCATCCCAATGTAAAGGAGATCTACATTTTCTCCCATATAATGCTTCATACGGTGCCATTTGAATCGATACCTGATAGCTATTATTGTAAGCAAATTCAACCAAAGGTAAGTGTTCATCCCAATTCCTTCCAAAATCTAATGCACAAGCTCTAAGCATATCCTCAAGAATTTGAATCGTCCTTTCTGATTGCCCGTCAATTTGTGGATGAAAAGTTGTACTAAACTGTAACTTTGTCCCAAGAGCTTCATGAAGACTTTTCCAGAATTAACTGACAAATCTAGTATCTCTATCTGGAGTGATGGTCATTGGTATACCATGTAATCTCACTATCTCTCGAATGTAAATCTGAGCCAATCTTTCGAGTGAATACCCGATTCTCAGTGGAATGAAATGTGATGATTTCGTGAGTCGATCTATGATGATCCAAATCATTTCATTCTTGGCTATTGTCTTTGGTAAAGCCGTCACAAAATCCATAGTTATCTCATCCCACTTCCATTCTGGAATTCTCAATGGTTGCAATTCTCCTCCAGGTCGTTGATGCTCGATCTTCACTTGTTGACATACCAAACACTTAGAAACAAATCTTGCAATGTCCTTTTTCATTCCTTCCCACCAAAATTGCCGCTTCAAGTCTCAATACATCTTTGTATTTCCAGGATGGATTGAATATGAGGAGGAATGCGCTTCCTTCATAAGTTGGTGTCTCAAGTCATAGATCTCGGGTACATAAATTCTATCCTTGAACCTGATAATATCTTTATCATCAATCCTCATCTCTTTTCTCCTCTTTTTACCTATCTCACTTTTCAATTTCTGGCTTCCAGGTTCTTCAAGTTGTCCTTGTTTGATTTGGTCCAGAATCGTCGGTTGCAATGATAAACTCGCTAGCATAATGTCAACATTTTCCATAGCTATCTCAATGTTCATCCTTTGAAGATCTTCTTGTAATTCCCGTTGAGTAGTAACCAGAGATTCCACATTCATTGGTCTTTCTACTGAGCGCATCTGCTACCACATTGGCTTTTCCGGGTGATACAAAATTTCAACATTGTAATCTTTGATTAACTCCAACCATCTTCGTTGTCGCATGTTCAATTCCTTTTGAGTGAAAATGTATTTCAAACTCTTGTGATGTGAATATCTTACACTTTTCACCAAATAAATAGTGTCTCCAAAGCTTCAATGCTAATACCACCGCGGCTAGCTCGAGATCATGAATTGGGTAATTCCTCTCGTGGGGTTTCAATTGTCTTGAGGCATAAGCTATGACTCGATTATCTTGCATCAAAACACATCCGAGTCCTTGAAGTGAAGCATCACTATAAATCACGAACTCTTCTCCGCTAACTGGTAGTGCCAAAATCGGTGCAGAAACCAATCGTTCTTTCAGCTCAAGAAAACTCTGATTACAATCTTCATCCCAATCAAACTTCACATATTTTTGTCAACTTAGTTAATGGTGAAGCAATTTTGGAAAAACCTTGTACAAATCTTCTATAATAGCTTGCCAAACCCAAAACTTCGTACTTCAGTGACACTTGTGGTGGTGGCCAGTCCAATACCGCTCTAATCTTTTCCGGATCAACAGATATTCCTTCTTTTGTAATGATATGTCCCAAGAATGCAACTTCTCTCAACCAAAACTTGCACTTGCTAAATTTAGCATAAAGCTTCCTCTCTCTCAATCTTTGTAAAACAAGTCTCAAATGTTTCTCATGTTCTTCCACATTCTTTGAATACACCAATATATCATCAATGAAGACTATTACAAACTGATCCAGATAATCCTTGAATACCCTATTCATCAAATCCATAAAAGCTGGGGCATTTGTTAAACCGAAAGGCATAACCATAAACTCAAAATGTCCATATCTTGTTCTGAAAGCAGTCTTGGATATATCTTGTTGCTTAATCTTGAGTTGATGGTATCCGGATCTCAAATCTATCTTGGAAAATAATGCAGCATCTCTCAGCTGATCAAATAAATCATCAATTCGAGGAAGTGGATACTTGTTCTTGATTGTCACTTGATTTAATTCTCTATAGTCTATACACATTCTTAGACTTCCATCTTTCTTCTTAACAAATAATACCGGAGCACCCCAAGGAGAAATACTTGGACGAATAAACCCTAAGTGTTGTAATTCCTCCAACTGGCTTTTCAATTCTTTCAACTCGCCGGAGCCATACGGTATGGAGCTTTAGAAATAGGTGTAGTCCCTGGTATCAAATCAATCCCAAAATCAATCTCCCTATCCGGTGGCAAACCGGGTAATTCATCAGGAAAAACATCAATAAATTCCCTTACTACTGGCACCATATCAACTCGGAGTTCTTCACTACCCATTGTAGTTCTCATATCCTTCTCCCACAATTCCATAGAATACATACTCCTCGGTCTCCTTCTTTCCAACACATGAAGCAGTCTTCTACCCTCCAACTCAAAACTTACTTCCGCTTTATTACAATCTATCGTAGCTTTGTAAAGATTTAACCAATTCATTCCAAGAATAACATCAAAATCGATTAAAGGCAGAACTAACATATCTATTGGCATGCTTTCATAGAAATCACAACATCAACATTCCTACATACACATGGCTCTTTGGATTGCACACCAAAAGGAGTATTTACACTCATCACTCTATCATACAACACTTAGAAGACAAACCATACTCATTCACAAAGCTTTCAGCAATACATGAGTAGCACCAGTGTCAATTAAAGTATATGCAGGATGATTTGCAATCTGTATTATACCTGCCAGTGTATCAACCGAAGGAGCTTTCTCACATTGTTGTAAAGCAAATACTCTAGCAGCTGTCATTCCCTTTCCAAAGTTCGGTCCTTCATTCCTAGGCTTTTCTTTACAATTCGCCACATGATGACCTCTTTGTTGACAATGAGCACAGAAGATGGGCTTCAATTTAGGATCAGGACACTCAGAAGCTTTATGACCTACTTTCCCACATGCAAAGCAAGCTCCAGGAGTCCACTTACATTGAAATGATTCATGAGGCCCAAAACATATAGGGCATCCTATCAAATGGAATGGATGGCATAGAAGTCTTCACCACTTGTCCCGAACTTGGTTTCTTACCCAGATATGGTCGCTTGCCTTTGTTAACATTACCAAACCTTGAATAAGGAGTGTATGATGTCATCGATCTCTTGCCCATAAATGTAGCACGTCTATCCCTCTGAGCTTTATTTTCATTATTAATTTGTTCCACTAACTTTGCCTTGATTACTGTTTCAGACAGTGTTGACAATTGAAACTTCTTAACCTCACTCTTAATCTCCATGTTCAAGCCATCTTGAAACTTTTGAACCTTCATACTCTCATCATTGTAACTTGTACCTGCAAATCTAAGCAATCTGCAATATTCTGCATGATATTCTTCAACAGTTTTATTTCCTTGCCTTAGACTTAACCAACTCGATATCATTTGTTCTCGCACTGTGGATGGAATGTATTGCAGGAAAAAGGCTTCCTTAAATCTGTTCCATGGTATCGGTCTTACATATCCCTCACTATTCAATCTCCACCAATTATATGCATCTCCCTTCAACATATATATAGCCAAATCAACTTTCCTATGCTCAGGTACTTCACAAGCCGCAAATGCTTTCTCCAGTTCCACTATCCAACCTTCCGTTCTAGTCGGATCCAAAGCAGTTCCATCAAAATCAGGTACCAGTCTGACAAAATCATGCAACTTGACTTGATCATTCCGGTCTCCCATTGGTACTTGTGGTTCTTCTCTCACAGTTGGTGGATGATATTGCTGCATAAATTGTTGTTGTTGTTGATACATCATTTGTTGATACTATTGAACTATTGCAAACATATCTCGAAACATAGTGAACACATTATTCGGATCTCCGGTAGGCATCTGAGGCATAGCTGGATATGCTGGCATTTGAGGAGGCTGCGGATTTGGTGCAGTAGAAGCCGAAGCCGGTGATGGAGTCGAAGTAGAAGCTGGAATACTAGCTGATGCAGAAGCTGAAATAGTAGACTGAGAAGGAGGTGGCATACTTTCTCTTTCCGAAGATTGTCGAGTTACTCTTCGTGACCTGTCCATCTTTTAAACAAACATGCAACATATGTATGACATATAATAATTTTACAATGTCAAATCAATATCAAAACAATTAATAACCAAATAGACATTCAAACATAAAACTTAATATAAACAAGTCCTATATATATCTAACTAAACTCACTGCATCTAAGGTCAAGTCACCACTATTTAATCAAATAATTTCATAAACATAGCTCTGATACCATTTGTAATGACCCGATCCTCTAAATCTCGAGACTTAGAGTACTGAGTCCCCAACCACATATAACGTTTTCACATTATATGTAAGGTTGTCCTAAAACTAACAGTTTATGAAAATTGTTTGATCAAAACTACTATAACTTTATAAAGAACTTTTAACAAAACAAGATTGCTAACATAAGCAATCTATACATACATTTACATCGTATAAACACTGTTTAGTGTCAATACAAGACACTACAAAATTTACATGTTTTCTTAAAACAACAGAATCCTAGAGGATCTTAAGGTCTTTACAAAAATAGACTTAACTATCAAGCCTTCTATACATAACTTTTCCCTTAACAAAAATTCTTCCAAAAGTCCAGGGTGTTCGAGTCCTATTCGTCCCACTCATCCAGGAATCTCTCGAAATCAGACCCATAGCCCAAATCATCATAAAATTCGTCTCCAATACCTGCAAAGCAGCAAAAGTGAGCCAAAGGCCCAGTACATAATAACAAATGCAAAAACAATTCATCAAGTCAATGTAATGCATCATTAGACAAGTGATTATCTTTATTACATTTTCTTTCACAAATCAACAGGAGTGTATTCAAACCCCGGATCACGCTTTGGGAATTTAGGGATCCTGAGTAACAGTAGCCGCTCAGGGGGTTGATATAAGCAGTCCGAATACTTATATCTCCTATATCTATTTCATGAAGATAATAGGTTCATTTAGGGTTTAAAAGCCATTGCCCGACTCTACTTAAACTTAGTCCATAACATGAACCTAGTTCACAAGTTCTCATAAACCTTGAACTAAATCATGGTATTTCCCCTAAGTTTAAGCAAACGTTACTCAGATACTATTCCCCCTATCGGCTACTCACTTAACCAAAAAGAATCGCTATTGCATCATAGCGTACCATTGCATCATGGTAAAGTCATTGCATCATGACTTGGTTAAGCACCTAACTAACATGTCATTACATCATGACATGATTATTGCTCCTCGGACCAGATTAAATAGCATAATAGACATCCAATTCATTGAAATATTAAGCCAAGTCAAATTAAGTTGAATTAGGAATGCCTATTCCTAGCAAACATCAAACAAGTTATTGCGTACCTGAACCCGTTAGTATATTACTATGATCTCTCAGTGAAGAACTAACCGAAGAATCCTTAACTGAAATAGGAATATCAAAATAGTCAATAAATAAATATAGATTCCTCATTCACAAATATGTACACATATTATATCTATATATCACAATTAATCAAAGAAATTCAAATAATTTAATACAAAGTCATAATAAAGCATTTAAACATCCTATTATATCCTAGATCGCTTAATAAGTACTTAATTGATCAAATATCAAACTTCGGAAAATTTTGAAAAAAGTTATTAAAAAATCAAAAGCAGGGGATACACCGGCACTCAAAGTTGGCGGCTTTGAGCCAGTGTTCGACACTATGAAAATCATACTGCTAACTGGCAGCGCTCAAGGGTACCGGCTGCCTTCATTCTACGCCGGCGGCTTTGGGCCGGTGTAGAATGCAAAATCCAAATTTTTCAAAACGTCCGAAGAGGTGCAACCAGCCACGTACATGGATATGCTGGTAGCCTCTCACTATACGCCGGTGGCTTTGATTCCCAATAGCCGGTGTACAATGTGAAAGAATGAACGCTGGCTGACTTTTCCAGCAAAAGCGGCGGCGTTCAAACGGCTTTAATAATTTTAATTCTATTGGTTTCCAACACCGCCTATAAGCCGAGCGTAGAAACCCCAGATATCGCCGTACGTTTAAAAAAATAGGCCTATACAACAGAACACTTTCCCCTGTTTTTCTACTTCGAAAATTCTATCCTATAACACTTTCAAACCTTCCTCAACTACATTTTTAACTTCATATACTTACCCCTATCTACACTACTCAATCCTAGCAACTCAAAACATGAAATCAACACATTTGATCACTTAATTCCACTTTCATTCATTCTCAACTTTCCTACATAAACCATCTTCATTTCCTCCCAACACATCATATCACTTTCACCACACATGAACAAACTCACACACTCACAAAACATATTTCTAGCTAAACTCAATGCATGAAAGCAAGTTAGATAACATTTAAATTCATTTCATCCAATACTTCACATAACCACTACAAAATGAAACAAAACAAAAGCCATACTTAAATCAACTCACATGTAAATGCCTTTCCTAGGAGAGAACTTTGATTTTCAAAGCTTGCTATTGTTCTTGAATTGGACCTAGAAATTGAAATGAAAGAGAAAGAGAAAAGAAAGAAAGAAAAAGCAAAATTCGTATGAAATGGTGGCTGCCCCAAAAAGTAGTCTAATTAAGCAAAATTAAGCTTTAAACATATCCCAAATTTGCCCTTTAAGGTATATGCAACTTTAGTTTCATTTGGGGCTTATTTTAGGCATAAATGCTAACTTAACTAAGAAAAATTCTATCAACTAATCATATGAAAAACCAAGGTTGATTTTATAAATCTAACTTAACTTAACATCTTAATGTATAAAAGACACAATTAATAACTATACTACACACATATTAATACATATAAAAAAAAATATTAATTTCACTACATATGCAAAATAATACATTTAGACTATTACCAACACAACTATCGTAAACATCATGCTCATTCAATTCAATACTTAAGATAAATAAACAACACATGGAAATTAAATAAAATTTAAATTTAGGTCATTTCACGCTGCTTGACAATTGAGATTATAAGAATAGAATTGCTCAAGCATGATATAGTGTTAATCATGATAAAGTTTACTTTTTGTAAATGATATTTGAATAATCAAGGATAAGGAATTTATATTGGTCACCCGAACCCTGAGCACTCATTCATGATAAAGGAATTGAACACGTGGTAGAAGAAATGGTTAAGAGTATATAAAAGACCGCAATCCTGGAATAAGCTTTTATGCGAAAGAAAATTAATACAGTAACTAATATCGAGCTGAAAGGAAGAAAAAGCTGAGGGCTGATAAGGAGTTAGATTTATTAGAAATAACAAGGTCTTGAGATTAAAGTTGGGAATCACAAGATATGAAGAGCAAATTCCATTGGAGGAATAGTAAACCCTTCAAAGAGCTCGGGTATACATCATGAGTAGATTACGAGCCAACTTTTGAGGACAAAACTTTCTTTAAGGGGGGTAGGTTGCAAGCCCTCAAACTTTTGGAGAATGGTTTTGGACCAAATCGAAACCCTAAAGTTTGACCTAAGTTGAAACCAAACCTTAAACCAATTTCGATCAGGGATTTCATAAAAGAATCTTCAAAAACGAAATAGAAAGTTCAATAATCGTTCGATTCGAAAACCCGAACATGAAAAGATCACCTATCCAATCCCTGATATAAACCCCTCAATTTCTAAGGTAAAGTTAGATTAAACCTTAACCCTAGTCAAACCGGAGTTCCAAAAGTCAACAAAGGTCAAGACAATCAAATAATTTCAACTTCGACAATCCGCGTTCTCAAACCCTAGATGCAAACCCCCAAAAATTTTCATAATTCGTAGAAAATAATTCTAAAAGTTTAAAATTTAAATCCCAAAAAAAATCGACTCAAGTTAAAACCAAATTCTAAATCAAGACAAACACCAGAAACGAAACCCTAAAACACAAACCAAGTTAAAACCTAATTCTAAATAAAGATAAAAAACGAGATTTCTTAATTTGAGAAATAGGGAACCCTCAAGAACAAAATGGAAAAATCCAACTATCGGTCGAAACAACATTCGTACATCAATCAAATAACCTAACCGTTTCCTAACACGCAAATCAAGACAATATATCCAAGTAACGATCAACAACAAAATCTTAAAACCCTCGATAAATTTCAGAATCAGAAATTTCAATTTTTGCCAAAAGTCAAACTGAGTCAACTCATAACTGTAAGCCCCAGAAAATTTCAGTAAATAATTCCAAGATGAACTATGAAAATAAACCCTAAAAATCACTCCAAATTAAAACCAAACTACAAACGAGTCTTAAAATATAAACGAAAGTAAGAATTCATTAGACTTGAGAAAAAAATCTAAAAATAAAATAAGGACTATAAAAGTCCTTAAGTCCAAAAACCATTACGTAAGATAAACTGCTTACCTAATCTATAATTCATAAAAATCGGGATAAAAATAAAACACAGTGACAATTTGCTAAAAAGCAAGTTAATCTATAACATGACAATTTGAAGGATCAGGAAATCACTAAAGGCCAATGCCATAACTAGGCTTTGGCACGATTAAGAAAACTTTATCTGCCAATAATAAAATATAGACTTTGGAATTCCCCAAACGACCAGACTAATAATCCTAAGAGACGGAAATCACAATAAAGTCCTAACGATCAAATCAAACTTCCAAGAATCATAGAACGAGTTAGAAATTGAAATCTCGTAATCTTAAGAAGGAAGAATTCAAGAAACAAAATAACAAATTAAATAATCCTTAAGTTAACTAATTGTTCACAAAACCTTAGATCGAAGGAAAAATAAATACGAAAACAAAACACGATGAAGATCCTTTTTCAAAGCAAATTATAAAAACCAAGATTTCCCCAAAATCATTCCAAAAATCGACATTTGACTCAAACTCAAGAAAATCATATCCGGTAACCATTACCGATATAACTCCGGATATAATAATTCAATTCAAGATTTCTGAAAGCAATAAGAGATATTGAATGCTTATAAAAATAAAATTTAAAATAAATTTCTCAAACTAAATACATTGTATAAACAGAAAAATCTCAATTTCCAACTTGGCAATGTCTAAACCGGAAAAATCATCCGGAAACCCTAACCGGAATACAATAGTGTAAGTCCGACAATCTAGCGCCCCTAACTCTAGAGGCCAAAAGGTAGTTTAAATAAGTAGATATAAGTTTGTTCACAAATCAGATTGGTAAATTTTGTCTTTCTCTTACACGTTCGGATACAGACTTTGAAAAGCGTGTTCCGGGATCGAGATATCAAAAATATACCTTAGTACCGTTGACTCGTAATTTCGCGAGATTTCTAAATATATCAGTTATATAATTTTTCGGTATAAAAGTTACAGTTAAACCTTTTTACCATATTTTCATTTCTACCGGTAATTGATTATTCTTTTACACTATTCATTTCATTTCATTACACAATTTTATTATTTTATAATGAATACCCGGATTTCCTAGTAATCAAGTAAACTTCACAACCAGAAAATGAAACCCTAAACCGTTTAGTTTAAGCTTCGTGAGAATGGCTTAGAAACCCAAATTCCGGCTTTTCCACGTTTCCAAATAAGAAACTTTATAAGCAAAACTAATTTTGAATATAGTTCTTGATTATGTTCAAACCAAGAAAGATCAGATTTAAGAAAATTTCAATTCCGGTCATCCCGAGACCCATTATAGAAAAGCGTGCCTCGAACTAGAAATTTCAAAATATGAATACTCATTTGAATCGAAATAAAATAAGGATTTTAAAAATATATTTTTCATAATTTTCCGGCTTACGAAAAATACAGTTATAACCTTTTTATTCGTGTTTCCTTACTACCGAAAATCAAATTGTCTTGTCAACTATTCTCACTATTCAAAAAGTACTACCTATACTACCTAGTCTACCTATTAGCCACTCTACAAATTCAAACCCTTACCATCACTCAAATCAACCTCTTTTCTCTTTACTTTTTGTCCCTTAAACTTCCCATACAATTATGACAACTTACACATCAAAGATAAATCAATCAAGCAAAGTCAAATCAAACTTTTCTCCCCCCCCCCCCCCCCCCCCTCATGAATAGTGACCGATGTGAATAGTGCCCCATCCATGCTCCATTTAAATTTTCCTCCTTCTTTAACCTAAATCCATTTCATATATAAACTATATTTCCTCTCTCTCTCTTCATTCTTTCATTTTCTCAACTTTTGAAAAGTGAAAAGCTCTCCAAAAACCCTCTCATTCCCTCTCTTGGCCGAAACTTTCCGTAGCCCCCACACACACACATAACTTCCATTTCTTCATTCCATCTCCTATTTTACTTCAAGTAAGTAAGCCTTTACCCTTTCCATCTTTAGATCTTTGTTATGGCTAAGTGATTCTTGGATATTTCCAACCAAAGGACCCCATGAGCTTTTGCTAGGGTCAAGGAAAGATCAAAACAAGAATACCAAACCATTACAAAGTAGATCTACCATTTAAAGGACTTTCATGCCAAAAGCTTTATGTTTCTCCATCAAAAGTATTTTGAACAAAAGATCTTTTATAAAATATAGTTTTTATGTTTTCAAAACCTATTTAAGCATTTCATATAGTAGATCTACCATTTACTACTCATATTCATGTAGACATTTAAGATCTCATCTTTATTTTGAGTTTATGTGCATTCATAGTCTTTAATGTTTTGCCCTTAGTAAATAACCTTCCTAGTATATAGATCTATAGATAGAGTCCATGAATAAAAAGAAAGTACTTTCAAGAAATGAACTTGTGAAAATTCGGATGACTTTGAAAACCTAGGTCAAAAACACTTTTATCAACTTCTAAACTTATATTTTACAAGAGAAATAAAGCCTATAGGTAATAGATAATGTTTAGTAATATTTTTCATGGGTCTAAATGAGTTTTTACTAAAGAAAATGTTGGAAACAAGAAATGAAGTCCATAGAAGTTTTGAGCTAAAAGTCTTATAGGCAAAATTCGTAAAAATGGATGTAGGGTTAGAAAACACTATTTTTCCAACTTCAAAAATGGTATTTTCTTAAATAAATGAAGTCCTTAGGGTATGAGTATAATAAATACTTAAAGTTTTGAGTATAAAATGTATTTTTCTCAAAGGAATCAACTTGAAAGTGGAATATTCTAAATTCGGATTTTTGGAAACCCCATAGTAAAAGACCCACTTAAAAGTTTACAAATGTGGATTTTATTAAAGAAATAAAGGCGTTAGGATATAACTAATATAAGGGTCAAAATTCCTTTAAACAAAGTAGATTTTTTCTAAAGAAAATCTTTGTAATATGTAGTTGTGGTCAAGTGTAGTGAATTCACTTACTAAACATTGGTATGAAATGGTTTCTAAGAAAAGTTTATTTTCAAATTCTTTAAAACTAAAAAGTTATAAGAACATAGACTCATTAGAGTTCATATCATGACATTCATGATAGGGAAAATCATTACCATTGCATTTAGTATCATTTCATACTTAGGAATCTCAAGTGCATTCATGAAAACCGCATTTTCGGAATCTATATACCTGCTGTACAGATCTGATCCCTCGTTTCCAAGGCTTATATATTTCAAAACTTGATTTAAACTTCATATTTAGAAAGCTCTTCCGAAGTAGATAGAAATCGATATAAAATTTGCGAGATTCCGAGTTAAAATGACCAAGTTATGCCGTTTTAAGTTGGAATTCCCGCTTAGGACGCGAATTACGAATTTGATAAGTTCGTATGAAGTCGTTGGATTAGTTTGAGTTGAAATACTGATTAGAGTATTTCTTCCTTTTTAGGTTATCCCGAGTTCGACGATTCCCTACCACCGGATATTATTACTAGAAGACCGGTGATCCAATGGCTGAGTGAGTTTTCTCCTTGTTTTGTTACCTTGATTGTGCTTGTAATTAGTCACATTAGAATTTTAGAAACAAGATAAAAACGATGTGAATGGGATGGGATATATGATGAGACTGTGATGAATGTATGCCAAGGAATACTAAAGCATATCGAAACCACGATTTGATTGGATAACTGCACGGTTCATATTATTTATGTGTATGATATTGCCTGGTCACTCTAAAGAATGTATAAATATCTTGACCTAAGCAAAAAGTAGATTGATCATGCATCGCATCAGACATATTGCATTTGGTAGCGTGCTACTCCTACGCAGTCGATCGGTATGGTCCGAGGACTCGATTTAAGTACGGAGACCCGGTGCCAGAGCTCATTCTCGGGTACTAAGGCGCATGTGGATGCATCCTTAGATGAGCCTAGCCGAGTCGAGTGCTAAGAGCCAGGGCTTGGGGACTAGCAGCGGTCGTGTAGACTCAATACCATTCCTAACCCAAGATACGGAGGGCGTAAATCCGTTCTGTGTGTGGGTTCCGGTTACCCATGCATAATTGCTTGCTCACGTTTTGTTCATGCATAGCATATGATTGATAAATACTTGTTTGTTATGGTACGGAATTAAGGGAATTCTCACTAAGGTAGTGTAGCTTATACCCTAATAGTTGTTTAAATGAGCAGGTTATTCCAAGAAAGCTAAGTAGGGATCGAGATGGTTGAAGTCAAGAATGACTTCGGGATCCCGGCAAGATATAAGAATGCTTGAAGTTTTTGGCTAAGCTTTACGATTTGCTTTGTAATAGTTTTATGTTGAAGTCTTGGGATGAATGTAATTGAAGTTTGATGAACTGTATTTTGAAGTATAGTGTTTTGTATTTGGAGTATAGTGGATTGTATTTCCTTTACATTGTTACTCAATTGTATCAACATAAAATGTATCATTCCGATTTGTCTCCTTTATGTGTTAGACGCCTTGTACATAGTATGAAAGCCTTCGCGTGACTAAGGTGGTCATTCTTAGGCTTTAATATTGTGTACGGCGGACTGCCACGTTTAGGGTACCCTTCGGGGCGTGACAATAACCCTAGACTCGGTTAAACGATCCTGAGAACTAAAATCTATTAAATAATCACAAATAAAATAAGGAAAACCATAGACGTCGAGCTTAAAATATAAAACGATCAAAACTCAAAAATTATACGATCTTACTTAGTAAAATCGGAAGTCAAAACGGAACCCTAAAGGTCAACAAGCTTATAATGAACCCTAGTGTTTAAGACCCGGCAATCCCGCCTTTTCAAACCCTAGAAAACGAAATTAAGTCAATAGCTTAAAATAGTTCGTAATAATATAGGGTAACATAAAAATATCAGATTCGCGAATTTCGAGTGTCCTTCGACTCAAACAGGGACAGTTCTCGAAAAGCGTGTCCCGGAGCTCGAAATATTAAAAATATTCAGTTTATACCAATAGACTCGTAAAAAAACAAGGATTCCAAAAATATCAGTTTTAGAATTTTTCGGTAGCTAAAAATTACAGATATCGCATTATTACGTGTATTTTTATTACTACCGGTAGTTTAATTGTCTAGTCTACTATTCATAGTACTTTTCTACTATACATTACTATTTCACTATCTCTACTTTTTCTTACACCTACTTCTTACACCTATATATCTATTTTCTTACTTTTTATTTTCCAATACAACTTTATTCACATCAACTTTACACATTACTTCTTTATTACACAAACAAATAAATAAAATCAATTCCCACCCCACCCCTCCACCCCCCCTCCCCCCCCCCCCCCCCTCTCAAGGACGAAAACCGGAGCCTCTTGTCCCCCATTTCATCTAATTTTATTTTTTTTTTCAAATTATTTTATTACATCTAAAATTCACTCCAAAAATTCTATAAATACCCCTTCCTCTTTCATTCTTTCACACAATTCTTTACACTACCAAAACTCTCCCAAATTCACTACACAAACTCTCTCTACAACATTTCTCTCTACCAAAACTCTCTTTCACCAAATACCCACAAGAATTTCTCTTTATGCAATACAACTACCATCTCTCCATAACCACATAACCATACATTCACTACCATCTTCATATCACACAAATACCTTAGGTAAAAATTTCTTTCAACCATTTATCTATTCATGTCATGTAACTTAGCATGACTATGGTGTTGTTTTGAAACTCACATGAGTAGTAAAAGCAACAACATGTTCATGTTTTGTTCTTGTACATAAGCTTTCCATTTTATTATGTTGTTATTATTATTGTTATTATTTGTTTCTAATCTAACTTATATATAGTATTATGTATATTATGTATATATATTTATTTAGAGCATATAAGCTCATTTGTTATTTATTTACTTTCAAGTTATGCAATTTATTTATTTCATGTTATTATTAAGACTAGTCTTTCTAGTCTTAGACTTGTCCATATCAAGTCAAAACAATCTTTTGTTTATTTTCTTTAATCTTTCGGGACTAGCCCATTCTTAGTCCCGAGATGCCTTGATGAAACTAAGGCTCTAATACTTGATCGGAATTCCTTGATGAAGCTAAGGTTCCCAATACTTGATATTTTATTTTCTTGCTCATTATTTATTTCTAGTATTTCCTTATGTTCTTATTATTTTATGTGCTCATAATACTTGCAATTACAAAATGTTAATGTCTCAACTAATCTAAAAATAAAATTTTACTTTACTAAATAAACTCAAAGCTAGAATTTCGATTAAGTGATTTATCACAAAATCATAAAGTTACTATCAACAACTTAGAAATAGAGTAATACAAGTTTTCTAAAGTTTTCTTAAATAACAAAAATAGTTTTATCAAGAAAACGTAAGAAATAAATATTTTCTGTGTATTTTAAGGTAATCTAAGTTTTAAGAAAAATAATCGTTAATATTAAAAGTTTAAGACTTAAACTCTTTTCTAACTAAGAAACAAACTAGCTTTCAAAGTTAATATAAAAATCAACTCATAAAGTTATGAACCCACTTAGGAAAAGTAATGATTTTTTTTTTTATTTCTAAAGGAAAGACTATTTTCAAAGAATATAAATAAAGTGAGATTAACAATAATGGATTTTATCAATAAAGATGATTCTTTTCAAAAGAAATGAAAGAACAAGTTTTAGAAAACAAAAGCTTATATTTTAGAAATGAATATAAGAAGACAAGACTCATTTTCCTAAACCATCCTAAATACAAAATTATGAAAAGGTTTTCATCAACTTAATATAATTGTGATAAATTTGATTTTTAAAGTAAAACTTATGGAAAACCAAGGTTACGAGAAAATTTATTTTTCCTTAGAAAAAAAAGAATGAAGAAAAATAAGAATATACTCATTTATAAAACCTAGGAAAATATAAAGTTTCTTTAAAATACTTGAAAAGAAATTTTCAAAGTTAAAGTTTAAATGAATTTATGAAATAAATTGTGGAGACACTACCATTAGGATTTTTGCATATAAAGTGACTTAACTATATATTTAAAATATTTAACACTATATATACATATATTGTTACAAAAGGATTTTCTTTAAAAATGAAGTTGAGTTAGAAAACGGATTTGTAAAAGTTTGGCAACTTTCGTTTTAAACCTGTACCCAGCGTTTTCGGAACCCAAATGATCTTATATGACAAAGATAACCTTAGAAAGGATAGATCTTTTCGAATAGGTAGAAAACGGTATATTATATGCGGAATTCAAAGTTAAAATGAGCAAGTTATGGCCATTTTAAGTTGGAATTTCTCTTATACGATTTTACCGCGATTTTAAGAAAGTTTAGAAAATCCAAGAATAGGATTTCATGAAGACTTATCCCGAGCATTTCTTTTGTCTAGGTAACGAAGGATACGAGAACCCTACCCGATGATTACTACGACTAAGAAGATAGCAAATGGACGATTGACTTATTCCTCCTAATTTCGTTACCTTGCTTGTGCTTGTAAAGTAGTAGCATTAGTATACTAAGAAAGATAAAAACGAATATATTTAGGAAACTCGGGATTTTGTGTTTATGTGAAATGAGAATTAAGAATATCGCAGCCTCAAATTGCTTGTTTAAATAATTTCGTTTATTTACTTGTATGATTGTATTGTTTGCTAAATTGATTGATCGCCCCTAATAAACCTTAATAAAGTTTGGCTTAAGAAAATTAAAAACGCTCACGCCATAGCATCCATCGAGTCACATATATCGGAAGGCTGCTACTCTACGCGTAAAGTTGGATTAGTTGTGATCGTGTGGTGCCACGGGCCTGTTCCTTCCTGGAGAATCCAAATCGCTCGGGGAAAGCAACTCTAGGTTCGGAGCCGAGCCAACCGAACGTTGTGGGTGAGAACTGGGGACTAGCAATAGAAGGTCGAGGACCTTCAACCCCGATTCCTAAACTTTGATACGGAGGGTAAATCGTTCTATATATGGTTTCCGGATAACTATTATACTTGCGTAATCATGTGATTGTTGCGTTATGCATAGCATATGTGTGAATAAATAAACAAACTTGTTTGAAAATGTGATGCGAATGAACAAGAATATCTCACTAAGCTAGTTGTAGCTTATACCCCTATAGATTTTATTGAAATAGGTATATCTATGGCTTAAATTGAGGATCATGACATTGAGGAAATCATGGAAGGATCGGTTTAAGCTTCTATGAAGGAAATAGAATCATAAGATAAGTAATTTTGTAAGGTTCTTTATATATAATGACTTATATGAATAGTGACTATATATTTATTTGAAGATAATAGATGGACATGCCCCTAAGAATTGCAATGCAATATGTTTACGATTTATGATAAGTATTCTCTTTGCCTTGTTACTAATTTTATCAATATAAATTACACTACTCCGATGTGTTCCCTTGGTTTGATGTACGTCTTGTACATGATATGGAAGCCTTTGCGTGACTAAGGTAGTCATTCCTAGGCTTTAGTATTGTGTACGGCGGACTGCCACTTTAGGGTACCCCTCGAGGCGTGATACTAGAAAACGAAATTAAGTTAGTGGCTTAAAATAGTTCGTAATAATATGTAAACCCGAAATTTTCTACAATAGTACATGACTCCAAAGTAAAATGTAGGAACTAGATAATAGATTTTAGATTCTAATCAAAGTCTAAGAATAAGAACAATACCTAGAATTTGTTTAGATAAAGGCTTTAGAAATCGAATAAAGAATTTCTTTAACCCTAATTGATACCAAAAACGAGATTTCATGTCTTGAATGAATAATTCAAGATATGATTAAAAGAAAATCTAAAATTTAAAACCCGAAACCTGATATACAAATAGGTTTAAATAAAAAATATGAATATAGAAATTAAATGATTTTTTTTATCTCGATAATGATTCAAGATTAAACAACGAGTAGTAATGAGCTTAGGCTCAAACGTAAACCCTAAATTCAAGATTCCTAGATAAAATTAAACGCTACAAATAAGATTTCATGTTAGGTGTCAAAACTAAAGATATATATATAGTTTAGTTTCCGTATTAAGTACAATATTAAGTAAACGATTATTTACGCTTATAGACAGCAAACGATAACCTAAAGATAAACCGTTAGATTATAAATACACAATGAAAACATAAACTGTTGAATGACTCAAGATTTGAACTTCAAATAAATAATCGGATCACGCTATTGTTCTAATTCAAATTTTCTTAAGCTATTGAAGCTTAAAACAAAAATTGACCTAATGAGCTAAAGAAATTTTAATCGCCAGAGATAAAATTATACGAATAATTAACCACGTATATATAAAACTAAAAAATTGTATTATTTGATAATCTAAGTGTTTTGTATGGTCATATAAACATATTTTTGTACAAAAACTTCCAAATATTAGCTAATTTGTACCGTGTAACTTGTTAAATTATCCTAAAACTAAAATTAAAATAATTAACTAATATATATATATATGTTTTTCGGCTGCAAAATTCGGTGGGATTACTTTGGAGAAGAGGAGCCGAAACTTTGTTTCAATAATGCAACAAGAGTAAACAAAAATCAACTCCTACACCAACCAAATATTTCCAAATAAGCCCCTCATTAATGACAGTGATAATAACAGATCAAACAACAGCCAAATGAGGAGAAAAACCGAAGGAAATTCGGAGGAAACAGCTGCAAACCTCTTCTCCTTCTCTATATATATACACATTTAAGGGCATTAATGAGGAAACAAACAACTCTCACTTTTCTCAAACGTTTTCACAACAAAATTACTTCCATATAGCAACCAAAACGAACTGCAAATAGAAGACAAACGGATCTAATAATCCAAATACAAATCAAAAGAGAAACATTACGAAAAACCATTGAATACGAGTTCAAAGGTAAGTTGTAGAAGTTCAAATGATTTTCTTTCAATTCTAAGCATTATAACTGACTTCTAATAATCATAGGAACGTAATAAACACAACTTCAAGCTTCGAATTTCATCGGATCGACTCAAACGAGTTAAAAATCCGAAACCCTAGTTTTACTTCCTTAAGATCGAGATCTAAGTATATATGTTTGTAGACGTGTTAAGAGTTGTTTTATGTCCTTATATAAGATATATAAACACTTAGGAACGGTTTAATAATGTTTTTAATGTGGAAAATTTAAAGAATATGAATCGGATCAGTGAGAAAGATGATGAACAGTACCAACACTGTCTAAAAGCGGACAGTGTAATCGCTCAACGCTGGCGGCTTACATGGATAGGCCGACGGTGTAGAGACGGCTTATACTAGACAGAAGCTACGAAAAGTTTATTTACACGTAAAGATGAGTGTAAGCCGACTACTTAGAGATATACGCCGACGGCGTAGAGCCGGCATACGTTGAAAGCCGATAGCTTTCAAAGCTGGTGCACCCAATATGAAATAATTCTCAAAATCAAGTCTACACCAGCACTTGGGTTTGAAAGCCAGCGACCTTGAGCCGGCGTACAGCCAAAATTCCTTCAACGAAAGCTAGTTTTAAACAAACAGAATATATATATATATATGTACAATATACCTACATATTAGATATTATATATATATATATATGATAATATGAGATTTTATTAGATAGTTAAGTAAATACAAGTATTCAAGCATATTTAGATTAATATCTAATAATTTTTTTTAAAACCCTAGAATTAAGGAAAAATATTTAGTTTTTTAAATAGATAAAATAGGTAAGAATGAAATTGAAATAAGTTAAATTTTTGAGTAATGTGACTCCTAAAAAATAACGAAATAATTATGTGAGATAAAATGGAGAAACCCGAAAACACTAAATAAATAATTATAATTTTCTATATTGAGATCAGTATAGAATAACATAAATTTGTAATAGTCACTACTAAAACTTGATAAATATTGAGTCTAGGACACTAGCCACGTATAGGAATTTAGTTATATAATCTATATTGATGAATACTTTATTCATCTTAATAGGTGATTTTGATACACTAGAGGATCTACCAGCTGATTACTATGACTGAGTCAGTATGAGCAGGTGAGTAATTCAGTCATATTATACTGTTTGTGCTTGTAAGTAGTAGAATATGTAATGCAAAGATGATTAAACGATTGTATTGTTGAAAATATGTTGTGATATGATTGTATGATTGTTAAGATATCCTTACAAGAGCGATAATACAATGATTTGATGTTGTGAAGTAGTATAATGATGATTGTGTATAATGTATGGTCACCATGAACTTGATTAAGAATTATTGACTTAACAAAATAATCTGATCATGCATTGCACGAATTGCATTATTGCATATATATTGGGGTGACAGCCTGCTACGTATTAATATTTCGGTTCTTTGTTTATGCTTGGTTGTTCTAATGTGTTAGTTCTTCCAAGGTATTCTTTGGGCTGTCAATTCTACGGGAACTAAGTGGCACCGAAGAACACCGCCCATAGTATCGCTTTGAAATGATTAATACTTAGGGAGTTTCTAAGGGGATTGCAGGAGATGGTCAGTTTAATTGATTATATTCAAAGTGATAACCCTAAAACGAGAAATCGTTGATTCTCCTGTGTACTTAGTCTCTCCTGGCCAGGTGGGTCATAAAGTATGGTTCTTCAACACTTAAAAAGAGGGCGTAAATTTTTTTCCTGTTTGGATTCTAGATCATCCAAGCTTATATCTATGCATATGGTTGAGTGCTTACATTACATATGATTTGCTAATAACTTGCATGATGTATGGTATGTCTAGTTATTTACTGAGCTGTGGTTCGCTCATACTCCAACAGTCTTTTCATGTTTACTTTACGACCCTGGTTAGTCACTTCCAAGAGTATGGCTCCGGTAAGAGCTTAAGAGCTGGAAATCTACGGTTATATTTTGATTCAATGGTTATATACTATTAGAATAGATTATCTAGTTGTGTACTATAGTAAGACTATTTGGTTTGTACTAATTCCGTAACGTTTATTCACTAAGTTATTTCTTTCATGTATTTGTTATTTCTTATCAAGCAACTAAAAAGATCCTATTGTTTTGAAAACATGTCATTCTCTGAAGGTAATTTAATGATAGTATTCAAGTGAAACTTGTTTACTTCTACTAGGATACCCTTAAGGCATAGCAATAGGGTAACATAAAAATATCAGATTTGCGAATTTCGAGTGTTCTTCGGACTCAAACGAGATCAATTCTCGAAAAGCGTATCCTGGAGCTCAGAATAATAAAAATATTCCAATAACACCAAAAGACTCGTAATTAAACAAGGATTTCAAAAACATTCAATTTTAGAATTTTTTGGTAACTAAAAATAACATATATAGCTCGATTATGCGTATTTTTATTACTACCGGTATTTTATATGTCTAGTCTACTATTCATTATACTATTCATACTATTCATTACTATTTCACTATCTCTACTTTTTCTTACACCTATTTCTTACTACCTATATACCTATTTTCTTACTTTTTACATTTCTCGTACAACATTATTCACATCAAACCTACACATTATTTCTTTTCTTTACAAAAAATCACAAAACAAATAAAAATCCCTCTCTCTCTCTAGTACATGCGTCGGCCCCCTCTCTCTTTTCTAAATTATTTTTCTTTATCAATTTATTTTATTACATCAAAAATTTACTCCAAAAATTCTATAAATACCCCATTCCTCCTTCATTGTTTCACACATCCATTTTTCATAACAAAACTCTACCAAAATACTCTTTCAAAATCTCTCTCCAACAAATCTCTCTTTCAAAATACTCTCTACCATTCACTACACTTCAAAAAGAAAAATATCAAACACAAAACCCATTCATCTCTTTCAAAATCCTCCATTAAGCCTTAGGTAAAAATCCTACTTATATTTCTTTATCATGTTCATACAACTTAGTATGAGCTTAGTGTATGTTTCTTAGACTCATATGAGTTAAAAAAGCAACAATATGTTCATATTTTGTTTTTGTTCATGTTCTGTTTTTGTTCATGTTCCTATTTTATATTATGTTATTATGTTGTTGTTATTATTACCTAACCTATAAAATATTATGTATACTATGTATATATATTTATTTAGAGTATATAAGCTCATTTGTTATTTATTTACTTACATGTTTTGCAATTTATTTATTTACTTATTTTATGCAATTTATTAAGACTAGTCTTTCTAGTCTTAGACTTGTCCATATCAAGTCAAAATAATTTTCTTTTCTTTTCTTTTCTTTTCTTTTGGGACTAGTCCATTCTTAGTCTCGGGTTGACTTGATGAAGCTAAGGCTCTCAATACATGATCGGGATGCCTTGATGAAGCTAAGGTTCCCAATGCTTGACTATTTTATTATGTTCATTTACTTACAAGTATTTCTTTCTATCTTATTATCTTTACTTTTGCATTGCTACATAATCATATTCATGCATGATTAGAATGTTGTTGTCCTAAATAAAAATAAAAATGGGTTCTTTCTTAAATAAAGAAAAGTAAACTAGATTTCTTAACAAAAAGAATTTTCAACAAAAAGATCTAAGTTGTCTTTTTAATAAACTCTTTTCAAAAGATAAGCTAAAATTCTAGAAGAAGTAATAATATAGATTTCTTCAAACTAATAAAAGGAATTCTTTTCTTTTATAAACCAAACTAAATACTCCATAAATGAAGAATTTTTAGCAATAAAGAATTTTAACTCAACCATATCTTTTATAAGACTTGAATAGGTTCATTATAGACCTTCAAAATCACATAATAAGAAAGCCTCTTCAAAACTTAATTTTTACATGTTGTCATTCTCTTTTCAAAATCAAAATGAAATTTTTGTTAAGTTCTAAGGTTAACAATTCTTTATTAAGAAAGCTTTTCTTATAAACTTGTCTAAAAGAATTATTCTATCACTTGACAAATATTAAGAATAAAACAAGTTTTTCAAACCAAGGTAAAATCAACTCACTATTTGGAAAACCAACTTAGAAAAATAAAATTTGACAAGTAAGTAAAGTTTAAGGATAAACTTTTTTTTTTTAAAAAAGAGAAAGGATATAAAAATAAGAGGAAAACATACATTTAAAACAACTTTAAATATTTGAAACTTAAAGAATATTTTGAAAAGCTATTTTCAATCACTAGGAATAAAGTTAGTAGATAAATTAAAGAACCAAAATTTTTGAAAATAAATTTACTCTTGAAAAAGTGAAGAAAATGAAATAATAAAGCATTTACTCATTACAACTCAAAAATATTTTTGTCTTCCTTCTAACAATTCGAAAAGAAGAAATTCTCAAAAGTTTTATCTTTCAAAACCATCAAAGACAAATTGTTTATGAAATATCAATATTAAGACAACACTACAAAAATCATGCATACAATATGAGTATAAATATATGTTCAAAGGATTTTTCAACTATATATATATATATATATCCAATATTTTGCTTAAGGATTTTTGAGTAAAGCAAAGTTTGGAAAAATCATATTTTGTGAACTATAAATTCCTAACTATTATGTACCGTAGTATTTTCCAACCGAAATGGCTTTTATGACAAAAATAACCTTAGAAATGGATAGATCTTTTCGATTAGGTAGAAAACGGTATATTATTTGCGCAATTCCGAATTAAAATGACCAAGTTATGGCCATTTTAAGTTGGGATTACCTTCTATACGAATTTTAACGATTTTATGACATAGTTTTTGATAAGTACCATAGAATCAATAAGAAATACTCATTATGGGTATTCTTCTTGATTAGGTGATCTCGAGGATGAGTATTCATATCTGGAGGATTATTTTGATTAGTGGATTTACCGATGGACTCATCCATAAGAAAGATAGATCCTCATGGCCAAGTGAGTTTATTTTCTACCTTCTACGTACTTGATTGTGCTTGTAGCTAGAGGCACTAGAAGTAGGAAAAAATGAAAATGAATTATGTATGATAATATTGGTTGAAAGAATGTTAAGCATACCGAGGCATGAATCGTTGTTAATTAACTTATGTTTTACTATTATTTTGTTGGAGTGTGTGCAAATTCTGTGATCACCTTTAAATTACTCTAATCATATACTATGAATTATATTAATTGATTCATGCTTATAACGTAGTTAGTCTCATTGCATGAGCTGCTATTCTCGATGGGACAAGAGTTTAGTAGTCGGGTGTGCAGTAGCCAGAAATCTACAAGATGGGCGATTAGGAGCCTGAAAGAATTATTTTGAGATGGGCGAGTAGGCGCCTGAAATAAACTACATGAGTTGGATTTAAAGATGGATTTTAAAGAGCCTAGAACACCTAACCTTGAATGGAGGGGTAAATCCATTCAAACATATGATTTTCGGTAGATTATATGTATTACTTGATCACTTACTTGATGCATTCATATGCTTGTTGATAACTTGCTTGAAATTATTTATACAAGTACGTTGATTTATGAGTATTCTCACTAAGCTAGTTATGCATATACTCCAATAGACCTTTGTTGTATCAAGTCCAATATCTTTTATGCCCGAGGACTTCATATACCCGAGTGGGATTATGATTTAAGGAGCTTATGGAAATCTTTTGAAGATCTTAAGTTAATTATCCTTTATTATCTTTTGGTGTTAGTATTATTTTGTTATGAGAAAGGTTAAGTTGATATTATGATTGTTTAGAGAATTATAGAAAATAAAAACCCTAAAATGATGTAAGGACTATATTTTCTTAATGATAAATTGGATGATTATTTGGATTCTTGTATGTTGTATTCACTATCTTGAACTATATATCCCACCGATGTCTCCTATTGTTGTGATAGACTCCTTACATATGGTGTTGAAAATTTTCGCATGACTTCGGGAAGTCATTCTTAAGTTTTAATACCGTATGTGGTGGACGGCCACGTTTAGGGTACCCTTTGGGGCATGACATACTCTATTTTCCTTCAAGTCTTTTTTCTTCAAACACTAAATAGGTAATAGATCTAGACCCTACCATAAATAAAACATGCAATGGCAAGATCATACATGTGTGGTTCCACGAAAATCCCCATGAGCTTTATGCTAAGGATGAGGAAACACTTAAACATGATATTCTTGCCATCACAACGTTGTAGATCTTGTTATTTAAGTTGTTTTGCTCTATTATTGTTTTATGTGGTTATTATTGATATTTTGTATATATTCATTTATTAACCACATCTACATAATGTTTGAAATGACCTAGATTTCAATTCTATTTAAATTCCATGTATTTATTTATTTATTTTAATTGTTGAATTGAATGAGCATGGTTATGTTGCTAGTGGTCTAAAATGTATTATTTTGCATGTATATGTTGAAATTAATATCTTTGTTTTATATGTATTAATGTGTGTGTGTAGTAAAATTATTAATTATGTCTCTTATACTTTAAGGTGTTAAGTTAAGTTAGATTTATAAATCAACTTTAACTTTGCTTAAGGTTAGTTGATAAAATTCATAGTAGTTAAGTTAGTAATTAAGCCAATATAAGCCCAAAATGAGACTTAAATACATCCCAAATGCACCCTAAATTTATATATGCCTTAAAGGGCAAATTTGGAATATGTTTAAAGTTGAATTTTGCTTAATTGAACTCCCTTTTGGCAGCCCTAATATTTTATACGAATTTTGCTTCTTCTTTCTTTCTTTTCTTCTTCCTCTTTCAATTCCATTTCCAAGCTCAAGTCAAGATCAATAACAAGTTTAGAAAATCAAAGTTCTCCTCAAGATAAGGTATATATATAATTGAATTGATTTAGTTATAATTGTTGTTTTGTTTTGTTTTTCCTTCTTGAAGTGATTGTATGAATTCTTCATTGAATGAGTTAAATGTTATCTAAATTGTTTGTTCATGCTTGGGATGAGCTAGGAATATGTTATATGAGTATGAGAGGTTGTGCATGCATTGTTGAAGTGATATGAAGTGTTGGGAGGATGTGAAGAGGATTTGTGTAGGAAAATTTAGAATGGATTTAACTGGAATTAGAAGTGTTTAATTGTGTTGATTTCTTATGTTGAGTTGTTAAGACTAAGTAGTGTAGGTAGAGGTTAGTATATGAGGTTGAAAATGTAGTTGAGGAAGGTTTTAAAGTGTTTTAGGATTGAATTTTTCAAAGTTGAAAAACAAGAGATTTGTGTTTTTCGTTTAAGCCTTTTTTAAAACGCATGCCGGCACCTGGGAATTCAACGCCGCCGGCGTAGAGGCAGCGTTGGATTCAATTTTCTTAACACCGCTTTACAACACCGCCGGCTTTTACAATAAGAATTGCCAGCATTTGTTCTTCAAAACGTACACCGGCAATTTGAGTTTCTACGCCGCCGGCTTTCGCTAGGAAAGTCAACCGGCGTTCTCTTATTCATATTGTACGCTGGTCGATGGGAATCAAGGCCGCCGGCGTATGTGTCAAAGCTAGCCGCGTATTTGGATAGGCGGACGGCTTAGACCTCTCTGGACATTTTGAAAATTTTTGGGTTTTGGATTCCATGCCGGCTCAAGGCCACCAACGTATAATGTAGGCAGACGGCGTACCTTTGAATACTGCCAGCGTTGGCAGTGTTGATTTTCAGAGCATCGAACACCGACTCAAAGTCTCCGGCTTTGGCTGCTGGCGTATCCCCTGTGCCTTTGAATTTAAAAAAACTTTTTCTAAAATTTTCCGAAGTTTATGAATTGAGCAATTAAGTATTTATTAAGCGATTTACGATATAATAGGACCTTTAAATGCTTATTTATGACTTTGTATTCAATTGTTTGAATTTCTTTGATTTATTTGTGATATATATATATACAATATGTATATTTGTGAGAATGAAATCTATAATTATTGATTTATTGATTATTGTAATATTTCTATTTCAGTTAAGGATTCTTCGGTTAGTTCATCACCGAAAGATCCTAGTTATATATTAACGGGTTCAGATACACAATAATTTGTTTGATGTTTGCTAGGAATAGGCATTCCTAATTCAACTTAATTTGACTTGGCTTAATATTTGAATGAATTGGATGTCTATTACGCTGTTTAATCTGGTTCGAAGAGCAGCAAACCTGTCATGATGCAATGACATGTTAGTTAGGCGCTTAACCAAGTCATGATGTAATGACTTTACCATGATGCAATGGTACGCTATGATGCAATAGCGATTCTTTTTAGTTAAGTGGGTAGCCGATAGGGGGGAATAGTATCTGAGTAATGTTTGCTTAAACTTAGGGGGAAATACCATGATTTTGTTCAAAGTTTATGGGAACTTGTGAACTAAGCTCATGTTATGGACTGAGTTTAAGTAGAGTCGGGCAATGGCTTTTAAACCCTAAATGAAGCTATTATCTTCATGAAATAGATATAGGAGATATAAGTATTCGGACTGCTTATATCAACCCCCTGAGCAGCTACTGTTACTCAGGATCCCTGAATTCCCAAAGCGTGACCGGGGTTTGAATACCCTCTTGTTGATTTGTGAAATAAAGTGTAATAAAGATAATCATCGTCTAATGATGCATTACATTGACTTGATGATTTGTTTTGCATTGGTTATTGTGTACTGGGCCTCTAGCTCACTTTTGCTGCTTTGCAGTATTGGAGATGAGTTTTATGATGATTTAGGCTATGGGTCCGATTTCGAGAGATTTATGGATGAGTGGGACGAATAGGATCCGATCACCCTGGACTTTTGGAAGGAATTTTGCTAAGGGAAAAGTTATGTATAGAAGGCTTGTTAGTTAAGCCAATTTTTGTAATGACCTTAAGATACTTTAGGATTCTTATGTTTTAAGAAAACATGTAATTTTTGTAGTGTCTTGTATGGACACTAAATAATGTTTATATGATGTAAATGTATGTATAGATTGCTTTTGTTAGCAATCTTGTTTTGTTTAAAAGTTCTTTACAAAGTATAGGTTTTGATCAAACAATTTTCATAAACTTTTAGTTTTAGGACAACCTTACATATAATGTGAAAACATTATATATGGTTGGGGACTCGGTACTCTAAGTCTCGGGATTTAGAGGGTCGGGTCTTTACAATGTTGATGTTGCATTTGCATTCATGAATAGACTAGATCTAGTTGTTTTGAACACATAAATGCCATAGATTTTTTTTTTGTCTTTTGTACATAAAAGACTTGTAGTAGTATAATAATAATGAGGATATGTTAACAAGTTCAAGATCTATCTTTGTTTCAACAAAAATGGTTTTTGGAAATTCGGATTTAAAAATAACCTTATTTTAAAAACCTATTTTTCAACTCAAAAATGAGTATTTTACATTCAATATGAAGGGTTTAGAGAACAGGTATCATAAAGGAATGATTTTGAGGAGCAAAGCTTAGATCTATTAAGAGATAGTTTCAAAATAAGAAAAGTTAACAAAAGTTATGCCAGCATTATGTTTCAACCCAACAACTAACTTAAAATTTGTAATAAGAAAAGGTTGATATGTGAACACTCATTTTATAACCCTAAAACAAGAGTTTTATTAAAGAAATGGAAGCCTTAAGGAGTAGGTTTGATTAGGATTTAATTTTAGAAAGATCAAATAAGTTTTACTCAAGAAACAATCTCAAACATAAATTTTAAAATTCGGATTTTGAAATGACCCCCACTTAAACACCTATTTCCAATTACCAAAATGAGGGATTTAATAGGAAAATAGAAGCCTTAGGGAATACATGTAATAAATACTTAATTTTGACAAGGATAAGTGGATTTTTTCAAGGTATAATCCTAAAACAAGGAAAAGTTTCAAAATAAAGATCAAAAGATGTTTTTATTCCGTAAAATTTTGTAAAATTCGTAACTAGGTAAAACCCTTATTTAAATATCTATTTTTCCAACTCCAAAATGAATAATTTTATTAAAATAATGAAGGTTTTGAGGCATATAGGTCATTAAGGTTGTATTTTAATAAAAACAAGTGTGATTTTGCAAGAAATAAAATTGGTTTTCTTAAGTCAAGTAATTTCAAAGGTTTGCAAAGCAAAAGTTTTCTAAAAGAATTCTTGTTATCAAATATCATTAAGGATATACATATAGATAGCTCATCTCATGACATTCATGATAATAACTTATAGATATTGCATATACATATAATATACTCGGTAGGAACAAAGCTTAAGGAGATAGTATCTTTTAAATCCCATATAATATTGTCTAAGCACATGAGGAAATAGATTGATCAAAGCCCATGAATCATAGATGATATTGAGTCATATATGCATACAAAAGAGTCTTTCAAGATATAATGATAGCTAAGTATCTATCAAAGCTTGTGAATGATGCTTGGATTGAAATTAGAATTTGATTTGTGGGTTAGGAATCTCGTACAGCATACTGTACCTTACTTTTCATGGGCCAAATGACCTTGTTTGATGACAATAACTTTAGAAATAGATAACTCTCATTGAATAGGTAGAAATCGATATATAATATGCAAAATTTCGAGTTAAAATGACCAAGTTATGACCATTTTAAGTTGGAATTTCCTCCTAGACGAACTTTGATAAACTTAGAATAAAATTTATAAGTTTCATTTAAAATTCATAGAAATACTTATTTGAGGTATTTCTTTTGTTAGGATACTTGGGAGACAGATTAAAGCTTCTCGAAGATTATTACGATTAAGTGTAATTTCGCCCCATGGTAAAGTGAGTTCACTTTCTTTAAATTACATGCTTATGATTGCGCTTGTAATGATAGTGGCATTAGAATAAGGACAAGATACAATTGGAATATGCATGTGAATTCTGCTTGGTTGAATTGATAATAAGAATATCGAAATGGGAATTGGTATAAATATTTGTATGATTTAGTATAGAATTGAAGTGTCTGAAATATCTATGATCGCCTATAATTCAATTAAATAATATGCCATGATCTTATAACTAAATTGTCCATGCATAACATATGTTGAGCCACATAACATTTGTTATTATACTTTTGTGGGAAAAAGGTATAATAGCTAGGCAACAAGTGGGCTTGAAAACTCGAATGTTGGTATAGGGTCGCTTGAAATAAAATGGAAGTGAAGTAGGCACTTGAATCAACTACACAATAAATGAGTGGGTGGGCACCTGAATTAACCACTATATAAATAAGAAAAAATTGAAATCTATGGTCATATGGGCCTGAAACACCTAACCCCGAATAGAGGGCGTAAATCCATTTAACATAAGACTCCCAGAAAGGCTTGTGTATTGTATGTCCACATGCTTGTGCATTTCATATAATTGTTTAATATAACTTGCTTGCTCTATTATTTGATGAAGTATTTAATTTGGAAGTGAAACTCACTAAGCTTGTAAGCTTATACCCCTATAGTTCCCTGTTGCAGTACAATTATCTATGGCTATCCCCAAAGAGACATTTCTCTCACGTACAACTTTTGGAATTTAAGGAGCTTTTTGAAGAAGTCAGGACCTAGATGTTAGGTATAGACTTCTAGTTGAATCTCATTAATCATATATATATGTGTGTGTGTGTGTGTGTTATTGTAAAAGACTTTTATGGATCCTAAAGACTTAATATTTTGATGGGGATATGCCTCTTAGATCTTTGTAATAGATTATCCTTGGTTATAACTGTTATGATTTATATTATTATTACTATGTATGTCTTCTTAAGCTATTTTGATTCAAAGTAAGGTCCCTTATATGGTGAACATAAGCCTTACACCCGGTATCTAAACTCATGAGATAAGGTTGTCACACTTGAGTTTGAATATCGAGTGTGGCGGACTATCGTGTTTATGGTACCCTTTGGGGCGTGACAATGGTTATATGCTCATACCGCTATAGATCTTTTTATAGAGATACAAGATTCTCTAAGTAGTATTAGGATTGGCTTCAATAGAATAGGAGTTGAGAAGATTAAGGATTATGCGAGGAAAGTCGAGATTGTATTACTAAAAAGGTATGGATAAAGTGTATTTCTTCAGATTATTTGTATTTCTATGTGTTGGCTATCACTTGACAACTGTCAATAAATTAGTTTAATGAAATAAGCCTTGTATATTCTACTTGCTAATGATAGTTAAGGCTACCAACTATCATTTTCACTTGGAACGTATGGCGGGATTGTCTTGATTAAGTTATTGGGATGTGACACATATTAGATATAAGATAAGATATATAGAAAAATAAGATTTAAACATACCTTTGTTATATTAAACTATTTGGATCCTTTTAAATACTAATTCACAATATGGGTTTCTTCAATGTCCATGTGAGGATATGCTAATGTGTTACCTTGGATACTGCATAACCACTAGAGATAAGGTAGAAGTAAATTAGAAAACTTCAAAATGATAGGCTTTTAATTTACCACAAACATACTTTGCCATCAATGTCCCTTCATAGAAGAACCTTTATTGTCAACTCTTCACCAATAATGTTAACTGTTTATGTTTAGATCATATATATATAATATATATTGTATCTTATTCATATCTCTATTTTATTTATATATGAATTGCATAGTCAGTTTATTAAGTAAAAATATTTATTTTTCATTTATATCTATTTTAACAAATAGTCTAATTAAAACAAATATAAAATAGACGTCTAATTGACATCAAATTAATGAACCAAATGCACCCTCAATCTAAATTACCATAAAATTTTTGGGTAAAGGAGAAAAAATACAAATTAAAAAAAAATCTTAAAAAATTGTGTTAAAAACGATTTCAAATTGCATTAAAACCATGATTTTTTTTTACCATATTAAAACCATGATTTCAACTCATGATTTTACTATAAATCCACCTAATAAGGAATGCCTTGCACAGAGTAAAGCTTTTGACAATTTCATCACTTTTCCGTACTTCTCTCAAAGAAGCTCCTCTTGTTAAATCCAAATTAACCTTTTATGAAAACCATCACATATAAAACCCTAATCATTCATGTTTAATCATTAAGAACTAAACAGTAGATAAGCAAAAGCGTACCTGAATCCATAGTAATCAATAATTTTAGAGTCTTACGGTTGGCCTTCTAGATCAACACATTTTCCTTAAGAGATCCCTTTTATTTTCTCTCCATACTCTCTGATGATGGGGTTCAGAAGAGATTAGAAGAATTATTCTTGTGACCTAGGAACCATAACCAATATTTATAGAGATAACTCTATGTTATCTTTTGGTATTTCTATTTTAGCCCATCATAAAAATAGAAATTACTTAAAAGGTCTCTACATATAAAAGGGTCATACCCTATTAGATACATTAAAGCCCAAATACCTAAATCTTATTGATTACTTTTAATTGAGCTTAACTTAATATGACAGCCCGTAAAATATAATTATTTCACATATAAGGCCAACGTTGGATTAAGGATCCAACAATCTCCCACTTTGACTATATGTGTAACCTTATAATTATGTTTTGCCAAAACAACCATATGAGCTCAAATTTGATGTCATGACCAAAATGCATCTATAACCAATCCGGTCCATCAACCATATCAACATAGGATCAAAGCGGTATTTATTACATTATCGTAACTTAACCCATCAATGGTCATAATGTTGACACAATTGAATGACATGGATCATGATATGGATGTGTCACAAGGAAATTCCATGCAATGTGATCTTCACATGTTTATTTCCTACTGGTCCAACATAAACCTTAGTGAGATCAAACCATAAACCAAAATCAGAGTGTAAATAAACAAAATACTTTATTTCTACAGAAAATATCCTTAAAACCATGACAAACTAAAACAACTAATTAAAGTTTGTCTATGACATAAAAGCATTCAAAATAACAAACTCCCACTAAAACTGAATATCACTTAAGGACATGACACCCATATGAGTAGTGTGCTCATGAAACACGTTGGGTTGCACTCCTTTAGTAAGCGCATCCGCGATCATAGAGTTTGTTCCTATATGCTCTATAGACAATTATCCACTCTTAACTTTTTCTTTTACAACTAGGAACTTGATGTCTATATGCTTTGATTTTGTCGAGCTCTTGTTGTTGTTGGAATATAGAACTGCTGACTTATGGTCACAAAATAACTTACGAGGTCTATTAACAGTATCCACAATGGGCAGCCCTATGATAAAATTCCGCAACCATATTGCATGATTGGACGCCTCATAACATGCTACAAACTCTGCTTCCATAGTAGAAGAGGCAATAAGGGATTGTTTTACACTCTTCCAAGAGATAGCTCCTCCAGCTAGGAGATAGATGTAGCCTGATGTAGATTTCATACTATCTTGGCATCCAACAAAATCAGAATCAGTATACCCAATGATCTTGATCTGATCTAACTTCCGATAAGTGAGCATGTAATCTTTTGTTCTCTGTAAGTATCGTAAGAATCGTTTGGCTACTTTCCAATTATCTAATCCTGGATTACTTAAGTATCTACCCAACATTCTTGTGATGTATGCAATATCTAGACGCGTACAAACCTGAGCATACATTAGACTCCCTACTACTGATGCATAAGGAATCTTTTGCATTTCTTTTTCCTCAAAATCATTCTTAGGGCACTGATTGAGACTAAATTTGTCTCCCTTAGCCTGTAGTATCACTTGGTCTACAATCTTACATGACATATCCTTTGGTACCTTTTCGATATAGCTCTTTTTTGATAATCTAAGAATACCCTAAAAGTGATCTCGATGTATTTGTATTCCTAACACAAAAGAGGCATCACCAATATCTTTCATCTCAAAATTCCTAGCTAGAAATCTCTTGGTTTCATGTAATAAGCCTATATCGTTGCTGGCAAGCAAATATCATCAACATATAAGACCAAGAAAATGTGCTTGCTCCCACAAAACTTATGGTAATACAATCATCAACCAAATTTATCTCAAAACCGAATGAGATGATCACTTTATGAAATTTGAAATACTATTGTCAAGATGCTTGCTTAAGTCCATAGATTGATTTCTTAAGTTTACAAACCATATTCTTTAGATCTTCTAACACAAAGTCTTCTGGTTGTACCATAGATTGTCTCATCAATGTCACCATTGAGGAAGGTAGCCTTTACATCCATCTGATGTAACTTAAGATCAAAATATGCCATTAGTGCCATTATAATCCTAGAAGATTCTTTCGAAGAAACTAGTGAGAAAGTCTCTTTGTAGTTGATGCCTTTTTCTGTGTAAAGCCTTTGCAACAAGAGCCTTGTACCTATACACATTGCCTATCGAATCCCTTTTGGTCTTAAATATCCATTTGCAACTAATGGACTTTGTACCTTCTGGCAATGGATAAGATCCCAAACATCATTTTCCTTCATAGACTTTATCTCTTCATTCATGGCATCAATCCACTTTGAGAGTTAGAACTTTCAATAGCTTGACGGAAGTTGATTAGATCATCTTCCATCATTCCAATGTCAACTTCATGTTCTTGAAGAAATATGATGTAATCATCTGGCACCGCACTTCTTCTTTATCTAGTGGATCTCCTTAATGGCATAGGTTCTTGATGTCATGTCCCAAAGGGTACCCTAGACATAACAATCCGCCGCATGCTAGTCAAAACTTAAGATTCGCTATCACAGTCATTCAAAAGTTTTGTGTTAGTATGCAAGGCGTTCCCTCACGACAATAGAATACATAAACATTGAGGGCAGATAGTTCAATTTGATCAGATAAGCATAAAAATACAAACCACAGATATCTCAGGATCAGTTACAAAGCATTAAAGGGCATTCTCCTGCTACACATAAAATTAAGTATTATCCTTTTTTGTAATAGTTGGTCCTTCTAGTTCACTAGTGAAAACTATATAAACCAATTATGAACTTCTAGGGAAATAACTCCTAGTCTCTCATTACCTGATTTGGCTAGGTTCGGGATGCAACCATAAGTACGGGAACTGCATTAGAAAGAAACTGTGAGGGTGTAAGCTACGCTAGCATACAACCGGAAGTCTTATGTTGAACGGATTTATGCCCTCTATTCGAGGTTAGTGTTTCAGGCCCATACAACCAACGATTTCAATTTTTCTCACCACACACATTTTCAACTCTGGCCTACACCCCAACATTTAATTTCTGGCCATGACACCATCATTCGAGTTTACAAACCCCTCATTGCCCAGCTATTATGCCTTATCCCCACAAAGGTATAATAACCTATGCAATATGACTCACATATGGTATGCATAGACAATTTGATTATAAGATCATGACATATTAATTTAACAATTTATGTGTGATCGTACAGATTTTGGACATATCAATTCTATACTAAGTCATACAAATAATTACAAAAAGCTCATTTCGATATTATTATCGTCAATTCACCCATATAGAAATCATCTTCATACAAATCTATTTTATCTTGTCCTAATTCTAATGCCACTAATATTACAAGCATAAGCACAAGCATAAAATTTAAAGATAGTGAACTTACTTGGCCATGGTCTCCGGTCTCTAATGGTAGTGATCCAGAAATACGAAATTTTCCCCCGATTCTAAAATCACCTAAACGAAAGAAATACCCTTATGAGTATTTCATACCATAACTAACACCAAATTTTTCAAATAAAACTCTTTGAATTCGTTATTTCCGTAGTAATTAGAAATTCCAACTTAAAACGGTCATAACTTGGTCATTTTAACTCGAAATTTCGCAAATAAGCTATTGATTTCTACCTAATTTGAAAGATCTATCTATTTATGATGTTATTACTAAATTTTGAAAATGTTTAGGTCTCAGAGTGTTCGGATCAGATCTGATCAGTAGCTAAAAGTTATGATTCCGAAATTGTTTTGTGAAATTTACATTATTTCTATCAATTAAATCATATGTACATGTAATATCTACATGTTGTTATCATGCATGATATGATATGAGCTATTTATGTGTATTTCCTTAATGATTTTTGGTTGAAAAGAATTCTTAGAGAAACTTTTACTTTGAAATAAAATTTATGAATGCTTGTTTGAGAAAATTGGCTTTATACCTTTAAAAATTATACATATTGTTACTATGATAAAGTCTCAGTGACCTATATATACCCAATGCCTTCACTTTCTCAACAAATTTGTTTTTAAAGGTTGAAAAATAGATGTTTAAGTGTGGGTTTTGCCTTTGGATGAATTTTTCATAATTTTGGAAATAAGATTATTGTTTGATCTTAGTTGGGAAACCTTTCCTTTGTTTTAAGTTTCTACCTAGATAAAACATATTTATTCTTGTAAAATCAAATCTTTATTTATATTTATTCCCTAAGACTTCTATTTTCCCATTAAAATACTCATTTTAACATTTGGAAATAGGTGTTTAAATAGGGATCATTTTTAGATCCGTGTTTCTTGTGAAAAACTCATTTATTCTTTCTAAAATTAAGTCCTAATCAAACGTACTTCCTAAGGCTTTCATTTCTTTAGTAAAACTCTTGTTTTAAGATTGGAAAATAGGTGTTTTCTTGGCATTTCTTCCCGTGTTACGAATTTCAACTTTTTGTTGGAGTTGAATCATAGATCTAACTTGACTTTTGAAATCATTTTCTTATTTTGAAATTTTCTCTTAATAAAACCATGAACAACTTATAAAATCACTACTTTATGACACTCATTACCTAAGCCCTTCATTTTACATGTAAAACCTTCATTTTGAAGTTGGAAAATAGGTTTTCTAAATTGGTCTTCTTCAAGATCCCATTTTAAAAATAATTTAGATAGAAACAAAAATGGATCTCGAGTTTTGATCAACTCATTCCTTAAGAAAAACATGTAGCAAATCTTTCATGCATGTAAAACAAATAGCTATGTTATTTTAACTACTCTAAACAAGTAGATCTACTATACTACTCATGTCATGAATGTAAATGCATCATGAAAAATATATGATGAGAATAGAAATGAAAATATAAGCTCAAAGTTTCCATAAAAACAATAGATAGCAAATGATATAGCAAAATGATAATATTTCAACTCCAAAACAAGATCTCCACATTGTGATGACAAGAATATCATGTTCTAGTGTTTTCCACATCCCTAGCATAAAGCTCATGAGGATTTTGGTGAATCCACACATGTATAAACTTGTCATTACATATTTCTAAAGTGGTAGGGTTAAGATCTATTACCAATTTAGGTGTTTTGGTGAAGGAACTTAAAGTAAAAAAAAAAAAAAAAAATTGTGTGTGTGTGTGTGTTTGGGTGGGGGTGGGGGGGGAGCAAGGAGGCTCACGACAAGGAGGGAAAGGAGAGGGAGAAAAAGTGACTTCCAAAAGTAGGTTTTGTAAGAAATAAGGAAAAGTGAAAAGTGAAAGATAAAAAAGAGTTTATATAGAAAAAATATTTAGGGTTTATATGAAAAATTTATTTGGAGAAAAATCAAATAAGGAGGGGGGGTTGTGCGCAGGTTTGGGTGAGAGAGAAAAAGGAGAGTGTTTTAATTTATTTTGTGTAATAACTTTCAAACTTAATGACTAGTTTATGTACAAAATATATTGAAAAAGTAAATTTATAAGGAAATGATGTAAAATTATAAGAATAGGTTGTAAGGATGTAAGAATAGGGTATGGGTGGTTATACTTGATGAATAGTGTAAAAAAAACAAAAGTTGATTAGACACTTAATTTACCTGTAATAAGAAAAATACGATAAAAAGGTTATAACTGTAACTTTTATAACCCAAAAAATTATATAACAGAAATATTTAGAAATGAAATTACAAATCTAATGGTACTAATATTATATTTAATATCCCGAGCCCGTAACACGCTTTTTCGAGACTTGTATCCGATCGGGCTTAGAATAGATCGAAAATTCACTAATCAGATATTGTTTAGCATTCTAATATTAAGACAAGCCAATCTATACTTCCCATTCATATTTCGACTCATTGGTTTGAGAACCCGAGATTGTCGAATCTAAACCACTAGTGTTTTCTGAGATTTTGTTGACGTAAGGTTTCCGGTTGACTTTTTGATTTAGAGTCTTACTTTAGAGTTAGCTCATTTTTATTCTTTCGGGGTTTCCTTCTTGATATTGCTGGAATTAGAATTCCTAAGTCCGATTGGTCTAGAGATATTCCTTTAAGATTTCAGTTTTCGATTTTAAATCTTTCCTGAAATCGAACTCAAGTTTACTTAAGAAAACGAGGGTTTACACTTGAGGTGGTAGAGTTTATTCTTCTTGAACAGTCCCTTGAACGAGATCTCCACCATTGTTTAGATTTATTGTGTCTTGAACAAAGTTAGGAACAGAATCTTGACTAAATTTAATAATACATGTGGGAATATCAACATATTCCTCTTCAAAGACAATGTCTCTAACCATATCTCTCCCCGCAAACTTGACATCGTCAAAGAACTGAGCATTTCCCGACTCAAATCTTGACTTAGTTGTGGGATCATAAAACTTATAACGCCTTGATCTTGCGGAGTACCCAACAAAATAGCAACTCACTATTCTTGAGTCCAGTTTTTTTTCATTAGGCCTATAAGGTCGTGCCTCAGCTGGACATCCCCACACATGTAAATGCTTTAGACCAGGCTTCTTACCCGTCCAAAGCTCATAAGGAGTTTTATTGGTTGCTTTAGTTGGAACCCTATTAAGGATACATGCTGCAGTCTTAAGTGCTTCTCCCCATAGTGATTATGGTAAGGTGGAGTGACAAATCATACTCCTCACCATATCCTTAAGTGTCCTATTTCGTCTTTCAGCAACACCATTCATAGTGGGTGAACCTGGCATGGTATACTGTGGGATGATACCGTATTCCTCTAGGAAGTTAGCAAAAGGTCATGGACGTTATTCACCTGAACCATCATATCTGCCATAGTATTTGCCACTACGATCAGATCTGATGCTTTTAATCCTTTTGTTGAGTTGGTTCTCAACTTCAGCCTTATAATTTTTGAACATGTCCAAAGACTGTGACTTTTCATGAATGAGATATAAATAGCCAAATCGCGAGAAATCGTCTATGAACGTTATGAAATACTATTGACCATTCTAAGCAACTATAGGGAATGGCCCACAAATATCTGTATGTATAAGTTCTAAGACGTCTAAAGTCCTGTTAGCTTCAAATCTCCTTTTATTGGTTTATTTCCCTTTTATACAATTAATATAATCATTAAAATTTGTAAAATCTAAGGGGTTTAGAATTTCGTCCGACATAAGTCTCTTTATTCTCCGTTTGGAGATATGACCAAATCTCTTGTGCCATAATGTTGCTGAATTCTCATTGGTTAATTTTCTCTTTGTTCCTCGTATACTTATTTTCAAGGATTAATTAAATGAAGCAATAAGATAAATCAAGTAAAGATTATCATAAACAGATAAAAAACCAGATCCAACTAATTTTGAATCATGAAACAAACTAAATTTCTTATTTCCAAATGAATAAGAATAACTGGATTTATCCAAAGTAGAAACAAAAATCAAATTTCGTCTAAATGACGGTAGAATAAATGTTTCATCAAGATCCAATAAAATCCAGTCTTTAATAATAATCTAAATTTTCCAATTGCTTCAACTTGAACTGTCTTGTCGTCGCCTACATAGATGCATCTTTCACCATCACTTGGTTTTCGTCAATGGAGACAACCCTGCATAGACACACTGATGTGAGTTGTTGCACTAGAATCTATCCACCAAGTGTGTACAGGTACTGAAGTTAAATTAACCTCAAAACAAACCAAATTAAGAAGCACACCTTTCTTTGCACACCAAGCATGATAATTGGTGCATTGCTTCTTGTAATGCCCCACAGCTCCACAAAAGTGACAACCATTACCATCTGGTGTATCCTATTTCTTTGGTTGTTTCTTCTGAGACACTATATTTGCAACTTCTTTATCCCTTTTCCTTTTGTTATCTTTGTTCCTATTTTAGGGGTGGAGGCTAGGTGAGCACTCCCAATCTTATCTTGCTTTAGCCTTTCTTCTTCTTGAACACAGTGAAAGATGAGCTCATTCAGAGACCAAGCCTCTTTCTGACAGTTATAGCTCACCTTAAACTGGCTCAACTGTGCCGGAAGAGAAATCAAAACCAAATGCACAAGTAAGTCCTCTATGACGTCGAGCTTAAGTGCTCTTAATTTGGAAGCAAGATGGGACATCTCCATGATGTACTCCCTAATATTGCCTTTACCCTTATATTTCATTGAGATTAAGCTTGCCAGGAGTGTACTAAATTTTGCCTTTTCGTTCTTGCCAAACCTTTTCTCTATTTTCATCAAGGAACTCCTTAGCCTTAGTTATTTTATCAGAAATTGTGCCTCTGAATGCTTATGGAATGGCTTTCTTCATGATCATCATACACATGCGATTTGTGTCACGCCCCATAGGGTACCCTAAACGTAACAGTCCGCCACATGCCATATAAGATTCCCGAATTACCACCTTAGTCTTTCGAGAGTCTCATATAGATGTAAGGCGTACCTTTACACAATAGAGTACAAGTCCGAATGGAGATAAAAGCTTAATTTGGCATGCATGGGCAATAGGATATAACTCATGAACATAAAAGAATATTACATAATTCTAAGGGGCATTCCCCCGCAAAAGAATATTTAGCGGTCCATTACAGTCATCCAAGTCTTAGAAGTTTTCTATGGAAGTCTAATACAAAAATTATAACTTCTAGGGAAAACTCCTAGCTTCAGTACCTGTTCAGCCGGGTCTCTTCGCCTAAGCCATAAATGCGTAAGCTGCAAAAGGAATGGTCTGTAGGGATGTAAGCTAACTAGCTTAGTGAGTGTAATCTCCCACAAAAACATTTATATCACAACAATTCAACCAAGTTGTTAATCAAGCAAGTGTATGCATCAAACACATGAGTTCAACATACATATGACCAACCGGAAATCATATGTGGATGGAATTGCGCCCTCCATCCCGGGTTAGCAGATTAACGAATCCTGCGGTACGACAATATCCCGTTTATGGCTCACGGCTAACCTACGATTATCGATGTCGTTTATGGTTCACGACTAACCTACGATTATTCGATGTCGTTTATGGTTCACGACTAACCTACGATTATTCGATGTCGTTTATGGTTCACGACTAACCTACAAATGCTCATGCTCCATCCCCTTGTGATATGCACATGTCAATTTATCATTTACTCAAGTAGTCGATTAAGCCAATTTACTTAGGCGATCAATCAATTTATCAGACAATCCATCATAGCTAGCTATTCAATCAAAGTTTATCACCCGGTTTCGATATTCTTAATTTGTTTCTCATATCATCAACAATCATATAATTTCCCATTAGTCCCCATTGTTCATATTCCATTCAATTGACCTACATTCTAGTGCACTACTTTACAAGCACATACAATAAATGAATTAGGAAGAAAAACTCACTCCGCCATCGGTACTCCGGTCTTCTAGTAGTAATAGTCCGGAGGTAACTCGTCACCGTCCACGGGTTCACCTATTCATATAAGAAATTACCCTAATAAGTATTCTATCAACTTAGGACACTAAAAACTCTAAGGAAACTTAGTGAAATCGGAATTCGCGTCATTTCCGAAGTTCCGTTTTAAAATGGCCATAACTTGGTCGTTTTAAGTCGGAATTTCGCAAATTATATACCGATTCCCATCTACTTCGGAAGAGCTTTCCAAATATGAAGTTTAAATCAAGTTTTGAAAATATCTAAGCCTTGGAATTGAGGGATCAGATCTGTACAGCGGGTTCCTTGATTCCAAAAATGCGGTTTTGATGAATGCATTTGAGATTCCTAAGTATAAAATGATACTAAATGCAATGGTAATGATTTTCCCCTTCCCCATCATGAATGTCATGATGTGAACTTTAATGAGTCTATGTTCTTACGACTTTTTGGATTTAAAGAACTTTACAAATAAACTTTTCTTAGAAACCATTTCCTCTCAATATTTAGTAAATGAGTTTACTACATTTGACCACATCTATATTTTACATGGATTTCCTTTGGAAAAACTCTACTTTATTTAAAGAAATTTTGTTCCTTATATTAGTTATATCCTAAGGCCTTTATTTCTTTAATAAAATCTACATTTACAAACTTTTAAGTGGGTCTTTTACTATGGGGTTTCCAAAAATCCGAATTTACCAAAGTTCATTTTCAAGTTGATTCCTTTAGGAAAAATATATTTTATACTTGAAACTTTAAGTATCTATTATACCTATATCCTAAGGACTTCCTTTATTTAAGAAAATATCATTTTTGAAGTTGGAAAAATAGTGTTTTCTAACCCTTCATCCATTATTACGAATTTGGTTTTTCATAACTTTTAACTCAAAACTCCTATGGACTTCATCTCTTGTTTTCAACATTTTCTTTAGTAAAAAACTCCTTTAGACTCATGAAAAATACCACTAATCATATCTATTACCCATAGGCTTTATTTCTCTTATAAAATATAAGTTTAGAAGTTGTTAAAAGTGTTTTGACCTTGGTTTTCAAAGTCATCCGAATTTTCAAAAGTCTTTTTCTTGTAAAGTACTTTTCTTTTTGACTTCATGGACCCATTATATATAGATCTATACACTAGAAAGTCATTTACTAAAGACAAAAGTGTTAAAGACTATTTATGCACATATGAACAAAATAATAATGAAACTATAAATGCCTACATGCTCATGAGTAACAAGATGATGGATCTACTTTATCAAAAGCTTAAATGAGTTTTAAAAAAACATAAAAACCATATTTTTATAAAAGATCCTTTGTTTAAAAACTTTTTGATGGATAAAAGTAAAGCTTTTGGTATAGAAACTCCTTTAAAAGATAGATCTACTTGTAATGGTTCGGGATTTTTGTTTAGATATCTCATTGTTCCTACTAAAAGATCATGGGAACATAGAGTTGAAATATCCAAAAATCACTTAGCCATAACAAGTTTTGTGAGTTGGAAGTAGTAATCATAACTTACTTGAAGTGGATGGAAGATAGAAGAGAAAAATGAAGTTGAGAGTGTGTGTGTGTGGCTCCACAAGTTTCGGCCAAAGGGGAAAAATAAGGAGGAAGAGAGCTTTTGCACACTTTGTGAGTTTTGGAAAAGAAAGAATGAGGAGAGAGAGAATAAGATAGTTTATATAGGAAGTGAAATAGGTTAAATGGAGAAGGAAAAAAAATCAAATTGATGCATGGGGGGGGGGGCCATATGCGCCGGTTTTGGAAGCAAAAAGGGGGGAAAACTTGATGATTTCCATTTGATTTGGCCTTGATTTGATCTTTGCTTCCTTTGTCACTTTGTAAGATATGAAGTGACAAAAGTTATGGAAAATGGGTTTGATTTGAGTGATTAGTAAGGTTTAGGCTTGTAGGGTGGCTAATAGGTAGTGTAGGTGTACTTTATGAATAGTAAAAATAGTTGACAAGACAATTTAATTTCCGGTAGTAATGAAATACGAATAAAAAGGCTATAACTGTATTTTTCATAAACCGGAAAATTATGAAAAATATATTTTTGAAATCCTTATTTTATTTCGGTTCTAATGAGTACTCATAAGAATATTTTTGAAATTCTAGTTCCGGGGCACGTTTTTCTATAATGGGTCTCGGGATGACCCGGAATTGAAATTTTCTAAAATCAATATTTTCTTAGTTTGAAATATATTCAAGAATTATAATCAAAAGTAAATTTTCTTAGAAAAGTTTATTAATTGGAAACCGAGGAAAAGCCGGAATTAGGGTTCCTAGTTCTCACTCCAGGCTTGAGCTATTCCGGTTTAGGGTTTTGGTTTCCGGTTCTAGGGTTATCTTAGCTACTTGAAAAACCGGGGTTTACAACCTACCCACCTTAAAAAGAGTTTTGTCCTCAAAACTGAACTGACGTACCTTGATTCTCAAACAACTCGGGGTATTTCCTTCGGATTTCCTCTTCGGCTTCCCAAGTCGCTTCCTCAGAAGTGTGGTTTCTCCACAATACTTTAACGTATCTAATCTCTTTGTTCCGAAGCTTCTGAGTCTTCTTATCCAAGATTTCTACTGGGTGTCTTCGTAGGTGAGATTTTCCTTTAACCGAATCGGTTCCAACTCCACTATCCGCTCAGGGTTAGGTACATACTTCCTTAACACTGATACGTGGAACACATTGTGAACTCCTGACAAATTCGGCGGCAGGCTAGCCGATAGGCCAAATCTCCCACTCTTTCCAAGATCTCAAAAGGTCCAATATACCTTGGGCTTAACTTCCCTTGAGCCCGCATTCTCTTTATGCTCTTGATTGGGTTTATTTTCAAATAGACATGATCGCCTACTTGAAATTCCAGCTCTCTTCTCTTCAGATCAGCCCAACTCTTCTGCTGTCTTGAGCCTCTTTCATTTTCTGTTGAATAACCCGGACTTTGTCTGCTGCTTCTTGAACCAATTCAGGACCAATAGCTAGCTTTTCCACATCATCCCAAAACAGAGGGGACCTACAACGCCGTCCATATAGGGCTTCGTATGGTGGCATCTGAATGGTTGAGTGGTAGCTATTGTTATAGGCAAACTCAATCAGGGGTATATGATTATCCCAACTTCCTTTGAATTCCAATATGCAAGCCCTTAACATGTCCTCTAAGGTCTGAATGGTTCGCTCAGACTGTCCATCTGTCTGAGGATGGTAGGCAGTACTGAAATGCAACTTGGTGCCTAGGCTCTTTTGTAGGCTCATCCAGAACTTTGAAACAAATCTTGGATCCCGGTCTGAAATAATCCCTGCGGTATACCGTGAAGTCGCACAATCTCCTTGATGTAAATCCTAGCCAATTTGTCCAATGAATAGGTCATATTAATTGGTAGGAAGTGTGCTGACTTCGTCAAACGATCCACTATAACCCAGACCGCATCACATCCTGTGGATGTCCTCGGGAATCCACACACAAAGTCCATTGAAATTTGGTCCCACTTCCATTCGGGGATAGGTAGTGGCTTTAATAATCCACCTGGCCGTTGATGCTCCACTTTGACTTGCTGACACACGGCACACTTCATAACAAAATCTGCCACATCCCTCTTCAATCCATTCCACCAATAGTGGCTTTTTATGTCCTGATACATCTTTGTACCTCCCGGATGCACCGTGTAACCGGAGTTGTGAGCCGCTCATGATCTCTTTTCTCAATTCTCATCTTCCGGTACACACAATCTTCCTTTCATTCTAACCACTTCTTCATCATCCAGGGTAAAGTCACTATACTTCCCTTTGAGTACTTCTTCTTTGATCCTCTTTATCGCCTCATCATATCTTTGGGCTTCCTTAATCCTGTCGATCAAAGTGGGTTCCATAACCAAATTTGCTATCTCCACTTCGACGTCTTGCCCTATGAATTCAATTCTCAACCTTTCGAATTCCTTTATCAGCTCTTTTTGTTCTGTGATTAGGCTTGCCACTTCTCCATAATTCTTTCTGCTCAAGGCGTCTGCCACAGCATTTACCTTTCCCGGGCAGTAATTTATCCCCAAATCATAGTCCTTGATGAGTTCCAACCACCGTCTCTGCCTCATATTTAACTCCTTTTGTGTGAACAAATACTTGAGACTCTTGTGATCTGTGTACACTTCACATCTTTGCCCATACAAATAATGTCTCCATAACTTCAAGGCAAAAACCACAGCGGCCAATTCCAAATCGTGTGTGGGATAGTTTGCTCATGAGGCCTTAATTGCCTGGAGGCATAGGCAATGACTTTCCCTTCTTGCATCAGTACACAACCGAGGCCATTCCTAGAGGCGTCGCTATGCACTGTGTACGGCTTTTCAGGATCGGGCAATACCAAAATTGGAGCTGATACTAAGCGCCGTTTCAACTCTTGGAAACTTTGCTCCCTCTTATCTGTCCACTCGAATTTCTCGTTCTTTTGCGTCAGTTGAGTCAAAGGTTTGGCAATCTTGGAGAAATCCTTTACAAACTTGCGGTAATAACCAGCCAAACCTAGAAGCTTCTCACTTCGTTACCGTTTCGGGCTGTTTCCAATCCACTACAGCTTGATCTTTTCTGGGTCTACGGATATTCCTTCTCCCGTCACTACATGTCCAAGAAAAGATATTCTATCCAACCAAAAATCACACTTGGATAGCTTGGCGTACAACTTATTTTCTCTCAAGGTTTGTAACGCCATTCTTAGATGCTCCTCATGTTGTTCTCTGGTCTTTGAATAGATTAGGATGTCGTCTATGAACACAATTACACATTTATCCAAGAGCGGTTTGTATACTCGGTTCATGAGGTCCATGAATGCAGCAGGTGCATTAGTTAACCCAAACGGCATCACTAAGAACTCGTAGTGCCCGTACCGTGTGCGAAAGGCTGTCTTAGGCACATCTTCCGGTTTATTCTCAACTGGTGATAACCGGAGCGCAAATCAATGCGCGAGAACACACTTGCCCCTTGGAGCTGATCAAAGAGGTCGTCGATTCTTGGAAGGGGGTATCGATTTTTGATGGTTTATTCAATTCCCGATAATCGATACATAATCTCATAGACCCGTCCTTTTCTTTACAAACAACACCGGTGCGCCCCATGGCGACACGCTAGGTCTTACGAATCCTTGATCCAACAGCTCCTGTAATTGGGTCTTTAATTCCTTCAATTCCACCGGAGCCATCCGGTATGGTGCCTTTGATATCGGCTCTGTACCTGGAGCTAGAGTGATTTCAAAATCAATCTCTCTTTTCGGTGGTAAACCGGGTAAGACTTCAGGAAATACATCCTCAAACTCATTCACCACGGGTATGTCACTCTTTTCTCCTCTTTCCTCTCTAATCCAGGCATCTTCTATTGGCACAATTTCCTCATCTTCCATCATTAGCTCGAAGGAGCTTAAACCAAGATCTCTTCGCACCGTGATCTCTCCAAGGAAGTCTACTCTCTCCTTCCTGTGGTCATCAAAACTTATCATCTTCTTGACAGTCCACAATGGCTTTAACCTTACTTAGCCAATTCATCCCAAGAATAACTTCATATTTACTCATCTCCAAGACTATCAAATCACTTGTTGAGATGTGTCCTTGGATTTCTAGCAAACAATCCTTTATTATCTCTCGAGTCGACACAACACTACCTGTGGGTGTCTTAATCCTTAAGGTTGTGGTTGTCATGGCTATGGGTAGACCAAGCCGCTTAGCCAAGCTGGTAGTGATAAAGGAGTGGGTGGCTCCCGTATCAAACAACACATAAGCTTCATTCCCATTTACTCCTATGCGTCCTGTTACCATAAACATTTATCACTACTTGGTCCTAATCACTCAACAACTATCTATTCCAGGGTTTCCATATTTCAGCTTTTCCTCTTACACAGGTTTTAAATTTCCTTTATAAAAACTTGCTACGAAGACAAAGAACTTTATCTTAAAAAGGAACTTGTTACTAACCTGTCACCAGGCCGCCATCCACATCGCCGTCTTGATCCAGCGCGGCCAGCTCCATGCCTTCCTCCTCATCATCCTCGATCATCCATTGGCCTTCAAAATTGTACAGCCGCATACCATGCATGGCCGAGGCTGCACGGCCTCCACTTCTGCTACCGGACCTTTGGGTGTTATCATTTCCTGGATTCCCGTAAGGCGGGTAGTTCCACTTTTCCTCTGGGGCACTCGGAGGTTACATGGCCCTTTTCCTTGCAAAGGTAGCAGGTTATAGTCATCTTCTTTGGGCAAGCATAAACCAGATGACCTGCTTCGCCACAAAAGAAACACTTGTCCTTCAGCTGGGGACATTGCCTTGGGTAGTGGCCTCCCTTGCACTTCCAGCAGGAAATGTTGGACTTGGTTGGTTAAACCTCCCACCAGAATTATCCTTAATACCGTGGTAGGGCTTGAACCTTTCCTCTGTAGCTCGAGCTGGAGGCATCAAAGTGCCTTTTTCCGAACACTCTTTTGTCCGGTTCAGCATACTTTCTCTTCTTGGCCCCTTCAATCAAACGGGCCTTTTCGATCACCTCAAGGTAGGTCGACAATCCAGATTCATGTATCTTTATCCTTAGGTCCTCATCGAGACCTTCCAGGAACACTTGTTTCTGTAGCTCCTCACTATTCTTGTATGACTCAGGAGCATACTGCAGTGATTGAATTCCGTTTCATACTGCTCAATCGTCCTGCCTCTTTGTCTCACATGCAGGAAATCTGCGCTGTACCTTACTCGAAGACTGGCGGGAAATAGTTCCCTAGGAACTCTCTTCGGAAGGTCTCCCAGCTAACTGGGGTTGCCAAACTCCTTCGTTTAGACTCCCACCATACACGTGCATTATATCTTAACATGTATGTGCCGTACTCCAAACGGAGGTGTGGTGGGGTCTCATATGCTGCAAAAGAACGCTCATTTGAGCCAACCAATCTTCCGCCTCATCGGGCTTTCCAAACGCCCCATCAAAGTAGCGGTTACTCTTTATGAAATCAGGGAGGGAACTCCTCTGGTAACCTCTTGGTGGTGGAGGGGGTGGATAACGAGCATTATATGATTGCTCCTCTGGTGGCATGGGAAACTCCTCTTGCATTCTCCTGTATGGAGGGGGTGGTGGAGGTGGTAAAGGTGCAGAACCCCTTAGACTTGGTTCGGAGTTTGGGTTGGTTCTGGTTTTGATTCTGGATGAATGCAGCAAACATATTTGTCAAATTCCCAATGGCATTCATCATAGCTGCCTGGGGGTCAGGCTGAGCAGCTTCAGGTATGCTAGCTTGGGGTTGATCTGGTTTTCGCACTACTAGCCTCACTTGGGAGTGGTTCTTGCTCCCGGTTTCGGTTCCTCCGGTTTCGTCTGTTACATATTGTCTTAATAAGTTTTATTTCTTCTTTAGAGTTTTGCGGTTTATAAAACGTTGGCTAAAGAGTTTTCAAAAATTCTAGGAATAATTTAGAGAAACATAGAATTCATAAAAAGGCTCAAAGAAAATTTAAAGCTCCAAGTCGTTCACAAAAAGGCTCTTAAAGTAAAGAAATCATAGCAATCAAAGGAATTCCAAATTAAGAAATCATAATAATAAAGAATTTCTGAATCAAATGATATGAATGAGATTATGATTATGCAATTAAGTATAATGAATGTAGTCTACTACTAATGCAAAAGTATGATGCTTGTGAAACTTCATTCTTGGAATCAACATAAACTTCATTGACTTGTTTGTGCCGTACAAAAGTTGTTTTCAAATAAGCTTGCAAAATTGGACAACACAAAACAATTCTTCCGATACTAGTCCAACTTCTATCTAATAACATCTAAGGACATGGAAAGGGAAACAGACAAGGAAAACAACATACTAGACCATAAAGAGATCCTAAGGCAATTTGGCATCCCGCATTGCCTACTATTCAAAAGAAACTATTGGACTTATGGGATACTACATCCTTCATTCTAATCAGAGTCGTCTGGTGAGGGGCTGGGGAGTCGTCCTCGACTAGAAGATGCTCCATCATCCTTTCGGATGAACTGACTCAAATAGGCCCTAACAGTCAACCTCCTTCTCTGAGCGGGTCGGGCTAGAGGCTCTGGTTCCTCCTCTTCCTCTTCTTCTTCCTCTTCTTCTTCTTCCTTCTTCTTCTCTCACTTCTTGATCTCCTACTTGATTTGTTTCCTCCATATCAACTCTATCATCAGATTCATTCCTAATTCCCATTTCTCTTTCTGCTTCTCTTCCTGCTTCTTCCCACATCCTACTCCACCTTTCCCTGAATTCACTTATCCAAGGGTCAGCTTCATTCATTCCCTCCACAGGTTCTGGAGCTACCGGTTCAGGGGCTACTGCCTCAACCTCAGGGGGTTGCTCGCCTACTGGGTATATCTTTCCATACGGTGGGGTCGAATTCTGGTTCTACCCTCCCACTATCGGGTATGTCCAGATCCCTATTGAAATCCCAACAACTGGTTCTGGTGGTGGGTTGGGGTTCAGGAGCTACGACTGGAGGGGTAGGGGATCTAGGTATTTCTTCTTCCATCCAGTTTGGGTCCTCTTCTGGGTCTTCCCCTCCTCAGATTCTTCCACATTTTTCTCCTCCTCATTGTTTCCTTCATTCCCTTCATTTCCTCATCACTGGGGCATTATCAGATGTACTCCCCCGTTTCCTACTTGTGGAGCTGGAGCTCCTCCTAGGAATGGGATAAGATCAAGGTATCTAGCTTGCCACACAAAATGATTTCTGATATCTGCCAAATTCCAATCCCTATGATCATCCAGGTCATCACGGGCATGCACATAAAGTGGTCCTATCCATGCCAATTCCCAAAGTCTGGGTGGGTGGGACTTCCTTCATTCTTAAGATAAATGTGGCTTCTCTTAACATGGGTTCTCCCATATTCTACCATCACCCTCTCTAGGGTATAAATAGTCTCCATGATTGTCCATCTTCTCCCTTATTGGATCATACCTTAACTGATCTATCACAGATATCCATCTTGTGTATCTAAGGCCCTCTTTCCATAGCTTATACATCTCTTTTATTGTCCTAGGTCGCTGGACCAATGCAAAGTCTTCACATAAAACCCTTAACCGAAGCCGGTATTCCACCATGGTTTCATCTAGTCTTTTGGTGAAGTTCCTAGCTCTTCTCGGGTTTCACCCAAGGAAACCTACAACACGAAAACTATTAATTAGCCTAGCTTTTAACTCCAATTTTATCCTAGTTACTTAGTTCTAGGTTTGATTTTAACTCTATTGTCATGCCTAATAACCTAGTGCTCTGATACCACTTAAACTGTCACGCCCCATAGGGTACCCTAAACGTAACAGTCCGCCACATGCCATATAAGATTCCCGAATTACCACCTTAGTCTTTCGGAGTCTCATATAGATGTAAGGCGTACCTTTACACAATAGAGTACAAGTCCGAATGGAGATAAAAGCTTAATTTGGCATGCATGGGCAATAGGATATAATTCATGAACATAAATAATATTACATAATTCTAAGGGGCATTCCCCCGCAAAAGAATATTTAGCGGTCCATTACAGTCATCCAAGTCTTAGAAGTTTTCTATGGAAGTCTAATACAAAAATTATAACTTCTAGGGAAAACTCCTAGCTTCGTACCTGTTCAGCCGGGTCTCTTCGCCTAAGCCATAAATGCGTAAGCTGCAAAAGGAATGGTCTGTAGGGATGTAAGCTAACTAGCTTAGTGAGTGTAATCTCCCACAAAAACATTTATATCACAACAATTCAACCAAGTTATTAATCAAGCAAGTGTATGCATCAAACACATGAGTTCAACATACATATGACCAACCGGAAATCATATGTGGATGGAATTGCGCCCTCCATCCCGGGTTAGCAGATTAACGAATCCTGCGGTACGACAATATCCCGTTTATGGCTCACGGCTAACCTACGATTATCGATGTCGTTTATGGTTCACGACTAACCTACGATTATTCGATGTCGTTTATGGTTCACGACTAACCTACGATTATTCGATGTCGTTTATGGTTCACGACTAACCTACGATTATTCGATGTCGTTTATGGTTCACGACTAACCTACGATTATTCGATGTCGTTTATGGTTCACGACTAACCTACAAATGCTCATGCTCCATCCCCTTGTGATATGCACATGTCAATTATCATTTACTCAAGTAGTTGATTAAGCCAATTTACTCAGGCGATCAATCAATTTATCAGACAATCCATCATAGCTAACTATACAATCAAAGTTTATCACCCGGTTTCGATATTCTTAATTTGTTTCTCATATCATCAACAATCATATAATTTCCCAATAATCCCCATTATTCATATTCCATTCAATTGACCTACATTCTAGTGCACTACTTTACAAGCACATACAATAAATGAATTGGGAAGAAAAACTCACTCCGCCATCGGTACTCCGGTCTTCTAGTAGTAATAATCCGGAGGTAACTCGTCACCGTCCACGGGTTCACCTATTCATATAAGAAATTACCCTAATAAGTATTCTATCAACTTAGGACACTAAAACTCTAAGGAAACTTAGTGAAATCGGAATTCGCGTCATTTCCGAAGTTCCGTTTTAAAATGGCCATAACTTGGTCGTTTTAAGTCGGAATTTCGCAAATTATATACCGATTCCTATCTACTTCGAAGAGCTTTCCAAATATGAAGTTTAAATCAAGTTTTGAAAATATCTAAGCCTCGGAATTGAGGGATCAGATCTGTACAGCGGGTTCCTTGATTCCAAAAATGCGGTTTTGATGAATGCATTTGAGATTCCTAAGTATAAAATGATGCTAAATGCAATGGTAATGATTTTCCCTATCATGAATGTCATGATGTGAACTTAAAGTCTATGTTCTTATAACTTTTTGATTTAAAGATTTTACAAATAAACTTTCCTTAGAAACCATTTCCTCTCAATATTTAGTAAATGAGTTTACTACATTTGACCACATCTACATTTTACATGGATTTCCTTTAGGAAAAACTCTACTTTATTTAAAGAAATTTTTCCTTATATTAGTTATATCCTAAGGCCTTTATTTCTTTAATAAAATCTACATTTACAAACTTTTAAGTGGGTCTTTTACTATGGGGTTTCCAAAAATCCGAATTTACAAAGTTCATTTTCAAGTTGATTCCTTTAGGAAAAATATATTTTATACTTGAAACTTTAAGTATCTATTATACCTATATCCTAAGGACTTCATTTATTTAAGAAAATATCATTTTTGAAGTTGGAAAAATAGTGTTTTCTAACCCTTCATCCATTATTACGAATTTGGTTTTTCATAACTTTTAACTCAAAACTCCTATGGACTTCATCTCTTGTTTTCAACATTTTCTTTAGTAAAAACTCCTTTAGACTCATGAAAAATACCACTAATCATTATCTATTACCCATAGGCTTTATTTCTCTTATAAAATATAAGTTTAGAAGTTGTTAAAAGTGTTTTTGACCTTGGTTTTCAAAGTCATCCGAATTTTCAAAAGTCTTTTTCTTGTAAAGTACTTTTCTTTTTGACTTCATGGACCCATATATATAGATCTATACACTAGAAAGTCATTTACTAAAGACAAAAGTGTTAAAGACTATTTATGCACATATGAACAAAATAATAATGAAACTATAAATGCCTACATGCTCATGAGTAACAAGATGATGGATCTACTTTATCAAAAGCTTAAATGAGTTTTAAAAACATAAAAACCATATTTTCATAAAAGATCCTTTGTTTGAAAAACTTTTTGGATGGATAAAAGTAAAGCTTTTGGTATAGAAACTCCTTTAAAAGATAGATCTACTTGTAATGGTTCGGGATTTTTGTTAGATATCTCGTTGTTCCTACTAAAAGATCATGGGAACATAGAGTTGAAATATCCAAAAATCACTTAGCCATAACAAGTTTTGTGAGTTGGGAGTAGTAAATCATAACTTACTTGAAGTGGATGGAAGGTAGAAGAGAAAAATGGAAGTTGAGAGTGTGTGTGTGTGGCTCCACAAGTTTCGGCCAAAGGGGAAAAATAAGGGGAGGAAGAGAGCTTTTGCACACTTTGTGAGTTTTGGAAAAGAAAGAATGAGGAGAGAGAGAATAAGGATAGTTATATAGGAAGTGAAATAGGTTAAATGGAGAAGGAAAAAAAATCAAATTGATGCATGGGAGGGGGGGGCCATATGCGCCGGTTTTGGAAGCAAAAAGGGGGGAAGAGACTTGATGATTTCCATTTGATTTGGCCTTGATTTGATCTTTGCTTCCTTTGTCATGCTTTGTAAGATATGAAGTGACATAAGTTATGGAAAAATGGGTTTGATTTGAGTGATTAGTAAGGTTTAGGCTTGTAGGGTGGCGAATAGGTAGTGTAGGTGTACTTTATGAATAGTAAAGAATAGTTGACAAGACAATTTTTAATTTCCGGTAGTAATGAAATACGAATAAAAAGGCTATAAGTGTATTTTTCATAAACCGAAAAATTATGAAAAATATATTTTTAAAATCCTTATTTTATTTCGGTTCTAATGAGTACTCATAAGAATATTTTTGAAATTCTAGTTCCGGGGCACGTTTTTCTATAATAGGTCTCGGGATGACCCGGAATCGAAATTTTCTAAAAATCAAATATTTTCTTAGTTTGAAATATATTCAACAATTATAATCAAAAGTAAATTTTCTTAGAAAAGTTTATTAATTGGAAACCGAGGAAAAGCCGGAATTAGGGTTCCTAGTTCTCACTCCAGGCTTGAGCTATTCTGGTTTAGGGTTTTGGTTTCCGGTTCTAAGGTTATCTTAGCTACTTGAAAAACCGGGGTTTACAATTTGATTTCTCCCACTTTTCCATCTCCCTCTTGTCATCAGAGGTACTCTAATCAGTAAGAGGTAAAGGAGAATCAATCCTTGACGCATGGTCGAGATCCATAACTCTAAGTACTATCAAGAGATTCTCTTTCCATGACTTGAAGTTAGTGCCATTAAGCGTAGGAATGGAATTGATGTTGGCAGTAATATTAGCAAGATTATTTATAGCTGAACGAGAACAACAAACAAATAAACAAGCTCACATAATTCTTAAAACAAAATGATAAATTCAAATAAAGGTAAACCCCATCTTAAGATATTGGGCAGCCCATCAATTCATCTTTGGACAAAACATTAACTACTAAGTGGTATCTTGATGTAGTAATCAAACACTAACAATAAGAACATATCAAACAATAAACCTTCCTTTGGGCTGATTTATTATTCACATGTAAAACCAAAATAATCGTCACACATTTATTACTACAAGTGTACTTGCAATTCTATTAAACATTAACCTTCCTTTGAGCCGGTCAAATATTCATATAAGTTGCAAGCACACAACCTTTTATATTTTAAAACAAAATAATTTCCACAAGAGGGACCACTTTAGCTATATGTTGCTCCAATTAATTCATCTCAAAATATATATATAAACATACCAATATTCCAATTTAAAATTATATCAAACTTTGGGTCAAAGTCACAATTAATCAACTTTAATTTGACCAAAACTTATTGGGTTTAATAACCCATAAATATAAATTGACCAAAAATTAATTAAAATAACGTTGAACACGGAAAACTTAAAATTCAATCCATTGAAATAACATATACATAGTACAAGGAATTCATATTATAGAAATAATTGAAATAACCCAATTTTCAGATGAATTCGCATAAACTTTCAACATAAACCATCATGAGCAATAATCCATATAAAAGAATTATATGTTCATTCATAATTGCGAATTTCATTGTATTTGAAGCTGATATAGTGATTTTATTCTAATAACATATTAAATTATGATTAAGAAAACAGAGGAACATGATGGACGAATTCACGACTTATCAATTCATGGAATCGGCATCATCAACGAGATTCATGTCGGAAATCAAAATTCATAAATCAATATAAGTATATGTACACTTGTACAGTACCAACGGCAAGAATCTGAATAAACAAAAAAATCGAAGCCCCAGAAGAAGTCCGAGATTTATCAATAGATGATTTCATAAATAAACAAAATCTCGATGGAAAACATGTATTCCGTCAACTTGACATTATATAAGGATTTAGAATAAGGGAGATGAAATTCTAATAGACATGCATGTGATTTCATATCCGATCTTTACAGTAACTGAATTCCGATAAATATAAAATAAACCTTTTATATTTATTCCTTGAAACCCTAACCCTTAAAAATTAGGGGAAAGCAATACCCTATATAAATTACAAAAGTAATTCCTAATGATCAAACATGTATGCTCTGATACCATTTGTTAAATCCAAATTAACCTTTTGTAAAAACCATCACATATAAAACCCTAGATCGTTCATGTTTAATCATTAAGAATTAAACAACAGATAAGCAGAAGCGTACCTGAATCCATAGCAATCAATAATTTTAGAGTCTTACGGTTGATCTTCTAGATCAACACGTTTTCCTTGAGATATCCCTTTTGTTTTCTCTCCGTACTCTCTGATAATGGGATTCGGAAGAGAATAGAAAATTATTTGTGTGACCTAGGGACCATAACCACTATTTATAGAGATAACTCTATGTTATCTTTGGTATTTCTATTTTAGCCAATCATAAAATAGAAAATTACCCATAAGATCTCTACACATAAAAAGGTCATACCTTATTAGATACATTAAACCCAAATACCTAAATCCTATTTATCACTTTTAATTAAGCTTAACTTAATAAAACAGCCCGTAACATATAATAATTTAACATATAAGGCCAACGTTGATTAAGAATCTAATACCTCTAACAATGGAACAAACTAAAGAAGTTGTTCATTTTGAAGAAATCAGAGCATCTTACATCAAGGAGATTGATGGCAACTTCAACAATGAAGAGAGGTTTTCGAAGCCATTGTCAACACAAAGCATAGCTACAAGGATGTTTGTAGTTCCCATTCCTCATATAATGTTGAAAAATGGCAGTGCAAGTTTAATCAAAGATAGTTAGAGGACGAGACAATGTTAGACATAAATTTCGAGTGATCCTGCTATCTACTAGAGGAAGTTTTTAAGATAATTTCTTAAAACTTCCAAGTTTCAACTTTTAGGAATTTTTCCTTACTCTTTTTTTTTTTTTTTTTTTTTTTTTTGCCTTTACCATATTAATATAATCTATTAGTTTCTCCTCGATTATGTTAAGATAAGTAAAATAAAATAAAATTTAGGAAAAATTCAAACCAACCAAACCAAATGGGAAGTATGATCATGCTTTTCCCTTTCTCATCACCTATTTTTACAAATATAATAATAACTTATTAGTAATGGCTAATGTGTTTTCATTAATTAACAAATTTACACTTAATATAACAAATAATTAGATTTAGATTCATTTCCCAAATAATAATATAAATATAGTGTTGCAATGCAAGTGTGAGATTTGATAAATCCCTCATGAAAAATATGAGATTTATATAAAAGGTTTATAAGAAGGAAGACCCATTAATCTAATACTTTAAGGTTTTAGGTTATAAATGGTGTTAAACCCATTAGTGTATTTCTTTATAAGGTTCATTTGAAGAATTTTTTCCTGTTAAAGGCCTCCTTCTTTCTTGAGAAATTGGTATCAGAGTTGATAGTTTGATTGAGAAACTCCCATGGCTGGCCCTTAATGTGGGAGTAAAACCTAAGCTTATTGTGGAGGTTTGAAAAATCTCACATGGAAATATGATATTTATATAAAAGATTTATAAGAGAGAAGACTTATCAACCTAATACATATCATCTCTTAAATGGAATGAAAATGTTTGTTAAAAAATAAAAAAGAAAGAACTATAGGAAATTTGGCAAGGCGGACACTGTTCCAAATAAGCTGCGTTGTTATAAATTTTGTTTTAAAAAATTTATAAGAAACGTATTCCTGGTAATGAGTTGACATGTTGAACTCTTCTTTATCCATTAAAAAGAATTTATCGTGTAAGTATATATGTATATATGTTTTCAGTAAAGTCTGTAATCAATTTAAAATAAAGAAATTGTCATAATAATTAGAAATCATAGATAGTTTCCTATATATATATATATATATATATATCATGTATCTTTGGTTATATTTTTATAAATACATATAAAGATATATTTATGTACAAATTTAGAGGTTTTTTTTACCTGTTTACACCCTTAAAAAAAATACGATAATAAGATATATATATATATAATTATTATAATGCTGTTGTAAATCACTTGTATGTGTTCTAATATGAGTAGCGCATATCAAAGATGGGATTTAAGCTTGCTCTGTGCAACTTAAAGTACACAATGTGCAGACATTAATCACATATTTGAAATGCAAGGATTATATCTCTCTCTCTTTTTATTTTTATTTTTTTGAAAAAAAAATCTCAACAATTATGGAAGTTTGAGTCAATCAAATTATTTATGCCACGACTCCAAATGGGGGCCCAACAGGATTTATCTAAAGCCATCATATCACGTGTGCATTCGTAACATGAGAGCCGTCTTGTATGTCAGAGTGTACAAGACTCTATTTATTTATAAAAGTTTATCATACAAATGATATAATATATTACAGTATTTCAACTATGGAATCCGATTCTCCAATTTCCATCAAGATCGCAGAGAATCGGTATCCCCCACCAAATAGTGAAATTGGGTTTCCAAACTACAACATACAAAATTCAAAATTCATCTAATTTAAATTCTAAGTTTCCATATCCTATATCTCTATCTTTAATAAAGTTCGTCGGAGAAGCTCTCTTCGCACATTCCTAGCTCAATCCTAGCTAGTAATAATCCTGCAAAAAAACTGTTAGGGGGTGAGCGAACCACGGGCTCAGTGAGTTCCTTCCTCACTACTACTGGTCACACAAGTTATCAAACATTAATTATACATTCATGCAAATCTATCTACACACAATATGAATGCATACGTGATGAATGCAAGCAACACATCTATGGGGGTCCGGATCCATAGACGATGTAGATTTACCTATCTACATTTCAGTTGTCTATCATACTTACCCACATGGGACACCTCGCCTTACCCGCACGAGGTTGTCCGGTGGTAGCGTCCATCCAGACTTACCCAATGCTTAACCGCCATTGGTAACAACAAATATTCCCCAACGTGCTCTCGTGATTTACACCGGTTAATATTTAAATATATATAATGCCAAATTTAATGGCGATTTTTACTAACCATCACCAATCTATGGTGAATTAGGCAAGTAGACCCCGACTCAGGTAACATCTACCGCCAATACAAACCATCACCTATTAAAGGTGAATCCAGCAGATAGACCCCAACTCAGGGAACATCTATCGCCACATGACCAGTAGACCCCGACTCAGGCAACATCCACTGTCACAACAATACTCAGAAATGTCCCATACTCATCTCATAAACTTCTTTTAGTAAAATTCTTCCCTTTCAAAGGATATAAAAGCAACCTGGAATATTCCAAGTCAGAATTCTTTAAAAATACATTCCAAAATACTTTTGATTTCAAATTCGGGACATTTCCTACAAGGGGATCAAGCACATGCGACGAGTTATCCAATTAGTTTAGTCGAATATTATCTTTATCCATTATTCAGGTGATATGCAAATGAAAACACTCACATCAATCAGTCATTCCACATACAAGCAATACAATCAACATAACAGCAAACAGCAGCAATCACAAGCAAATAGTAGATCATCAGAATTTCCTCACCTGTGGTCCTCGCTAATTTGTTGTATAAGCTACCAGAAGTCCGGGAATTTATCTATTTTCCTATGAAAGAAAATAACAGAGATTTATTATTGGATTATTTCTGTAAGAGAAGTCTTCCTATAATTTAAAGGTGCTTATTCCAATAGCCGGATATTAGACTAAGTCCGTCATATTAATCATTGTATCGTTAAATAATTTAATTGAATCCTTATAGGTACCTAGTTATTCTGTATCGGTGTTTGATACAATTTTTATTAATCGCTATCTATATTTTTATTCAAGGGTTTGTCTTTTCTTAAGTTCTACTGCTTTTAGTAGAAGACTTTTATTTATTAATACTTTGCCCGTCAACCTTATCTGTCTCTTATGTTAGTATTTTTATATTTAAGGGTATATTCTAGTATTTATATCTTTCAAGAATTATAAAAATCGTATTTAGATATATCAAATTTCTATTATACTTCAGTTTCATTCTCATCGCAAAACAAACGAAATTTAATACTACAATATCATCAGTAATATTAGTTTTGAAACGTTAATATCAATATTAGAAATAAGTACGGGTATAGTAATAACAATCATCTTCATACCATTAGTGAATGATAATTAGTTGGCAAAAATAATAATTGTATTGGTAATAGTATAACTTTGGTGACATTAACGTAAATAATAACGGTATTAATAATTTTAACGATTCTTGATGAAAATATCAATAATACGGAATATTATAAACAGTAGTAATAATAATGGTAATAATCAAACTATATCAATAGAAACAGCAGTAACCTTAGTTTTGGTTTATTGAGATTGAAAATTGAGTGAATTTCTATTTGCGATTTCTTATTCGTTTTAAATCCGATTTTATTGTATAAATAGTCGATTTAGTAGTACTCGAAGAGTACTTTATAGTAGTGTAATAATTTTCAAGAAAAGACATTTGTACAATTTTTTAAATTTATGAATATATGTATAGATTTCAAGTAAATCCTAATAATTATAGTCAAAACTTGTTTTGATCATATCTAACTCATTTCTAATCCGTTTTTGACGAATAAATAATCGTTTTCATAGTATTTTCCGAGTACAATCCATTAGTGGTGCTATTTTTATAAAAAAAGTCATTAAGGGAACAAAAAAGACAAGAACAGTACGCTCTGCTCTCACAAATCTGGCAGTAGTGATTTAATTTTTGTTTTTGTAATATTCAATTCGTTTCTTATCTATTTTTAACAAATAAATAGTCGATTTCATAGGATTTTTCATGTTCTTTCCATTGGTGGGGTCATTTTTGGCTTAACACAAACAATCAATACAGTTTATTCATTCTTTCCAATGGTCTACATGAGTTATTTGAAGTTCAATTTAGCTTGTTGTAGTTTAAGTGTAGTTTTGGTTCTTCCTTTCTAAGATTTGCATTTCTACACTTATAATCTTCAAGTTGATGTATTTATATACTAAATAGTCTCAATAACATAAATATATTGTTAGATCTATTTTGGTAAGTTTATAAGATAATTTCTAGAGATAAAACAAAATGAACACTTGAATTAATGTGATTCTTATCTTATTTGGATGATAGATGGGGTTTAGTTCCTCCTTGATGAAAGTAATGATCTAAAGAGGATAGTAAGGAAATGAGTAACTAAGGAAAAAATTAATCTAGCTAAACTAACATATATATCTATTTTATTTTCTTACCTTGTTGAACATAGGTTTCAATTTGAATCTATGGTAACCAAAACTATCTAGCTTGGTCTTTGATGTTGTTTGGGTTAGTTAAAGTGGGTTTTCATGGTGGTTAATGAGTAGTGATGTTTAGATATTGCTATATGATATAGACAAAAGGGTAAACTTTGTTTTTGGAGTGTTGAAACAAGTTTGAACAAGTGAGCATGGAAGAGGAATATTGTAAATTCGTAGTAGTTGTTTTGAGAGGATTTTTGAATTGTGTTTGGGGAGATTTTGAGTTAATTTAGTGTCTAACTTAAGGCTATATATAGGTACTAAGGTTAGGCTAAGTTTAGGAGGCTTAAAGAGAGTATTTTGGGCTTGAAAAATGCAAATTTCTGTTGATGTTTCTCGGGTAGAAATGGAATGCGAATTTGAGGACGAATTTTTGATGAATTTGTGTGAAATTTGTGGCTGATTTCAAGGGGCTTTAATTGTGTTGTTTGGTAGTTAATTAATGTTGTTTATGTGTATAAAATAGGGGCTCAAGTTGCAAGAAAAATCGGTTCAAAATCATGTGAAAACAGAGGTTAATATTCAACTTTCTATTGCAGTTTTTGTTTAAATTTTCCTGCTATAGCTTGTTTTTATTAGGTATTTGAGGGCAAATTTGGAACTATTTGGGTTGTTTTCTTGAGCTAAAATTCTTGACATTAAATATTGATTACATGTGGAATTTTTGTATTGGATTATATGTCATTTTCATTTGAATTTTAGAGCTCATTTTGGATCAGATTCTTCTTCCCTGCAGCAGCCGAACTCCTCTGTTCCTAAAAAAAAAAAAAATGCTGCAATGTGGAGTAAATTCTACACTAATTCCCCTGTTTCTTTAAGTCTCAGTCACGGTGTGAAGACAAGATCATACAACCGAGATTCTTCTTCTTCCAGCGTAGAGTCCAGCTTGTTCGTATGTGTGTGTGGAGAAAAGCTGGGATGTGCTGTCGTGACGTGATGCTACGCGTGGAAATTCCTGTTCGGTCATCTGCAACACATGGGACAAACTGCACCGATCCTCCTGTTGCTTCCCAATTCCAAGTCCAAGGCTTCCAATTCGTGCAGCTGTTTGCATGAAGGGTTTGTCCTCTGTTCCACGAAGAATCCCAATGTGAAATTCCACTCCAACGTGATGCGTGGACTTCGGCTGAGAATTGCTGTCCTCTACTTGTGATTGGATTTGCTGCTGCCGAAGTGCTCCAAGCTTTGCAATGTGGAGCTGCTATGCGAGGAGATGATCCGCAGCGATCATCCGCTTCTTCAGTGTCTGTGGTTTCCATGCGCGAGGGGAATTCTGCTCGGTGATTGTTCCTCTATGCGCGCGTGAAGTTGCAGCCGAGGTGTGTTACGCGTCCCCTGCTGCCCACATAAAGATTGTTCCAACTAAAATTCTGAAGCCTTGACTTCGATTTTACTGCTGGTCTATTGTTTCTAGCATGATGAATTCCAGCACGAAGGAATTCTATCGGTGTCCAACTCTAGCAACCATCTAGCATCCTCTGCTCCGTGGAGAATTCATGTCCTTTGTTTGTGCGTGGAATTCTATATATTGTCTTTGTCTGATTCCTCTGCTCACAATGAGATTCCAATTCCAACGGTGGTTTCCATTTATTATTATATATATGTATTCATTATTTATTTGATCATTATTTACTTAATAGTTATTTAAATTATATCAACCAATATTAATTTATAAACGTATGTTTATATTCGTTACGTACAAGTTTTATCAAAATAGAACTATCTAAGTTACTAAAACTCTAAGTTGTTTATACGTACAAATTTTTAGTTTAAAGTTCACATGATTAATTATTTTTAGTATTTTAACTTACGTAATTAAATTTTTCAAGTTCAATAAATCGGATTTGGAACCTAGTGTTAATGAATTCAGAATTTCCTAACAATTATAATAGTGGGTTTGAAATTTTCTTTTTAGATCTAGATTAATAATTATTGATCGGTATTAGTATCTATTATGTATTTATAATCTTAGTAATTCCTCTTTGAATTATTGTTCTATACCGATGAGCTCTATTATTAAACTGTATCTTATCTATTTTGAAATTTTAAAACTATTTCTAATTATATCTTGAATTTAAGATACGAAATCTCGTTTTTGGTATTTATTAAGGTCAAAGAAATTTTAATTCGGGTTTTTCAAGCTATGAATGAGTTTATTACAATTCATAGGTCTATTTTAAGATTTTTGGTTAAATCATATATTTGATATTAGTTTCACATTTACCAATTTGTTCATTTGCTAGTTGTGAAAATTATAAAAGGTTACGTTGATAATTCGGGATTTTAATTTCTAAAATCTATAGATATTTTAATTAGAGTGTTAGTGTAATTTAAATATTTATTTAAGATCTAGATTCTTAGATATCAATCTATTTTTGATCTTGTCGTATCCTTTATAATTCCAGTAATTTATCTTTAGTCTATATTTTTATAACTTATAGGTTCTAAAAATTAATCGTCTATTGTTGTGATTTAAATTTAAGATTAACTATGATTTGTTTATAGGACTATGGATCACTTTACTAAAGGTCTTGTTTTACTGTATAGGAGTTATTTATACTAATTTGTTAATAGCAACATATTTTTATCTAGTATACTACTTAATATTAATAGATTCATAATAGCTTGAACACTATTATTTCATTATTTAACAAGCATAAAATTTATTTTCTAAGTATTGAACTTAAGGAAAAATGATTCAGTAATTTATATTAATGATTGGTTTATCGTCGTTTTATAAATTATTTAAGATTATAGAAGTTACAGTTTTGTATTTCGAATTATTTTATTGGTAACAGTTTTAATCTTTCTAATTATAATCAAATTCATTCATACTTTAACATTTTTAAATCGAGAAAAATTTGGAGTGATTTTTTAGTTGTTCCAATTATTTAATATAATCCTATATTACATTTTTAGTATTTATTAAAATCAAGTTTCGTAAAATTTGGAGGATTACAATTTACTTGGAACTTTTGTGTGTATTGTTAGAAGTCTTATATTTTAAATACAATTTTACAATTAAAACATTGATTAATTTTGTATAAGGTATATTGTATAAAAAGAAATTACTTAAATACAATAAATAGTTTTAATTATGTAAATATCGATGTAAAATCACATATCAGATATAAGATTTAAAAACTATAGTACATTGTGAAATCAAAAGTTAAAAATATAATTTATTATAAGTGGTGAACAAAATTGTATCTTAACATTATAACATGTAATTTATTATAAATAGAAAATTTCTATATTTTCACGAAAAAAAATATGGCATGTAAGATGTGTCAAAGTGAAAGGTAAGTCTAATCCCTTTACCAATAATGTTTTTTAGAATAGGATTTGGAGCAATTAATTACCAATTACCAAAATGAACACCCAAAATTGCATATTAAACATGAAAAACCCAATATCCAAGCAAATTGCAAGAAATTTGTCCCAGCATTTGTGCAATGCCAAGCTGCAAGAAACAAAGAAAGCATTCTCCTGTATGGTACATGCAAGAAACAAACAGATATATTTTCTATTTTTAGAACGTGAATCCCATTGGATGACCTAAAACACATGTCAAACATGTGAATTTAGTAAGATATTTTGATAATTAATTTTAATCAAGGTCTATTTTAGCGAATAATTTAAAAATATATATAATTGAAAAAATTAGATATATCACATACATAAAAAAATAAATAAAACCATATATTTAACATATAATTTTAAGTCAATAATTATATATTTATTTTTATATAATTCATATTTACATTGCTCTATCCGGTCTCCTCTTATTCCATGAATCGCCCCTCGAGTCACAAAGCCCCTGACTTTTGTAATCTAGCTAGCTGACGTGTTATGTTTTCATAACTTTTGTTCACATGAAATATATTTAATACATTACCACCGTTGTCTTTTCCTAAAATCCCATGTATTTTAAAAGGTAAGAAATCCGTGCAAATCATATTTTATATCCACCTTACTTATACTATAATAATTTCCAAAACTTTAATCTGCCATCACTTACCACCACCACCATCTACCTACGCATGTACATAGAACTAAGAGTTTGCAGGCCTTGTCACATATTGTGTGTTTTCTCTTAGGATCAGCAGAATAATAATTATTATCATAACATCCAATGGATTCCTTCATTATTAGCATGATTCAGAATTCACAAGAAGCTCCCCTGTTAACTTCCTTAGTTTTAGGGGGTGTTTTGCTGTTTTTCTGGGTATTATGCAAAGAGTTTGCAACTTTTCATAAGAGGAAAAATTCCGATCTTCCACCTTTGCCTGGTATAATTACTATACTCCTTTTTTTTTTTTTCCTTTCACTTTGTTAATCCATTTTTTTCCCATTTTGCATGTTGTCTTTAGTTTTGATTTCGTTTTTTGCATGCAAAGAGGCTTTTACTGCTCCCTAGAAACCAAGATAGATATGGGTCGTCTGTTTCATGGAAAATGGTTTTTCAGACTATTTCTCAAATTTTTGTTAGATCCAGACTATATATGCTTTTTTATTTACATGATACTCTGTTTCGTGATTGTTTAGATTTATGATTCTTTGAAAGAAGATAACAAAATAATCTTAATGTGGATGTTGTGGAAATTTTGCTGTTACAGAAGTACCAGGATTGCCAGTGATTGGGAATTTGCTTCAACTAAAAGAGAAGAAACCTCACAAGACATTTACAAACTGGGCTGGGACTTATGGACCAATCTATTCCATCAGACTTGGTGCTTCAACTGTTGTTGTTCTCAATTCCAGTGAAGTTGCTAAAGAGGTATATGCTTTCTTGTTCTGTCTTTGTTCCTTTGTTTTTTGTATATTACACTTCGTTTGTAGTGCCCACTAAAGTCTTTCTCACTATCCAGATGACTGGAATAACTCGATTATTATCTGATCATTCAATCTTATTCACCCCTTTTTAATTTTAGTCATGCACAAATTCTTCGCAATATATCATTTCCCAGTACAAAGAGGTGGTGGTTTTTTTTTTTTTTCTTTTTTTGGCTGAAGGAAGTGGAGCGGGCCTGATGGGTTTGAGTATTTTTGTGGTAGGCCAAGTTTCTGCAAAAAATCTAGAGACTAAAACCTTCACAAAAAAGATAGGAAAGATGACAAGAACACACCTTCTTTCTACATGAATCAACATATTCTAACTTTTACTACCTCAGGAATGTCCTAAAGTAAACATCAAATCCTGTAATGTAATGGCCTGCAATTTTATTTTTAGTGTGGTCTTCTATTCATTTTATTTATTTGTCGGGTAAGTGGGATCATATCAGCCAAGGCAAGTTGTTATGACTCATGAAAATGACCTTAATGATTAACATACTTGTCTGCTTGCCTTTTTCTCTGTCTTGTATCAAAGACATGGTCCATGGGCCATGTCTAGCGCTTGATAACTTGAAACGCAAATTGGCCACATATCTTGATGGATTTTAAGAGCTAGATGATGTGATTGGATTGGGTTTTTGTAAGGGTCCTATGAGCATCTTGGCTTTTTAATTAAATTTACTTAGTTAAAAAATATGCAGCTTTCAAAGCACTTATTATTGTTATCATTGTTTGAGTCAAAATTGCTATCTCATTGATTTCTCTCATAATTATGTCATCTTGATGAACTTGGTTGCCTGTCCTACAAGTGCAATGAAGCTAGTTTATGTAATATATATAAGAACAAACTTTTAGATCATATAGTTGTGAAATTAAACAATGGCATGATGCGTGTCATATACTTATGGTTGGATGTTAATCTTATGGCTATCTATGCAATTTCCTTGTAATACTTAGGCAGCATTCCTGAAATATCCGATCAATTGTGGGTTTACATGCATTCTCTTAAGTAAAAAAGGTGAATGTTATTATATTTTCTTAATGGACCTGTCATAGAAGGATCAAAAAACTAATTTCATCAGAAGGATATATGTTAGAACAGATGAGCTTTTATCTTGCATGATGGAAAAATATCCGAACTTGCTTTCATGGATGAATAGTGAAATTGGTTATATAATTCATATCTAGCAAATCCCTCTAACCTAATACTCACTGTAGCTTTTGCCCTGAATTAAATTCCACTTACATTAAAAGAATGAAGCATAATCCTGGAAATTCACGGTGCATATCATGTTTTCATAGGCAATGGTAACTAGATACTCATCAATATCATCAAGAAAGCTCTCAAATGCCTTGCAAGTTCTTACTTCCAGTAAATCTATGGTTGCCATGAGTGACTACAATGAGTTTCACAAGATGGTAAAGCGGTGTATACTTACAAATCTTCTCGGTGCAAATGCTCAGGTAATGTATTTGAATGGGAAAAATATTTTTCTGCCTTTTTTTTCCTTTTTGAAGATATTCTATGTTCCCGTTGAGACTGTCAGAATGGCTTATAAAGCTAATTAAATTATAAAAGGCTTCAAGCTTCCATAGCAATAAACAAGTAATAATATGTAAAGGAATTTGGAAGAAAAAAACAGATTATGATACAAGATACTTGCACAATCCTATTGAATAAAACATTTTCTATATTAATAGAGACTATAAATGTAAACATTCGGCTTGTAGATTCTGTAAAAAGACCAAATTCTTTCCTCAGAAATTCTTTTGATTGCCAGAAAAAATGATGGATGGTCTGTGTAAATTTCAGTGGATTCTGATTTTGCAATTGTAGAATATGGGACTACGTTGAAATTCTTTTGTATTTTGCAGAAGCGACATCGCTGCCATAGAGACACCCTAATACACAATCTCACCAAAAAACTTCGTGCTGATATGAAAAGTTCTCCTGCTGAAGCTGTCAGATTTAGAAAAACATTTGAAAGTGAACTTTTTGGATTAGCACTCAAGCAAGTAAGCTTTCTTGTCTCTAATGTTATTAGAATAGAATAAATTCTTTTGAACCAAAACAGAGCAACTGAATTAATTGCAGGCACTTGGGAGAGATGTGAACTCTGTATATGTGGAGGAACTTGGGACTACACTACATAAGAGGATATATTCAAGGTTCTCGTGAGCGACATGATGGCAGGAGCAATTGAGGTGGACTGGAGAGATTTCTTCCCTTATCTCAAATGGATACCAAATAGAAGCTTCGAGAAAAAGATTGGAAATTTGTCTTTCCGCCGGACAGCTGTAACAAAAGCCCTTATTAGAGACAATAGAAAGCTAATTGCTTCAGGAGAGGTACCCTTTTCTACCCACACCGTCTCCCTTTTCCTTTAGGAAGCCATTCTATCATGGAAATTAACCCTATTGTGACCCAAAGCAGGAAACGAATTGTTATCTCAATGTCTTGACGTCTGAAGCTTCACTATCTGAAGATCAAGTTGCGAATTTGCTCTGGGAAACAATCATTGAGACGTCCGATACAACTTTGGTCACAACAGAGTGGGCACTGCATGAGCTTTCAAAAAATAAACAGAAACAGGTTCATCCATATGTCTGGACCTCCTAATATCTTTATCTTATCTTGATCTCCATGTGGTTTGTTTAAATAGTTTGCATTTTCTTTTAGGATCACCTCTATCATGAGATTGAAAAGGCATGCGGTTCTGAAAGGATCACCGAGGATCACTTGTCCCGGGTGCCTTACCTGAGTTCTGTCTTCCATGAAACCTTACGAAAGCACAGTCCAGTTCCGGTAGTTCCACTTCGATATGCGCATGAAGATACTGAATTAGGTGGATATTTCATCCCTAGAGGAAGTGAGGTAGGCTGAGTACTTGTTAATGCATTCTGAATTATCACTGCACTGCATTACATTCTTAATTTATAAACCTAAGGCTTACGCTATTATTGTAGATTGCAATCAACATATATGGCTGCAATATGGACATCAAACAATGGGAAGATCCCGAGCAATGGATTCCCGAGAGATTTATGGATGAGAAGTATGATCCAACAGATCTTTACAAGACGATGGCATTTGGAGGGGGTAAAAGGGTATGCGCGGGATCTCTTCAAGCAATGCTGATATCATGTGGAGCAATTGGAAGATTGATTCAGGAATTCGAATGGCATCTCAAAGATGGCGAAGAAGAAAACGTTGATACAGTTGGCCTCACTACTCATAAACTCCATCCAATTCAGGCAATCTTGAAGCCAAGAAAACAATACTAAAGACAATCCGTTTGTCATTAAAATGTGGAGTCTTTCCAATGACATATAGTTTAGCATGGATGAATAAGGTATCGCCTTTCCTTCTCTATTTGTGAACAATAATGTGTATGTAAATTGAGCTTTGCTGAACTCTTGGAATTTTGAAATAGGAATTGGAACGGGAGGAGAGTGTGAGGGAAGAGCAAAGCTTCCAAAATAACCCATGTTTATGTAATAATGAAAAGAGAGCAATGCTTGCGTTAAGTAGAGTGTTGATCAAATATTTTCACTAATGTTGCACCATAAAAAGATTCATAAATGGACACTAAAAAATATAAACTTTTTACAAGGAATAAATTCCATGCGAGAAGCAAAAGTTTCTGCACAAAAAAAAAAAAAAAAAGTTATGCAAATGATAATTGTATTAAGGACCTATTTGGATGAATTTGTTCTTCATTAATATCTGTTTCATATCAATATCTAGTCGTTAAATCGGTTTACAAGTAAAAATATCTATTTTTATTCAGAGTTTTTCTTCAGTATCTCTTTTTGGCAAACAATTTATTTGAAAACTTATAAGAAAAAAAATTGATTATACAGTATCAATCAAGTATCACATGCAATTTTCACTAAATAGAATTTTGCATGCTACACTTATGAATTACATTAGGCTAATTTATACCAAATACGCAATGCAACTCGCATCTTTAAGATGCAATTTTGAATGGTATTTGCTTGCTCCTATCATATGAAATGTGATTTTCTTGAAAAAAGTGTAACTTGCATTTTAAAGATGTAATTTTATATGATTTTTGTAATTAATTTCATGTAAACTATGTCATGCTAATACTTTTTAGAAAAGTGGTATGTCGATGTTGCACTCTTTAGTTTGATTAAAAAGTGAGTAATAAAACTACTAGGATGCATATGTATGTCCCGATAGATTTGGAATGCTTAATTTACTGATACATTATTGTAATGATAACGTGCTAAGTGTTATTAATTTTATTTTAGTCGTTTTATACTTTTGCTGTAAGTTATAATAAATAATACATGGCACCTTATTATTTATCAAGACAATTATGTGGAGTTATTACGGCACAGTGAATATTCGTCCTGTTAGGTAGTTCCTCAGAGAACTAGTTCAAGACTATAGATATCATACTTTAATAATATAAAATCTATTTTTTTAATAATAGTAGTAATCATTCAAATTCAAAAATTTAAAAATAATAAGGATCTATATATTAAAAACAACACGTATAATATCATACAATGAAGAGTTCAAATATAAAAATAACAAAACAAATGAAAATTACTTAGCATTGGGAAATTTTTTTCGTACACCATATTTGCATTGTTAAAAAAAGTTACACATTATCATGTGATACCTGTTAAATATTTCATATTCTTTCTTAAAAAAGAATATCGTTAGACTTTTCTTCAGATAAATTTATTTGGATTTTTAACATAATAAAACTATATTCAAAATCTTATGAAAAAAACTTCAGATTTTTTAACCAAAAAAATTTCTTTGAAATTTTTTAAATAAATAAATATTACACAAATACATTAAATAAATCATAACAATAACCAAAAAAAAAAAAAGAAAGAGCAAATGCATTATCATCACTAATACGACAATATATTAAATAAGCTCACAAATCCAATAATATCCGTTAAATAAACATCAACAATAAGAATTGAGATAAAAGAAAAATAGTTTTTTATGGAACGTAGTAAAAATAATAACATCGTAAATAATTTTTGAACAAAAGATAAACATATAATTATCTAGTATCAACGTAATAAAATAAAATAAATATAATAAAAGTTATAGATAAAGATAGCTCAAATTAGGCTGGTCATACCGAATCGTCCTCGAGCCTACCCTGGCAAAGCAAGTCTGACCCACTATGGTCCAGGTCCAAGCCAGGTTGGACACAAGAGCACGGACCCAATGAGAGCTTAAGGGTGCTTAAAAAAAAAAAAAAAAAAAACTTAAAGTCACATCATGCATTTGGAAAACTTTGAAGACAGTCAAAGGCATGCATTTGGCCATATGGTTGAATAGCGCTTCGTGGAAAAAGTAAAGGCATGCATGCATGTTTCAACGGTTGAATAGCGCTCCTTGGTAACTAGCACAAAACAGTGAAATTGTGAAAAGCTGGAAAGGATATTGATTGCTCCTGCCACATGCATGCAATTTCGTTTTGGGTTTTGGAATTCTTTCTAATTTTGCACTTAATCTTTCATTTTATAAAAGAAAAAACAACCTAGTCTAGACTATGGGACCCATTCTATAGAATCAACAAGCCCATGAATCTAAACCGTCTAACCTACAAATCGGGATGGTTATAGGTCTCTAAATGTTTGGTAAGGATGGGCGCAGTACGGTTTGGTCTGGTTTATTCTTCAAACCAAACTGAACTTAAAATTACACAATTCGGTTATTTTTATAATATCGAACCTATCCATGCAATTTGATTTGCTAATTTTCAAACCTAAAAAAAAAAAAAAAAACAGTTTGGTATACGGTTTGAACCGTATATCAAAAAGAGAATTTTCAATTTTTTTTTTCATTTAATAAAAAATCTATGAGCTGTCTTCCTATTTTTTTATATTTTTAAAAAGCTAAAATCACAAGTTGTTGAAATCAATAATTTTAACATTTAGGAGGAATTCGATTCCACCATTAGATCTCAAATCGTGATTTTATTCCAATTTTGTTAATGGTTATTATTTTAATTACTTTTTTATGCTACATATATTTATTATCTATATTTATTGTACATATGATTCAGGTTTAAAAAGAATTCAATTTTATTTCATTTCAACTCAATGGTTATTGTTGTAGTTACTTTTTTATCTCATATATATTTGTTATCTATATTCAATATAAAGGGAATTTTTTTCATAAATCTTACCATATACTCATTTTAGTGCATTCCCTTTTTTTTTTTTTCCCTACAACCACTCTATATGACATAAGTCAATTGGAATAGATATAAAATTCTCATTAAAAGAAAACATTTAAGTAATCGCGGAATAGAAAAATGTCATACACACCACTATAAGAATTAAATTAACATAAAATACTAATACAAGATGGTATAAAGCCTACATAAATATATCTAAAAATTTATCCCACTACAAATCAATATTTTTAATTAAAATTTAGCTATCAATATATAGAGGGAAAAATAATAAAACAGTTCAATGCATACTCATATCTCAATAGGAATGTATTAAAGCTTTAAAAAGAATTAATACCTATAAATTTCATAAAACATGTAAAATCTCTCATAAAAGAAATCTTCAAATAAAACTAATATTTATTTGGTTCATCAATCCAATTATTTTCATATACAATATATGTATAATTTCAAGTGGTCCCTTATAAATGCACATTAATAGGAGGTTACTTTTTTTTTTTAAGGTGAAATGATTTGATTCGGTTCGAACTGTGCAATTCGTTCATGACTCTGAACGAACCCCGAAAAAACTATGAACCGAACCTTTTGAAAAAAAAAAAAAAAAGTTCGGTTCTATCCATATACAATCCTTAAAGAAAATATGAGTTCTATTTTTCTTTTTGAATATATACATTCCTATAACACATGTCACATTAAGGCCATGTTCCTATATAAAATAGAGGACTACATTGAAGTAGTCATTGATTGAGTTAACATGGACCACTTTACACTATGTTTGGTAAGAGAGGAATTTCACTTTTTATTTGTTTTGGAAACAAAAGACAAAGGAGAAGAAAAATGAATATAATATTTTCCTCGTGTCCCACAACATAGTTGTCTCCTCTAAAATGAAGAGAATTATGAGGAAAGGGGGCAAATTTTTTTGAAATTATTATCATATCTTTCTTTTTTAATTATTTATTATCCTTTATAGGCATACAAGTAATTCATTTTCTTCTCCTTCATTATCTAAACACATGAAATGATTTCGGAATAATTTCTCTCATCCATTTTCTTTCCTTTCACAATCCTTCCTTTCTAATTCATTCCATCTTTCCAAACAAAGCCTTAATGTAGCTCTCTATTAAGGTAAGGACATTGTACTTATCTAGTGTGTTGCATAGGCCCAATCCTACAATAATAAAGGTTAACATGGTCTATTTGGTTCAAAAACCAAAGCAGAATCTCTTATTCATTATTATGAAAAATAGGATTTGGAACTAAAACTATGGGACCAATCCAATTCTCGATTTTAGGAATGGTTAATTCCCATTAGTTTGGTTCCAGTTTCTCTATAATTAGGACTCGTGATATATAAAAAGAAAATAAATAATTTACTCAATTTAAGTAAACAAAATGTAAAACATATCGAGCTTAAAAATAATTACCTTTAGCCCATTTATTAAAAGTATTCTTAAAGTTGTATATTTATTTATACATAAGCACATCCACTTTTCGTTGTAACATTAGCAACATAAGACTATAAAATATTCAAGACATAAGCAAGTCCACACAAAGATAAAATAAGCCTCACATTATTGAAAAAAAGAATTCATTTTATTTAAAGATCCATATAAATCCAATAACACATTTTTTCTGGTATTTTTTATTTGTATTATTATACACATTAAATTCCTTGAATAAGAAATAAATTTTCACTTCACGTAAAAATAGTTTAAATACTTATTTCTTATTTATATTTATCTTATATTTTCTTTTCTTTCCTTTCTCATTTTGTTAAATTTTTTTTCATGAACTTATTGGTTCGACTAATTTTCCAACCGATTCTTGAACTAAAAGGTCATGACTAGGTTATGCTATTTAGAATAGCTAAACTTGCAAGTCTTTCGCCAGTTCAAACTTACATTCATTAGGACAATTCTCGATTCAAGACTCATGGATAGTAAGTCGGATCAATTCCTAATTCAAAACCAACCATGATGCGTATATGCAATAGTCTGCAATTAAAAAAAATGGACAAATAGATAATCAAATAAGAGCTGTTTTAATACAGTCCATATTTCTATGCTAGGGATGTAGATTTTTTAAAAACTTTAAAATATAGTTAATTCGGTTTTGTTGAAAATAAATAATAATTTTCCTCAAAATATGCTTAGGGTTATAATTCGTCAAGTTCAACTTTCGTTACTTCATATAATTTGTAAATATCGCTAAAAGCTTGTAAATGCCAATAAATTTGTTACAAAATTGTAAAGTAGGACGGTAATCTGACTTGATGTTTCGTAATTTAAATTTAATGCACTTTGTTAATCTCCAACTCACAAGTCTACTCTATATTGTACAACTTTGAGTGAATATGTAATTAGGCACTCTCAATTATAAAATTGATCAATTTACTACCTGAAAGAACTTTTCTATTTTTTCATTTCAAATAAAAAAATTTTATGAACTGTCTTCTCCTTTTTTTTCCTATATTTAGAATCATTTTTAAAAATTGAAATCACAATTGGTTGAAATCAACAATTTCAACATTTAGGAGGAATTCGATTCTGCCATTAGATCTCAAAATCGTGATTTTATTCCAATTTTATTAATGGTTATTATTTTAGTTACTTTTTTATCCTACATATATCTATTATGTATATTTATTGCACATATGATTATGTTTTAGAAAGAATTCAATTTTATTTCATTTCAGCATAATTAATGGTTATTGTTGTAATTACTTTTTTTATCTCATATATATTTATTATCTATATTTAATGTAAAGGGTATTTTTTCATAAATTTTATTATATACTCATTTTCGTGCATTCTATTTTTTTTTTTCAATGACCACTTCATATGACATAAGTCATTTAGAATAGATACAAAACTTCCATATATATATATATATATATATATATAACATTTAAGTAGTCATAGAATATAAAAATGTCATACACACAACTACAAGAATTAAAACAAGATTAAGACGTGCTTTTATCCATCACTTATTTTTTCATTTGATTAAATTATCATAAAATACTAATACAAGATGGTATAAAACCTACATAAATATATCTAAAAATTTATCTCACTGCAAACCAATATTTTTAATTAAAATTTAACTATCAATATGTAGAGGGAAAATTTATAAAATAGTCCTATGTATACTCATATCACAATAGGAATGCATTAAGGCTTAAAAAGAATTAATATCTATAAAATTTGATATAATATGTAAAATCTCTCATAAAAGAAATCTTCAAATTAAACTAATATTTATTTTATTTATCAATCTAATTGTTTTAATATACAATATATATATATATATATTTTAGTGGTGCCATATAAATGCACATTAATAGGAGGTTACCTTTTTTTTTTTTTTTTAAGGTGAAACAATTCGGTTTGTTTAAACCATGCGGTTCGATTCACGAACCACGAATTGAACTATGAAACAAACCTTTTGAAAAAATAATCAAAAATTCGGTTCGATCCATATGCGGTCCTTAAAGAAAATATGAGTTCTTTTTTTCTATGAATATATACATTCCTATAACACGTGTCACATTAAGACCATTTCTTATATAAATTAGAGGATTGCATTGAAAGCAATCCTTAATTGACTTAACATGGACCATACTTTACACTATGTTTAGTACAAGAGAATTAAGAATGAATGATTGGAAGGGAGAGAAAGAAGGGGATTGAATTTCATTTTTTTTTTTTGTTTGGAAAGAAAAGACAAGGAGAAAAAAATGAATATGATATTTTGCTTATGTCCCACCATATTTTTGTCTCCTCCAAAATGGAGAGAATTATAAGGAAAGGGGTCAATTTTTTTTTAAATTATTATCATATCTTTCTTTTTTAACTATTTATTATCTTTTATGGGCATACACGTAATTTATCATCGTTATACCTTACTTTTTATTTTATAATAAAATATTCAATTCATTTTCTTCTCTTCATTACCCAAACACATGAAAGTATTTGAGTTCTTCAATAATTTTTCTCCTCCATTTTCTTTCTTCACAATCCTTCTTTCTAATTCATTCCATCTTTTCAAACAAAGCCTTAATGTAGTTCACTCTTTTAGGTAGGGATGTTGTACTTATCTAGTTGTTGCACAGGCCCAATCATGCATAGTAAAGGTCAACACGATCTATTCGGTTCAAAAACCAATGCAGAATCCCTATTCCCAATTCTAAAAAATAGGATTTGGAACTAAAACTATGGACCAATCCAATTCTTGATTTTAGGAAACGTGGATTCTCATAGTTTAGTTCCACTTTCTCTATAATTAGGACTCGTGATATATTAAAAAAAAAAATAATCCACTAAATTTAAGTAAACCAAATGTAAAACATATCGAGCTTAAAAGTAATTGCCTTTAGCCCATTTATTAAAAGTATTCTTAGAATTGCATATTTATTTATACACAAACACATCCATTTTTAGTTGTAATGTAAGCAACATGAGACTACAAAATATTCAAGATATAGGTAAGTCCCACACGAAGATAAAACAAGCATCACATTGTTGGAAAAAAGAATTCATTTTATTTAAAAGTCTATATAAATCCAACAACATATTTTTTCTAGTATATTTATTATATGAAATAAATTTTCACTTCACGTGAAAATAATTTAAAGATTTGTTTCTTATTTGTATTTATCTTTTTATTTCTTTTTTCCTTTCTTTTTTTTTCAATATTTTTGCATGGACTTATTGGTTGACTACTGTCACACCTCGAGGGGTACCTTAAACGTGGCAGTCCACCGTACACAATACTAAAGCCTAGGAATGACTACCTTAGTCACGCAAAGGCTTCCATATCATGTACAAGGCGTACAATCACAACCAAGGGAACGCATCGGAGTAGCGCAATTTATATTGATAATAAATAAGTAACAAGGCAAAGAGAATACTTATCATAAAACATAAATATATTGCATTGCAATTCTTAGGGGCATGTCCATCTATTATCTTCAAATAAATATACATCACTATTCATATAAGTCATTATATATAAAGGACCTTACAAAATAACTTATCTTATGACTCTATTTCCTTCATAGAAGCTTAACGATCCTTCCATGATTTCCTCAATGTCATGATCCTCAGTTTAAGCCACGAATATACCTGTTTCAACAAAATCTATAGGGGGATAAGCTACAACTAGTTTAGTGAGATATTCCTTTTTATTCGCACCATATTTTCAAACAAGTTTATTTATTAAATCACACATATGCTATGCATACAATTCAACAACCACGTGATTACACAAATATATACAGTTATCCGGAAACCATATATAGAATGGATTTACCCCTCCATATCAAAGGTAGGAATAGGGGTTGAAGGTCCTCGACCTTCTACTGCTAGTCCCCAGGTCCTCTCACCACAGCGTTCGATTGGCTCTTCCCGAACCTAGTCAGCGCTTTCGCCGAGCGATTTAGATTCTCTAGGAAGGAACATGGCCCGTGGCACCGCATGATCACAGCCAATCCAACTCTACGCGTAGGAGTAGCAGCCTTCCGACATAGATGTTATTGACTCGATGGATTCGCTGAACATTTTATTTTTCTTAAGCCAATGCTTATTAAGGTTATTAGGGGTGATCAATCAATCTAGCAAACAATAAACAGTCATACAAGTAAGTAAACAAAATTATTAAACAAGTAGTTCGAATTGCGATATTCTTAATTCTCATTTCATACATAAACATAGAATCATACATACATAATCCAAATCCCCAAATATATATCCATTTTTATCTTTTTCTAGTATACTAATGCTGCTATTTACGCACAAAAGCAAAGGTAACGAAATTAGGAGGAATAACTCACTCATCCATTTGCAATCTTCTTAGTCGTAGTAATCCTCGGGTAGGTAGTTCTCGTATCCTTCATCACCTAGTCAAGAGAAATACCCATGATGAGTCTTCTATGGAATTTCTATCCTTGGAGATTCTAAACTTTACTTAAAATCGCGGTAAAATCGTATAAAAGGAAATTCCAACTTAAAATGGTCATAACTTGCTCATTTTAACTCGGAATTTCACATATAATATATCGTTTTCTACCTATTCAAAAAGATCTATCTATTTCTAAGCTTATCTTTGTCATAAAAGGTCATTTGGGTTCCAAAAACATCAGGTACAGATTTAAAACGAATTATTTCTAAACTTTTGCAAATCTATTTCTAACTCAACTTCATTTTAAAGAAAATCCTTTTGTAACAATATATATATATATATTATATATATGAACATATATTTGATAAATACTTTGAGTATATAGAATAAGCTCACTTTATATGCAAAGTTTTCTAATGTAGTGTCTCAACAATTTATTTCGTAAAACAATTCAATTTGAGTTGTTAAAACTTTAGCCTTGATAATTTCTTTCAAATATTTGAAGAAACTTTATTTTCTTAGTTCGTTATAAATGGGTATATTCATACTTTATTTTCTTCATTCTTTTTTCAAAACAAGTAAATTTTTCTTTTAACCTTAGTCTTTCATAATTTTCACTTTTAGTGACAAAAGATCAATTTTTTATCAAAAAGTATATTAGTTTGTTGAAAACCTTTTTATAATTTTTTTAGGATGGTTTTAGTAAAATAATCTTGTCTTTTTTTATATTTTTCTAAAATATAAGTTTTTGCTTTTTAAAACTTGTTTCTTTTATTTCTTTTGAAAAGAATCATCTTTGTTAATCTTACTTTTTATTTATATCTTTGAAATGAGTTTCTTTCTTTAGAAATTTGAATCATTATTCTTCCTAAGTGGTTTGTAATTTTATTGGTTGAATTCATCTTAACTTTAAAAAATTAGTTTGTTTCTTAGTTTTGTTATGGAGTTAAAAAGAGTTTATTCTTAAGCTTTTTGTGAAAACTTTGAAAACCAGAAATTATTTTATTAAAACTTAGGTTAACATAGTATAATGAAAATATCTATTTCTTAAGTTTCCTTAGTAAAAACATCTTTGTTATTTAAGGAAACGTTTGAGAAAAACTCTATTTGTTGATAATAACTCCATGATTTTATGAAAAATTACATAATTGAAAATCTAGTCTTGAGTCCCTTTAATAAAAATGAAATTCTAATTTTAGATTAGTTGAGACATTAACATTAAGTAGATGCAAGTGTTATGAGCATATAAAATAATAAGAACATAAGAAAATACTAGAAATAAATAATAAGCAATAAAATATCAAGCATTGGGAACCTTAGCTTCATCAAGGTATCCCGGTCAAGTATTGGAGCCTTAGCTTCATCAAGGCATCCCAGGACTAAGAATGGACTAGTCCCGAAAGATTAAAGAAAATAAACAATAGATTGTTTTGACTTGATATGGACAAGTCTAAGACTAGAAAGACTAGTCTTAATAATTGCATAAAATAAATAAATTGCATAACTTGAAAGTAAATAAATAACAAATGAGCTTATATGCTCTAAATAAATATATATACATAATATACATAATATAAGTTAAATTAGAAGCAAATAATAACAATAATAATAACAATATAATAAAATAGAAAGCTTATGTACAAGAACAAAACATGAACATGTTGTTACTTTTACTATTCATGTGAGTTTCAAAACAACACCATAGTCATGCTAAGTTACATGACATGAATGGATAAATGGTTGAAAGAAATTTTTACCTAAGGTATTTGTGTGGCATGAAGATGGTAGTGAATGTATGGTTATGTGGTTATGGAGATATGGTAGTTGTATTGCATAAAGAGAAATTCTTGTGGGTATTTGGTGAAAGAGAATTTTGGTAGAGGAAATGTTTAGAGAGAGTTTGTGTAGTGAATTTGAGAGAGTTTTGGTAGTGTAAGGAATTGTGTGAAAGAATGAAAGAGGAATGGGGTATTTATAAAATTTTTGGAGTGAATTTTAGATGTAATAAAATAAATTGAAAAAAAAATAATTAGTGAAGAGAGAGGGGCTAGCACCGGCCATGATGTATGTAGGGGGGAGTGAGTTGATTTTTGAGTGAAATTTGTAAGAAAATAATTAATATGTAAGGTATGATTTGATAAAAGGTGTATTAAAAATATAAAAAGTAAGAAAATAGATATGTAGGTAGTAAGAAATAGGTGTAAGAAAAAGTAGAGATAGTGAAATAGTAATGAATAGTAGAAAAGTACTATGAATAGTAGACTAGACAATTAAAGTACCGGTAGTAATAAAAATACGTGTAATAACACGATATCTGTAATTCTTAGCTACCGAAAAATTTTAAAACTGATATTTTTGGAATCCTTATATTTTTACGAGTCTATTGGTATAAACCGAATATTTTAAATATTCCGAGCTTCGGGACATGATTTTCGAGAACCGATCCCGTTTGAGTCCGAAGGACACTCGAAATTCGCGAATCTGATATTTTTATGTTACCCTATATTATTACGAACTATTTTAAGCTATTGGCTTAATTTCGTTTTCTAGGGTTTGAAAACACGGGATTGCCGGATCTTAAACACTAGGGTTCCTTATAGGCTTTGTTGACTTTAGGGTTACGGTTTGACTTCCAGTTTCGTCAAGATATTCGTAAAATCGTAAAATTTTCGAGTTTTTGTTGTTTTATATTTTTAGCTTGATATCTGTGGTTTCTCTTATTTTATTTGGATTATTTTATAGTTTTTAGTTTTCGGGATCGTTTAACCGAGTCTAGGGTTATGAGTTGACTCAGTTTGACTTTTGGTAAAACTTGAAATTTTCTATTCTGAAATTTACCAAAGGATTTAGGATCTTATCATTTCGTTGTTAAGCATATTTGGATATATCGTTTTGATTTATGTTTTAGGAACTGGGTAGATGATTTGATTGGCGTATGGACATTGATTAAACCGGTAGTTGGACTTTATTTTGTTTCAAGGGTTCTCGTTTTCTCGAGACTAAGAAATCTCGTTTTTTATCTTGTTTGGAATTAAGTTTTAACTTGGTTCGATTTTTAGGGTTTCGTTTCCGGTGTTTGACTGGTCTAGAATTGGGTTGTTATCTTGAGTCGATTTTTCGGGATCTAAATTTTGATACTTAGACTTCTAGGATTATTTTTAAGAATTATGAAATTTTCAGAGGGTTTACAACTAATTCTCTAATCGACTCTTGAACCGAAAGGTCATGAGTCATGCTATTTAGGATAGCTAAACTTGCAAACCTTTTGCCAATTTGAACCTACATTCATTGGGCGAATTCTTGATTCAAGACTCATGGAAGGTAGGTCGGGTCAATTACTAATTCAAAACCAACCATGATACGTATATGTAATAGTTGGCAATTAGAAAAAAAACTAGATAAATAGATAATCAAATAAAAGTTATTTTACTGTAGTCCATATCTCTATGCTAGGGATGTGAATTTTTCAAAAAATTTAAAAGATAATGATTTGGTTTTGTTGAAAATAAATGATAATTTTCCTCAAAATATGCTTAGAGTTATAATTTGTCAAGTTCACCTTTCGTAACTTCATATAATAACTTGTAAATATCATTAAAAGTTTGTAAATGCCGACAAATTTGCTGCAAAATTGTAAAGTAAGGGGTAAGATGAGTTGATGTTTCGTAATTTAAATTTAATGCACTTTATTAATCTCCAACTCACAAGTCTATTCTAAATTGTTCGAAAACAACTATATTTATTCTTGTAAAATCTCTATGCATGACAGAAATCACAAATGCACTAATATTTTGTAAAAGTATTAATATCACCAAAGATACATAAACATTGAGAAAATATGTAATTAGGTACCTCAACTATAAAATTGGTCTATTTACTACCTGAAAAAACTTTTCGTGTATACCAATAATACCTTTATTAAGTTTTCTTATGTACTAAATTGATTAATTTCAAATTCAGGTATTAAATTGATCAATTATGAATTTCAGATTCTTAATTATATATTTTTCCAAAGTTCAGATATCATTTATGACATTATCTAACGGTAAAACAACTTGTTGTAAGTTTTTTATACAAATTTTAGAAGCACTCAACATTGTAGCATCAATTCAATTTATGCAAACACTCAAGAAAAATAATTTCATATAAATTATAATAAGATGGATTTTGTTACGAAATCTTAAGAGAATTTAACAACTTGGCATCATATCGCAACATCATTTTAATTTCCATAAATTCACTTTTAGTTTCATAATTTTACTTTATCTTAGTGAAATAATTTTTCCTTTACTGTCACACCCCGAAGGGTACCCTAAATGTAGCAGTCCGCCGTACACAATATTAAAGCCTAAGAATGACCACCTCAGTCACGCGAAGGCTTTCATACTATGTACAAGGTGTCTAACACATAAAGGAGACACATCGGAATGATACATTTTATGTTGATACAATTGAGTAACAATATAAAGGAAATATAATCCACTATACTTTCGATACAAATCACTATACTTCATATACGAATCACTATACTTCGAAATACAAATCATTCAACTCAATTACATTCATCCACAGACTTCCCTACATAAATACAAGGCAAATCACAAAACTAGCTGATAACTTCAAGCATTCATATATCTTGCCGGAATCCCGAAGTCATTCTCGGCTTCAACCATCTCGGTCCCCACTTAGCACTCTTGAATAACCTGTTCATTTAAACAACTATTGGGGTATAAGCTACACTAGCTTAGTGAGAATTCCCTTAGTTTGTACCATACAAGCAAGTTATAATCAATCATATGCTATGCATGAACAAACATGTGAGCAAGCAATTATGCATGGGTATCCAGAACCCATACACAGAACAGATTTACGCCCTCTTATCTTGGGTTAGGGATGGTATTGAAGTCTAACGACCACTGCTAGTCCCCAAGCTCTCACTCTTAGCACTCGCCTCGGCTAGGCTCACACATGGAATGCATCCCGATGCGCCTTAGTTTCCTATGAATGAGCTCTAATCCCAGGTCTCATTATCTAAACGAGTCCTCGGACCATACCGATCGACCTGCGTAGGAGTAGCACGCTACCAAATGCAATATATCCGATGCGATGCATGACCAATTTAATTTTTGCTTAGGTCAAAAATATTTATACATTTTTAGAGTGACCAGCCAATATCATACACATAACAGAAATAATATGAACAGCAGTTATCCAATCAAATCGTGGTTTCGATATGCTTTAGTATTCTTTGGCATACATTCATCACAGCCTCATCATATATCCCATCTCCCATTCATATCGATTTTTATCTTGTTCCTATAATTTAATGCAACTAACTACAAGCACAATCAAGGTAACAAAACAAGGAGAAAACTCACTCGCCATTGGATCACCGTCTTCTAGTAATAATAATTTGTGGTAGGGAATCGTCGATTTCGGGATCTCCTAAAAAGGAAGAAATACTAATAAGTATTTCAACTCAAACTAATCCAAACGATTTAACGAACTATCAAATTGCAATTCTCGTCCTAAGCGGGAATTCCAACTTAAAACGGCCATAACTTGGTCATTTTAACTCGGAATCTCGCAAATTATATATCGATTTCTATCTACTTCGAAAGATCTATCTATTTCTAATATTATTTTCAAGTTTTGAAAACTTTGAAGCTTTGAAAACGGATCAGATTAGGGCAGCAACAATTTCAACTTTCGAAAGGTAGTTTTGTAAATGTTTGTAATATTCCTACTATATAAATTAGCTATACATGCAATGTGAGTGATTTCCTAACATGAATGATATGAGATGAGCTTAATGTATGCATGATCTTGATGATTTTGCTAAAAAGAAATTTTATAACTTTTTATTTTGCAAGACCATAATAACTTACTTATGAAAAATCTAGTTTTCTAACTTTTATCATTTCCATTTGTTTTGGATTTGTTACTTAAGAAAATATAATTATTTTTGTCAAAATTGAGTCTTCATTATATATATATTACTTATGACCTTCATTTCTACATAAAAATTTCCATTTTACACTTTGTAAACATGTTTTCAAGTGGGGTTGATTCCAAAATCCGAATTTTACAAAAATTGGTTTTTGAGTGATTCCTTCAAGTAAAAATCATTTGATTTTTAGAAAATTAAGGCTCAATCATACATAACCATTAAGGACTTCATTCTTACACAAAAATTTGCATTTTACACTTTGCAAATATGTTTTCCAATATGATTTACTCAAAAATCCGAATTTTAGAAAATCCACTTTTTGAATGATTTCTTTGGGAAAAACTTGTTTAATGCATTAAAATTTGAAGCTTTACTATATCTATTGTCTAAGGACTTCATTTAACACATAAAACTTGCAATTTGAGCTCAAATACTAAGTGATTACATATGCATCATCTCAAATTACGAATTTGACAATTTGATCACTAACTCAAATTTTTCCATTTTAATTCCATTACTTGTTTTATACATTACTCATGCCTAAACTCATTTTAACTTGTAAAAATCATTGCTTAATGATATCTATTACCTATACCCTTCATTTTTCACATAAAATGAGTTTTGGAGTTGATAAATGGGTTTTAAAAATTGGTCTTGGTTGGGATCCGAATTTAGAAAATTTATTTTTGGTCATATCTTTTGATAAAATCTATCTAAGCTTATGAAAATCCATTCCTTACATATCATATCTTATGAGCCTTTCATTAAAAAAACTTCATTTTTGAGTTGGAAAACATGTTTTTAAAATATACCTTGACCAAAATCCGAAAATAAGATTTTTATTTTGAAAATCACTTTTGATTATTGTAAAAAGAAGTCTTGATGATATACATATATTTAGCCTTCATTTTCTTAAGTAAGAATTACATTTTGACACTTGGGAAGTGGTTTTTAAATGAGGGTCTTGCCAAAATACGAATTTCACAAATTTTGTTCAAGTTCAAATCTAAGATCTACACATAATATGAACATACACCTAAATGAAACCCATGAAAATAAACTTTAAAATCATAGATCTAAACTTTGCTCATCAAAATCTCTCATTTATGTTATCTATACCCTAAGCCCTTCATTTCAAATGAAAAATACACATTTTGAAGTTGAAAAACCACTTTTCTAAATATGGTTCCATTTTCATCCGAATTTTCAAAAGTTATTTTTGTTGAAAATAAAATAGATCTTGAGTTTCCTACAACTTTCCTACCATCATCATGCTATTACAAGTTGTTCATGATCATAAAACAAAGTCTAATGCATTTTATGAACTCAAAACACTAGATCTAGTCTTCTAAACTAGTTTTAAATGCATGAACACATGTGAATGAGAAATATATGCATAGATCATAAGCAATAACAAAAATAATAACTTAAATAGCAAGATCTATGGCATAAACAAAAATCAAGGCTACAAAAAGTTAGATCTACAATATATATCAACTTTAAAAGAAAATAATTGAAATACAAGATAATAAAAGTGGAGAAAAGGAGTGTTTCATTTTTGGCATCATCATCCTAAGCTTTTAAGCTTATGGAAGGTCATTTGATGCATGAAACCTTCATTACACTTTACCTATATCACCTATGGAGCTTTGGGAAGAAGATTTGCTTAGAAATCTTAAGAATGAAGTGTGGAAGCCATAGAAGTAGGGCAGCTTGTTTTTCATGGAAGAACAAGAGGAAATGAAGAAAGAAAGAGAGGAAAAAGAGAGAGAAAAACTAAAGAATGAAAAAAAAGAAGGAGTAAATGAAGGAGAGAGAGAAAATGAGTGTTTTAATGAATGAAAGAAAGAAAAAAAAATAAAACAAGGGCAGCCAATATGGATACTGCACGTGAAATGTGAAGGGGGAGAGAGAGGAATTTGTTGAATTTTGACTTAAATTTGAATGTGTAATAAATGTGTAATGTAGCTTTCTTAAGAAGGAGTAAATAATTAATTTAGTCAAAATGGAGTAAATTAAAGGACAATGGCAGCCATGAAGGAGTCAAAAACTGCCATGAATTGTGGGATAATGTGTAGAAAGATTGAAGTGAAAAGGAAGTGATATGTGTAAGGTGTACTTGAAGGTATGGGTTGTAAAAGTACTTTCTTAATAAAATAAATTAAAATAAAAAATAAAAGAAAATTTATTCCAAATATTTGTAGCAGATTTTTCATAATTAAAATTAAATAATTATTTAATTATTTTAGTATTTAACAAATATGTTACCGGTATGATCAAAATACGCGAATATGGCTATAAATGATATTTTTATAACCCGAAAAATTCTAAAAAAATTATTTATGAAAATAAAAATATTTTTAAAATATTTTTCAATTATTAAATTAATTTATTTTATTTTTAGTATCGGTCTTAAACAAAATTGATCCCGTAAAGACCCGAAACGAACTAAATTTTAGAAAAACAAAATTTTCTATAACATATAAAATATTTATCTAAAAATATAAGGCTTTATAAGAATAATAAAATTTTGTAATGAAATAAAAATGAATAGTGCAAAAGACTAATCATTACTGGTAATAATGGAAATACGATAAAAAGGTTATAACTGTAACTTTTATAACCCAAAAAATCATATAATTATATTTAGAAATCTTATGAAATTACGAGTCTAACGACTATTGGTGTATTTTTTATATCTCAGCCCCAAGACACTTTTCGAAGTCTTTTCCGAACGGGTTCGAAATAGGTCAAAAATTTACCAATCTAATATTTTTAAACAAACTCATATTACTATGAGCTATTCTACATATTTAAACTACATTTCGGCCACTAAGACTAGGAGCGCTAGATTGCCGACTTAAGCTATTGTATTCCGCTTAGGGTTTCCGGGTGATTTTCCGGTCTAGATCCTTGCCAATTTGGAAACTGATATTTTATGTTTATACAACGTATTTACTTTGAGAAATTTATTTTACATTTCATTTTTGTAAGTATTTAATATCTCTTAATGTTTTCGGAATTCTTGAATTAAGTTATATTTTCGAAAGTCAATCGTTATTTGCTTTTTAATAATTTGTTTTTGGGCTTTATATTACCCGTTTTTATAAGTCGGAGTTAAGTATGGAATTTTTCGTATGTAGTGGTTTTGAATTTGAAGACCACTGAGTTCTTATTTTATTTTTAAGGATTTTTATTTTTTCATGATTAAGAAATTTTTGGATTCATTCATGATTTAGGACTTGTCAAAATTCAGTTTTAATTTGGAGTGATTTTTTAGGGTTTATTTTCGAAGTTCATCTTGGAATTATTTACTGAAATTTGCCGGGGCTTACATTTACGATCATTACTGATTATAATTACTTAAAAAATGTCAAATTAAAAATAATTACCAATATGTAGTTTTAAAATCACGATTTATACACGGGATATGTAAAAATATAGTCGTTATAATGCAGGTCATGTTTATAAATTGTGACATAAATATTGAAAGTCTATATCGTTTATATGAGTCGTGATATTCAAATGACTATAAAAGACAATATAGAGAGAGAGGAAAAAAAGAAAAAGAAGGATGGTAGGAAGTGAAAAGACAAAAGAGAGTAGAGAGGAGATGAGACTAAGGTTGCAGAAGGAGATAGAGGTATAAAAGTACATCACGATTTTCAAATGAGATATACGTTCAAAATAATATTATTGCATTCTATTCATGCGATAAAGCGATGGTAGTCAAACAATAAACACAATTAGTACTCGTAATATAAGTATAAAAATCAATATCTCATTTTATAGACACGATTTTATTATGGCATTTTGGTAATTAATTTTGTCCAACTTATATATTGATATATTTTTTTAAGTAACAGTAGACATGTATAGGACCATTATCATAGTTGTTCATGGGTTAAGATTACTACTACAATCTCTACTTGTAAAGGAACTCAAATTATTCCTCAAATCACTCAAAATTTTCTTTAGCTAGGAGTAGGAGTGGACATGGATCGGTTTGGTTTGGTTTCTCGTAAAACTAAACTAAACCATAATTTACGGTTCGGTTTTTTTTTCTCATCCCAAACCAGACCATTAACTAACCATTAAATAATGGTTTGGTTTGGTTTGGTTTAGATTATGGATTAAATCAAAATTCAAAATAAATATTTATATCACTTTACAAAGTTTATATTATAAACCCATACAAAATACTTTATGAATTCATCATACTTTTAATCTATAGTTCTCTGTAAAATCAATTATCCATCAATAAAATACATTCATTGACCAAGATATAGTAAGTCATAATTTATAATTTTTAATAGAACCATCACGTCAATTATCTACCAATAAATTTAGCCAAAATAAAAAATCATTTATCAATAAAAATCATCAACGAATAAAATTATCCGCTGACAAAATACATTAAATAACTAATACATAATAAGAGTTCATAATTAAATAAATAAATTTCATACTTTTTAAAGTTAAAAACTATTAAAAAATAGTAATTCATCATCAACAAAAAAAAATATATATCGTGAGCCTAAAAAATAAATTTTAAAATGAGTACGTTAATTTTAATCAATATTCACTAAATAATAAATATAAAATAAAATCATATGAATATACATGACTTTTGATCAATCATCATAAAAAAATATATAGTTATAACTTACAAGTAAAATATTATTGTATTTTCTAAAACCGTTTAGTTCGGTTTTATAGATTGGTTCGGTTTACCTTTAAAACCAAACCATAAATTTACCAATTGGTTCGGATTGGAAAATTTTTAAATCAAATTGTTAAAAAATACTATATTTTTTTATTGGTTTGGTTTGGTTATAAAATGGTTTGGTTCATTTAGTTTTTTTGCCCAATCCTAGTTAGGAGGGTAAGTTTCATTAGTGATACCTAAACTTTTTTAAATATAGCGAAATTATGGCTCATAAAAATATCAAACTGTTTCAAGTTTGCATTGACTATATCTTTGGCCAGAATCCAAGTCAATTCTCCGGCGATATGCTACCGCATCTTCTTCTTCTTCTTCTTCTTCTTCTTCCTCTTCTTCTTTATGCAAGGCTCGTAGAAAAAATAATCATAACAAATCAATACTTAGCATTTTGACAAGTAAAAATAGAACATCATAATTAAAAAAAAAAAAGCCAAAACAAAAACACGAGCTGAAAAGGCCATTTTACTATCATAGAATAAGTTTTAATAAAGGTTGTTTTTAATTAATCAAACAAAAAAAAATTAAAAGGTATATTGGACTTCATCTCTAAAACACCCAGACCTACGTCTTGTTTATATGCAATATAATCTATATATGTTGTAAATATATGTATCATACATATAGCAAGTAAATAAATCATATATTAATATATACATTATATATATATATATTTCTTTTTGTTAAATATGGTTTATATTTTATATATGTCATATATAAGTATGCATATTCTATATGTAATTTATAATATGTACATATATAACATATACAATATATATGTATATATTTGTATATTACATATATTTGAATGGACAATTATTTTCTACAATATTTTTTTAATTACTACTTAACGAGTTCACTAGTTGGACCCGAAACTGTTAACTCGGATTTGTTTATGAAACGTGTCTCGTGCATAGGTTTAAAACTTAACCCAGAACCTAGACATGTTTAAATTCTTGTAGTTTCCGGGTTTAACACATTTATTAGTCGTGTCGACTTTTGCTTACCTATACCTTTTTATAATCGTGTTATATCGTGTCCAGATTTACGAGTTGGGTCCTGAATTGCTAGCGCTATACTCAAGGGTAGGGTGAATTAAGTATTTTTTCGAAAAGGCTTGAACAACTAACTTTAATGCAACATATCAAATTTAACTTTAATAGCAATGAATAATACACAGCAAATTATAATATGAAATATGAAAGAGATAGAGATAGAAAATTTGAGTCTAGATTTAACGTGGAGTTCGGCCACTTCCTACTCTCCACGATCCACTAATGCCTCCAATCGAAGATTTCATCTCCACTTTATTTATCACCAAATAAATACACTCAAGCTAAGTAGTACACATTTTTACAACACTTAGGAAATAAAATATTTCCTCTTTCTTTATAGATGCTTACTAATAGATAATAAATACAAGAATAGAGCATTAGAATATTTTTCTCTCTCAATTTGGATATTTACAAGTTAATGAGTAAGAGAACAAGAAAATTAATGATTTGTTTGTTTGCACATAAAGGCACTTTTTCACTTCTACACTTCTCTTTTTTGAATCTCTTAAGACAGAGTATTTATAGCCTTCAAAAATTTAGATGTCCGTTAGAGATAACGTCTTTAAGTTGTCAACCATTAAATGCCCTTCAATGGCTATTTTTGCCACATCGGATCATTCATTTAGATTGTCACACCTTCATTTTAGCCCTCGACTAATTCTTTGCTTAGGTGGACTTTATCGAGCCTTGAATTCAAACTTGTCATGCCTCAAACTTATCGCATTCTGTATTCGTCGCATTCTAATTCTTGGTTTTGACTCTTGACCATAGTTGTGTATATTTAAGCTTGTTAAGTGTTGGTCTTGAGCTTATTGCACCCTGATTAATTAACACATCGAGACATTGATGTGATCCCCGACCAAGATTATGCATTTTTTAATTTTTCAAGCTTTAGACTTTAAGCTTGTCCCACCTTGACGAGTGGACACGTCAAGCCCTCGATGTGACCCTTGACCAAGACTACTCATCACTAATATATTCCTGCTAAAAACCAACAAAATCTCCACAAAAACATGCGTATATATATTCTAGTATATTATTTATCATATTGTTTGACTAATAAAGTGCAATTTTCCATAATTGAATAGTTAATTATGCAACTTATCATCTCATCAAAATCTATATTGAGTATACAAGTTCAATAATCTCCCCCCTTTTTATGAGGACAATCATGCATGATTAACCCCTTTTCAATTCAGCATACTCTTCCTCAATTAATCATATGGGTTTCGAAGGAATTTTCTCATATTTGATTTAAAGACTTGATACTTAATTATAGGGAAATGCACACTACACTTATTTCATTATTTAGCTCCTCCTTTTAACTCATTAAATATACTTCATGCATGTTAATTGTGCATTCTCCACTTCTCTCCCCCTTTGTACGTATAAAAAACAAACTACATCCATGCACTTTATTGTGCATTCTACACCTCTCCCCCTTAGTGTTCATTAGAAAAAAAATGAAAGACTTATAAAATTGTGAACAAGTTTCTCAAGCATGCGCAGAAAAATCCAAAATAATATTCAAATATTCTTAAATATTCAAAGAGTTCAAAGAGCATCATTGAGCATGTTTATGCATTCAAAATCAAGTGTCAGCAAAAATTTCAGTTTAAACAAGCACACATATAATAAATTTTTGCAAAACAAAACGATTACAAATATCACAAAAATGTATATGAACATCAAATAGCTTTTTTTGTCATTTGATCAAGTTCTAGATCATCTTGGCTCCATGATATTTAGCACTCATCTTTTTTATCATGCCTAATTCTCTTCTTAAAGTGCAAAAACAATCTTTATTCAAGGGCTTTATAAAAATATCAACGATTTGACTGTTTATATCAACAAATTCCAAGTTTATATCTCTATTTAAAACATGATCTCTAATGAAACGATATTTAATTTCGATATGCTTAGTTCTTGAGTGTTGAATTGGATTTTTTGTTAAATTTACAACACTTGCGTTATTACAGTAAATTGGAACATTTTCATATTTTAAACCATGATCAAGTAAAGTTTGTTTCATCCATAAAACTTATACACAACAGCTACTGACAACTCTATACTTAGCTTTAGTAGTTGAAAGTGCAACCAAATTTTACTTCATTGAGTGCCAAGATATTAGGGAATTTCCAAGAAAGTGGCATGTGTCGCTTGTGCTTTTCCGACCTACTTTGCGCCTAGTAAAGTCAACATCAGAGTATGCCACAAAGTCAAAGAAGGTAAACTTTGGATATCACAAGCCAATTTCAATTGTGTCCACAAGATACTTGAATATGCGTTTTACTAAACTTAAGTGTAATTCTTTTGGGGAAGATTGAAATCATGCGCATACACACACGGAGAACATGATTTCATGTCTAGAAGCTGTTAAAAATAACAAACTACTCATCATGCCTCTATAAAACTTTTTACAAACATTTTCCCATTTTCATCTTTACCAAGTTTTACATTTGTGCTCATAGGTGTAAGTCTTGTTTTGTAACTATCCATTTTAAACATTTTTAACTGATCTCTTGTATATTTTGATTGATTGATAAATGTTCCATTTTTAGATTACTTTATTTGAAAACCTAGAAAATTATTACATCCTCCCATTATACTCATTTCAAATCCTTTTTTCATAGACTCAACAAATTCATTTATGAGACTCATATTAGTAGAATCAAACACAATATCATCCACATAGATTTGCACAGTCAATGTGTCTTACTTGTAATCTTTGATAAATAGAGTTATATTAATTTTTCCTCTAAAAAATCCATTATTTAAAAGAAAGCTACTGAGTCTTTCACACCATGCTCTAGGAGCTTATTTAAGACCATAAAGAGCTTTGTTTAGTTTGAAGACATGATCGGGGAATTCATTATTTTCAAAACCCAATGGTTGCTCCACATAAACTTTTTCTTTTATAAAACCATTTAAGAAATCACTTTTGATATCCATTTGAAAACGAGTAAAATTCTTAAATGCAGGAAATGCCAAAGGCATTATAATAGCTTCTAGTCTAGCAACCGAGGCAAAGGTCTTATCAAAATCTATGCCTTCTTCTTGATTATATCCTTTAACTAATCTAGCTTTGTTTTTGTTATTATCCTAGATTCATCTAGTCTGTTCCTATAGTCCCATTTGATTCCAATAATAGGTCTACTATCAGGTCTAAGAACCAATTTCTGAACATCATTTCTTGTGAACTGGTTTAATTCTTCTTGCATAGCTTGAATCAAAAACTCATCTTTTAAAGCTTCTTCAAAATTTTTAAGCTCAATCTATGATAGAAAAACCAAATTACTCATGTTTCTTAAGGGATGATCTTGTTTATACTCTATTAGAAGGTTCCTATTATTAAATCTTTTGGATGTTTCTTGCATAATTTTCATTCTTTAGGAAGATCATTATCAACATATTCATGCATAATCCTTGTTATGTTCATTTGTTTCTTTATTATTTTTCTCAAGAGAAAACTTATCTAAATCAGTGCAAACATCATCAATATCATCACTTGAATATAAATAAGGCAAAAAATCATCAAAAGTAATATGAATGAGTTCTTCCACACTAATGTTCTCTTATTAAACACTCTATATGCTTTACTAGATAAGGAAAAACCTAAAATTCCTTCATCACTTTAGCATCAAACTTAGCTTATTGTACTTTTCCATTGTTTAAGATGTAACATTTAGTGCCAAATGGATGAAAATAAGATATGTTAGGTCTTTTTCCTTTTCAAAGCTCATAAAGGATTTTCTTAAGAATTGGGTCTGAAAACTCTATTTGAGATGCTAGCAATATTTACAGCTTTAGCCCAAAAATATTTTGGTAAATTATTTTCACACAGTATGGTTCTAGCCATTTCAATTAACATTATGTTTTTCCTCTCAGCTATACATTTGTTGTGGAGTTCTAAGTACTGAAAAAATATGTTCAATGCAATATTTACTGCAAAAATCATCATTTCATAATTTTCAAATTCCTTCATTGATCTCTTCAATAGATATAATATTAAGACTTTTTTCATTTTTGACTTTCTTGTAATATCTAAAGAAGACATTATTTGTTTCGTCTTTAAATACAAGGAAGAAAGTCCATTATGTCTAATAAAATCATCAAAATAACCAAGGTATATTTTTGCCTTCCAAACTTAAGTTTTAGTAGGAATAAATAAGTCTACACGTAATAGTTCTAATGATCTAGTAGAGAAACAACATCTTTAGACTTAAAAGAAGTCTTAGTTTACTATTTTGTTGACATGCTTGGAAAATCTTATCCTTTTGAAAATTTTTTTTTAGTAAGCCTTTGACAAGATTCTTTTTTATAAGTTTTGAAATTACATCCATGCTCGCATGTCCTAATTTTCTATATCATAGCTAACTATTGCCATTTTGAAAGTATAGACAAGTTTTATTTGATGATTTGAAATCATCTAAACTAATTTTATAAATATTTCTTTATCTATACTCTTCAAAATAAGCTTGGTTATTATAAATTCTTTCAACTGAGCATTTGTTGCAAGAAATGTAACTCTAAGACTATTATCACATAATTGACTTACACTAAGCATATTATCTTTTAATCCATCAACTAACATCACATTTTTAATAATTAAATCTTTTTAACTAGAATGTTATCTTCACCCAAAACATTGATTTATTGTCTCCAAAGGTAACATTTTATTAATCTTTCAATCTAAAATGTGAACTTAGATGTGTCTCCAGTCATGTATCGGAGCAGCCGCTATCGAAGTATCATTTGTTGTTCCCATTTGAAGATCCCTATAAAATAGAGTATTATTTCTTTAATACTCATTTATGTTTGGGTCCTTTTGGTTATATGTAACAAGAATCTTCCTTTTAGGAATCCAAACTAGCTTGCTTTTATGATTCAAATGCTTGGTTTTTCTTATTGCACAATTGTGTATAATATGACCAGGTTTCCCACTGTAGTTGCATGTCCCATGAGTAGCTTTTACAAAACGAGTATTGTAGGACTTGCAGCTACTTTCTCTATTATAGCAAATTCTATATTTATTTGAATCACACCTTTTATTTCTAAGAATTGTGTTCAAATTCTTTTTCCCTTTTGTGAACTAGGCTATAGTTGCTTTTGAATCATCTAAGCTAGCTTTTAACAATATATTTTCATTTTTTCAAATCCTCTAGCTTTTTTTGAATTTCATTATTACTACTAGCACATTCAATATTATTATTTATAGTTTTGATTTCAAGATCTAGCAAATCATTTTCTATTATTAATTTTTCATTGATCTTGCTTATCTCATCATTTTTACTTTTTAGCTTCTTATACCTATTATTTATCTTATCATTTTCCAATTTTAGACTATTTATTTCTGCATGCAATTTTTCATTTTCTGATTTAATCTCCTCATGTTTGGTTTGAAAATTTTCTAGTTCTTCTCCTACTTCTATCATTAAAGATTTAAGCATTCTCTTCTTTTTCTCTACTTTAACTAACTTACAGTATACTTAATGATACATAGCATATAACTATCGTAAAAAGGAGAGGAGGGGGAATTTACCTCATTATCTAGTGCCATGAAGCACACATTCTCATCCGAGTCACTTGAGTCATCATCACTCTAAGTGGCAATGAGTGCTTCTTTTCTAGATCCTTTGGAAGTCTTTTTGAGTAGTGGATAGTATTGTTGGATGTATCTAGGTATATGGCATTTGAAACAAGTTATCACATCCTTCTTTTTGTACCTTGATGAGTTGTTGTCATCATCCACATTCTTTGTTTTGTTGCTGGGCTTCATAAACTTTCTTAACTTTTTGGCCATCAGGACAAGTTCCTCATTCTCATCATCATCATCGTTGGAATCTTGACTTATGACTTTGAAGTCAATAGCCTTCTTGTTTGATTCCTCTCCTTACTTCTAATAGGTTAATGTTTTGAGTGCTCCAAGAAGTTCTTCTTTGCTCATAACACTAAAGTCATACTTCTTCTATAACAATTCTTTTTGCTTCCCAATCACTAGGTAGTGACTGAGAAGTTTAGAATTTATTTCCAAATTAGTAAAATTCTTCCCAAGTACACTAAAGGGATTTATGATATTAATCTATTATGTATGTTATCTATAGATTCATTTGGAAGCATATAAAAGTTTTGATCTATCCACACAAACGACTTATTTTTGTATTTGTAACTTTAGAAGTTCTTTCATAAGTCTTTTCTAATTCATTCCATATTTCTTTAACAGATTTACATGCACAAATTCTATTGAAATCACTTTTATTAAGCCATCAATCTAATATGTTTATAGCGATTTCATTTAAATCTAATATTTTCCAATCATCTTCATTGTAATCTCTTTCTTCTCCGTCTATAGTTTTTATAACATTCTAAATTAATCTGCTTTGAGCTTTTAGAAAATTTTCATTCTGCACTTCCAATATGAGTAGTTATCTCCACTTAAAAGCAGTGATCTATTTATAGCTTGCTCCTCTAGAAATCTTAGTACATTTAATGTCATGATCTTTACTCTATATTGAATTAAGCACAAAAAAATAGAGATGATACTTTGATACCAAATGAAAACATGAAACCGCACTAGAGAATATCAAGAAGGGGGATGTGAAATGATTTTTTTGCCCTGAAAGGCTCAAACAACTAATTTTAATGCAACAGATCAAATTTAACTTTAATAGCAACAGATAATATACAACAGATTATAATATGAAATATGAATGAGATAGGAATAAAAAATTTGAGTCTAGATTTAACGTGGAGTTCGGCCCACTCCAACTCTCCATGATCCACCAACGCCTCCAATCAAGCACTTCACCACTGCTTTATCTATCACCAAATAAACATGCTCAAGCTGAGTAATACACCACTTTTACAATATTTAGGAAATAAAATATTTCCTTTCTCTATCTAAATGCTCACTAATAGATAGCAAATATAAGAACAAAGCACGAGAATATTTTTCTCTCTCTTTCTAGATATTTACAAGTTAATGGATAAGAGAACAAGAAAATTAATGATTTTTTTATTCACAAATAAAAGCACTTTTTCACTTCCACACTTCTCTCTTTTGAATCTCCTAAGGACAGAGTATTTATAGCCTTCAAAAATTCAAATATCCATTAGAGATAACATCTTTAAGTCATCAAGCATTAAATGCGTTTTAACGGCTCTTTTTGCCACATCGGCTCATTCATTTAAACTGTTGCACCTTCAATTTAGCCTTTGTCTAAGTCTTTGCTCACGTGAACTCCATCGAGCCTTGAATCCAAACTTGTGGCTGCCCTGTATTCATCGCATCTTTGTTTTGACCCTCGACCAGAGCTATGTATATTTGAGCTTGTCAAGTTTTAGTCTTGAGCTTATCACGCCCTGCCTAATTAACATGTTAAGTCCTCGATGTGACCATCAACCAAGCCCATGTATTTTTGAATTTATTAAGCTTTAGACTTTGAGCTTGTTACACCTTGATGAGTAGACTTATCGAGCCCTTGACGTGACCCTCAACCAAGATTGTTAATTACTAATTTGTTCCTGCTAAAAACTTGCACAATCTCCAAACAAACATACACATATATATTCTAGCATATTATTCATCATATTATTTGACTAATTAAGTGTAATTTTCCATAATTAAATAGTTAATTGTGAACTTGTTGTCTCATCAAAATCCATATTGAACATATAAGTTCAACATTAGTATCTACCAAGGGATTGACCACGGGGTTGATTCATGGAAAGCTGACAAATATTGATACGAAGTATTGAGAATCATGGGCATGAAAATTGAGATCCAAGGGAGTTTCGACGAGCACAATGCCTTAAGGTATGAGTCATACCCCCGATTTGGAGTTAAAAGTAATAGAAATTCCATCAAGCACAAATGTCACAGGTGTGATAGTTAGAAAGGCTCAAATTTGACTTTTATATTTATTTCACCAAACAATATGTATCCTAGTTAAGGTTGTATATTTTCAATAAAACTTTTTCAAGAAATGTTATGGGTATATAGAGAAAATACACCACACTCATTTAGAGGAGATCATCTAGACATTTTTCCTTGCAATTGATGTCAATTCGTAGTTAGTGTTCGTTGGAGAGTTTTTTATGAGATAGTGAGTTTTTTATGTAACTTCTAAGAAAATTCATACTATAATCACCTTCGAGACTTAAGAGAGAAACAGATTTATTTCTTATTCGTTTCTACATTTTGTCATTGTTGTTATTTCACTAAGCGTAAGTAGTGAATTAGCGTTGCAACATCATATTAGCATTAATATTTGTTAGAACTTGTTAATTTCCTAATAGTTATTATTTTTTAATGAATTAAATTAACGAATCTAAGGCTAGTGTAGTGCAGGACACTATCTTAAGGTAGATTTTAGTGGAATATGTCGAGAGAAAATTCTATTCAATAGATCTAATTCACTATAACAACTTACTCTTGATAATAGAGATATTATTGGGAAAGTTGTTGCATTTTTAAGGAATCCGATATAATGTTATGAACTTAATGCATCTTAATTGGTTGTTACTTCAGAAGAGATTCTAATAGGCACAATTGAGATCAGGAGTAAGTAATTCTGAGAAGAATATGTACAGATTAATGATTCCCTGTAGATAACGATTATGAGGATAAAGTTTATGAAAAAAACTCATGCAATGCGGTGAAGCAAGTATGTTTGTTGATTGTGATATTGTGAATTGTTTTATAATCATTGTTTTAGTTGTAAAGTTTATGGATTAGTATACTTTAATTAGACATTTTAGAGTTCTAATACTTCATTACCTACTAATTTGATTTACTAGATAATAGGAAAATTATTTAGTACTAGTGTTTGAGAATTCCTTATGGAGACAACCCTATATTATACTCCATACTACTAAAACAATAGGCACACTTCCTTATAAAGATGGACTAAGAGTAGAAGATTAAGTTTATCAATTTTAAGACTTGGTCGCTCTAATTAAAGGCCATCACTTTTAATGTTGAAAGTGTTCATACATTGTATTTCTTTGTCAGTGTTGATAAAGTTTGTAACTTTGATAGTGTAAGTGTTTTGTATGTTGATATTGAAGAAGGAAGGAAGGGCAAAAAGTATACTTGAAAAAAAATAGGAATGCGATTTGATTTTTATGTGGGGTCTGCTTCTTGCAAAACATGTATTTAATTGGAGAGGCAACTAGTTATGTTTATATGTATAATATATCGAAATGTCAATGAAAGGTTTAAACTTTTCAAGAAAATGTTAGTGATAGAGAGAGATTCATCTTTTACGTCAGCTTGTCACCGGAAAATTGGTTGGATTCCAATCATAGATATAGTCAATGTAAACTTTAAAAAGTTTGGATATTTTTGTGGGCCAAAATTTTATTTAGGTACAATCTCATTATATTAAAAAAGTTCAAATACCACCAATGAAACCTATCTTACTTAGGATGAAACTATTAATATTTAGATCTAAAAATCTACTATTTATTATCACAAATTTAGATTTGTCTCACTCTCATCATCATTAATCTATAGATCATATGTATCAATCTTTACAAGCTTACATCTGCAGATCTAATTAGATTGAATTTATGACAATCATGTCGATAGATTTTAGGATAAGTGGATTTTTTTTCCTTTCCGTTTTGTTTGTTTGTTGTTTGTTTTTTATTTCTTTATGAGATTTTGTTCGGTCAATGTCATGTCTCGAGAGGTACTCTAAATATGGCAGTCCACCGTACACAATATTAAAGTCTACGAATGAATACTTTAGCCATGCAAAGACTTTCATGTTATACATTAGGCATACCTCATAATAGAGAGAACACATTGGAGTGTTGCAATTTATGATGGTAGCAATTAAATAGTAAAACAAGAGAACTATATATATTTAAACTTAAACAAGGTCAATTATATTTCTTAGGGGCATACCTTTGCTAATATCCTCAAATTCACCAACATAATGCAATCATCCATAAAGTCTCCAAAAATAATAAAGTATCACATGTCTGTCATTGAAGTTTTCAAAAAGAAACTTCATTCTATGCTCTCAAGTCTTCCATTAAGGCTCCAAAAGTCCTCTAGTGATTACCTTGAGCATCTTGTCTTTCAGGTAAAACCACAAGTATTCTTTTTTCGTAAAAAATCTATATGGGTGTAAGATACAACATGCTTAGTGAGATATTTCCCATTATTCGTACCAATAATCATAGACAAACAAGGTTATTGAATTCAAACATATGCTATGCATACGATGTAACAAACACGTAAGCACACAAGTATGTACGAGTATCCGAAAATCATACATAGAACGGATTTACCCCTTTCGTGTCAAGGGGTAGGGAATTGGATTTGAAGATCTTCGCGATCTTCACTACTAATCCTCGAGCACCCACTCACAGCGATCAATTGGTGTAGCTCATCCTTAGGTCATGTTCCCCATACGACTTAGTTCTCCTAAGAATGAGCTAGGTCACCCTAGCCCTCCCGATTCCTCATGTAGGAATAGCAGCCTTCAACATATGACTCGACGGATGCAATGTATGCCTATTTCATTTATATCAAAGCCGAATATAATTAAAGTATGCTTAAAGGTGATCAAATAAGTATCATACACACATAAGCAACATGCAATATTAATGACGTACTTAAATAACCATTCATCGGTTTTGATATACTTAGTATCCGTTGTCACTCATTCATAGAAGCAGATACATATATACCCATAACCCCATACATTTCATTTTTTATCTTACACTTACAATACTAAGGCAACTATCTACAAGTACAAACAAGGTAATGAATCATAAGAAAAAACTTACTTGCCCATAATGCAATCCTTAGTCAAAGTGATCATTGGGTTTCGTGGTTTCGGGATCCTGGTTACCTGAGCAATGGGAAATGCAAAATGAGTGTTTCAGATCAACTTCATCTAAACTTCTACTTCTACTTCTATGGTTACTATTATCGCTATATTTCCCAGTTACTTAGTTAAAACCTTAAAATGGCCATAACTTTTTCATTTTGACACATAATCTTGCATATGAGTAGTCGATTTCTATCTATTGCGAATTATCTATCCATTTCTAAAGCTGTTTTAAACATTTAAGGTCATTTAGGTCTTGGAATCAAAGGGGTCATAATGAGCTCAGATCTAAAATCAAACTCATTTTAACACTTTTCACAAGTTTCATCCTTTATTGAATCTCTAAGGCATGTATATATATTATTCCTATATTTGAGAAATAATATTGGTTAATAATACATACATGATCCTAGTGATGTTGCTAAAAAATTGATTTTCCACTAAGATAGCTTTGTAAAGAAATTAGTAAGCTTAGATTCATGGAAAAATAAACTTCAGAAACTCGCAATAAAAAATCTTTCTTAAGACTTTACAATTAAGTGATTCAAACTTAAAAATATGGTTTTATACTTTTTTTATTTATTTTGAAAGTTTCAGCCTACATAAGCATTTTATAAATAAATCTCATTTGACAATTTAATTTCAAGGTATTGAACCTTGTGTTATTGTCACAAAAAATTTCAAGTTCATAATTTTTCCAAAGTGCTTTTCCTATGTCTCGGCACCTTTTAGAAAAATTAGATGTAAGGTTTGTTTCTTATTTTTATCATTAAAACCATGTTGATTTGAGTAAGAAAAATCAAAGTTTCACATCTATTTTTCAATACCCATATGTCATGGCATTATTGAGAAAAATAGAAGAATGATTTTGTTTCCAAATTTTTATTTTGACAAATGATTTTCCATGGATTGAAAATGAAGTTTAGAAAATATTTTACACAACAAAGACATGGCAATATATAGAGGTTCATAATTTTATGAATCTTCCATATTATACTAGGTTCTCTAAATTAATAAACGTGTTTAATGATAATTTCAAGATTATCATCTTGTTGTTACTTTTAAATTTAGAGACTTTTATCCGTCATTGCATTTTAAGTTGAAAAATCATTTTGTCATTGTAACAAAATCACTATGAATACTTTATGTACATGAACATAAAACTTAAACTCAAAATTATTGCTTCATCAAAATGAACATAAACTAAAAGGCTGACAAGATTAACAATAAGAGCATCAATATAAAAGATGGGACTCTTAGCTTGCATTCAAGGCTCCCAGGACTTGAAATAATCCAATCGCCATATAAATTTAATAAAAACAAAGCGAGATGAAATGAAATAAAGTGAGAGTCTTAGATTTTAGTCAAGACTCCCCTAAACTTGAGCTATTCCAGTCTCATTCGAACTTGATTTTTGAACCAATCCAAGACTAGAAGTTGACTAGTTTTATTATGACTTGAAATGGATAAGTCTTTCAATACAATAAAATGCTTGAAATATAAAGAACATGAAATAACAAAAAAAAAAGTTAGATTAGTGAGCTTTTATGCTCTAAAACATATACATATACATATATAGAAGTTAAGTTAGAGTGCATAAAATAAAAAAAATGAACATAAATTTAAAGTATATATGAAACAAGCATGTTATCTTGCATTTCCATCTCTAACATTCAAGCATCATGGGGTTTTGCTATGGAATATGCATAAAGACACACATACATGATCATAAACATAACATAGGAAATGTGTTTAAAGTGTTTATCTAAATGGAACACAAGGAAAAATATATGTGTGAGCATTGAAAGGGGGAACCAAAGGGGAGAAATAGGGAGGGAGAGTGGCATTTTTTGGAGGAGAAAAGAGAAATAATGGAGAGGATTTTGAGTGTTGAAAAAGTATAGAAGAAGTTAAGTTTGTAAAGTATGGGAATTGTGAAGTTAAAGGGGTATTTATAGAAGAGAAAAGAGAGAGAAAAAAAGATGAAAGAGAGGGAGAAGGGGGGGATGTGTGTGGTATGCAGTGCTACATACAAGGTAGGGGGGGTGGGGGGAGAGAGAAAGAGAGAGAAGAACTTTTATGTAATTTCACCCTCACCGAAATAACCCTAAGTATTTAACTCTTCTTTCTCTCTCTGCTGTTTCCTATTTACTCTCGGTACTTTTCTGAAACCCTAACTGTCTCTTCTCTATATTCTTATGTTCTTGATTCTCTCTCGGATGCTACTAATGGATGTTTAATTTTTGTTTGATAGGTACAAAGATCTGTTCGAGTCAAATCACACTCCCATGCCAAGGCACCTGATTTCTAGGAAAGTTTGATACCTCTCTTGTATCTTATTTTTGTATTTATAATGTTTGAGTACATGCAATTATCAGTTACAACAGATTAGCTACTTGCTATACTATTCTGTTGAAATCTATGCTATTTCTGTTGAGATCTATGCTCTATTCTAGCTGTAACCGTAACAGATCCATGCTGTCATGCTGAGATCTATGATATTCTAACTATAACTCTAAGTGAAAGCTGTTATGTATAATAATCTCATCTATGCTGGCTTTGTTTTAATCCTCTATTGTCTGTGCATAACAAGTTTCCCTTGATCTGGAAAAATGACCTTGTCCTCAAGGTCAAAGTATGCATAAGTCTTATGAAAACTGGCCAAATCTTCCTATGTGGAATCTTCAGTGGGTAATCCCTTCCACTGTACTAAAACTTGAGGAATAGAGGCACCATTATGAACCACGTAGCGTGAATTGAGGATAGTAAGAGGTTGAAGTAGTGGAGAAGAATTGTAAGACTCGGGAGGTAGCTCGAGAGGATGTAAATCTGTGCCATGTGCTGGTTTCAACATAGAAACATGAAAACCCCTATGAATTTTCGAATGAGCTGGTAGATCTAACTCATAAGCACGTTGACCAATCCTCTTTAGTACAGCAAATGGCCCATAATAACGCTTAGACAGTTTATGACTCTTATGAGAAGCCAATAATAATTGTCTATAAGGTTGAACCGCACATACACTTGATCACCCACATTATAGACCACTTCGGATCTATGTTTATCAACTAGGCACTTCATTTTATCTTGAGCATGTTGTAAATTAGTATGTAGAAGTTTGAGAGCCTGATCCCTAGAAATCAGATCCTCATCTACAGCTGCTATAGATGGAAGATCCCCTCAAATAAGATGGTAGAATAGGGTGTTCTTGCCCATAGATAACCTGAAAAGGAGTCATTCCAGCCCCTTCATGATATGAAGTGTTATAGCATACTCTGCCCATGGTAAAAATGTAAAGCCATTTCTCTGGATAATTCATAACAAAACAACGAAGGTACTATTGAATAGTTCTATTCAACACTTCAGTTTGACCATCTATTTGTCGATGGTAAGCTGAACTCATATGTAACTTCGTTCCACTTAACTAAAACAATTCTTTCAAAAAATGGCTGAGAAAAATTGAATCCCATTAGAAACAATGGTTTTAGGAAAACCATGAAGTTTGACAACCATAGTCAAAAATAAATTTGCAACTTTAGTAGCTGTGAAATGACTATCCAATGCCCCCAAATGGTAATATTTGGATAATCTATCCATTACTACGATATCACTATATAGCCTTTAGAATTGGGAAGATGTGTAATGAAATCCATGGCAATATCTTCCCAAATTCTAATAGGAAATTGGTAGTGGGGCTAAAATCCAGCTGGAGTTATTGTCACATACTTAATCTATTGACAGATGTGACAATTTCGAACATAAGCTTCAATCTGGGATCTCATCTTAAACCAATAAATTGACTGGCAATACGCTTAAATGTCTTAGTAACTCCAAAATATCCCGCCATCAGAGAACCATGAAATTCCTCCAAAATTTTAGGAATTAACTGGAGTCAAGCACCAAAAATAATCGAGTCCCACAATATAACAAACCATGTCTCCATTTAATCTTCTGCTTGGAGAAGTTTCCTACTGACAGCTAAGAAATCAATTGTTGGAAAGCTGGTAACGTCTGATTCTTTCTTAAGATCATCAATACAATTGAAAAATTGGCATAGAAAAAGCCAAGAAAGAGGCATCACTATACTGTCTAGATAATCCATCAGCCAACACATTGTCCACCCCTTTCTTATAAACTATCTCATAATCATAACCTAACAATTTGGTGACATAACATTATTGTTCGGGGGTCTGAATTACTTGAGAAAGTAGTTCTTTCAAACTGCAATGATCGGTTCAAATTTGAAAATGAGTCCCCAACAAATATTGCCTCCATTTCCTTACTAACTCAACTACAACATACAATTCCCTGATATATGTAGAAGCTTTCCTTAAATGATTAGGAAGTTTCTTACTAAAATACGCAATGGGGTGAGAGTGTTGTAGCAATACTACTCCTATCCCAACAATCGATGCATCTGTTTCTACAACAAAAGGTTAAGTAAAGCTGGTAATGCCAGAACAGGAGCATTAATAATTATGCTTCTTTAAGCTGTTGGAAGGATTAATTCAGCACTGAGTGACCAATGAAAGCCATCATGTTTTAACAAATCTGTCAAAGGGCCAGCAATAGTGGCATAACCCTTAATGAATTTTCTATAGTATCCTAAAAGGCCTAAAAAGGCTCTCAATTGTTTCACATTCACAGGAGTTTCCCATTTGGATACTGCCTCAACTTTAGAAGGGTTGTTGGTCGGAGTGTATTTGTAAGAAACCACATGGCCCAATATTCAATAGTAGTTTAGGCAAAAGAGCACTTACTTTCCTTCAAATAGAAATGACTATCCAATAAAATTTGTAATACCACAACCAAATGCTACAAATGGTCTTCCATTGTGCTGCTATGAATCAAAATATCATAAAAAAAATGATGACAAATTTTTGCAAATAAGACCGAAACATAGTATTCATTATGGATTGAAAAGTGGAAGGAGCATTGCTTAAACCAAAGGGCATTACAAGAAATTCATAATGCCCTTGATGAGTTTGAAAAGCTGTTTTTTCCACATCCTTAGGATCCATTTGAATCTGATGATACCCTACTCTGAGATCTAACTTAGAAAATAAACAGGCATTCCGGAGTTCATCAATCAATTCATCAACTGTTGGAATAGGAAAATTGTCCCGAACAATGACTTGATTCAATGCTCTATAGTCCACACAGAATCACCAGCTTTCATCTTTCTTTTTGACCAATAAAACTAGAGAAGAAAAAGGACTGGTACTTCATTGGATGAGACCCTGATGTAACATGTCCTCCACCTTTTTTTCAATCTCATTCTTTTGAAAATGTGGATAACGATATGGTTTGACATTGACTGGAGAAGTATGTGGAAGTAAATGAATCTGATGTTGAATGTGCGAAGTGGGGGCAATGATGAGGGTACCTCAAAGACACTAGAAAATCTGCCTAATAATGCTTTAATAGCATCGTTGTTGGTGGTATTCGATGATGTCTCCTCTTGGACTTTCTGAGCCACTAAATGATAACAAGTAGCAATGGCATCTATATGAACCAGTCTACATAATTGATGATGAGAAATTTCCTCAGTCAAGTTAAACCTATCACCAATCAACATAACCGTTTTCCCTCTAGAGAAAAATTCCATCGTAAGCTTAGAATAGTCCATCGTCACCGGTCCCAACTTATTCAACCACTGAATTCCCAAAACAACCTCTGCCCCCTAGATGGGTAAAACATAAAAAGAATCCGTGAAAGCCCAAGATTGAATGGAAACATTAACATCAGCACATATCCCCTCACAATGCATTGTCAACCATTGCTAATCATTACTGAAAATATAGGTGCTGGTTAGACAAGCAAACCCAAGTGATGCACTAATCTTGCCTGCACAAAATTATGCGTACTGCCTGTGTCCACCAAAATCAAAACCTCCTGACCGTTTATATAACCCTTGAATTTCAACGTGCATGGTTTCAAAGTGCCTGATAAAGGATGATAACTAATAGACCCTGACTCGGATTCAGTATTGTCTATCTCAGATAAGTCTATCATCTTTTCAGATTCATCATCAACATCATGCAATAATAAAAGAAATCTAGATTTGCATTAATTATTCTAATGATATTTTTCATCACAATTGTAGCAAAAGCCCTGTTCACGTCTAGCTAACATTTCTGCTGGTGTCAATCGTTTAATGGGAAGGGTTGGTTTCTGTGTACGGGAAATGGTAGTGGTAGTGTTTGAGGTAGTGGTTTGGGTACGAGTTACTATGGTGGAATGAGAAGTGTATGGTTTAGAAAACCATAAAGGGAAAATGTGTTTGGAATTGGGAAGTGGAGTGTATGGTTTGTGAAATGAAGATTGGTCATTGTATTTACTCTCATGCATTTCGGCAAGCCAAATAGCATGCATAAGAGTCAATGGTCGGGCAATTTGAACTTCTCGTTTTATATAGGGTTTAAGACCCGATACAAAACAACTGAGAAGAAATGATTCGGGTAAACCAACAACTCTATTTGATAAAGATTCGAATTGAGTTTGATATTCTTTTGCAGATCGAACTTGAATGAGTTTAGAAAGGGTACCTTGAATATCTTCATATTCAGAAGGGCCAAAGCGAACTTCAATGGACTTTTTGAAATTCATCCAAGAACTGATCTGTTTATTGTTGTACATCCATTTATACCAATCCAAAGCGTGTTCTTCCATTGCAAAAGAAGCAATGGTAATACATTGTTCATCAGGAATAGCATGAAATTCAAAGAACTGATCAGCTTTAAAGATCCACCCTAAAGCATCATCCCTGGTAAATTTAGGGATTTCCAATTTGATCCCTTTTAACAGGTTCTCAGCCATACTGCCCCCATTATCAGAAAATGATGAACTCGAATGATGATCTATGGCCTGATGAGGTACCGGGTTCTGATTCTGAGTCAAATTCTTGGATAATTCCTTGAATTTTTTATCCATTTCAATCCGTAAAGCTTGTAAGAAGGTTGTCTGCAATTGATTAGCAAGTTCAACAAAATTTTCTTCCATCGCTCCTGATCTAGTTGAAGGAGCCATAGAACGAGAGCACCAATTTGTTAGGGTCCTTTATGTAATTTCACCCTCACCGAAATAACCCTAAGTATTTAACTCTTCTTTCGCTCTCTGTTTCCTATTTACTCTCGGTACTTTTCTGAAACCCTAACTCTCTCTTCTCTGTATTCTTATGTTCTTAATTCTCTCTCGGATGCTACTAATGGATGTTTAATTGTTGTTTGATAGGTACAAAGATCTGTTCGAGTCAGATCACACTCCTATGCCAAGGCACCTGATTTCTAGAAAGTTCAATACCTCTCTTGTATCTTATTTTTGTATTTATAATGTTTGAGTACATGCAATTATAGTTACAACAGATTAGCTACTTGCTATACTATTCTGTTGAAATCTATGCTATTTCTGCTGAGATCTATGCTCTATTCTAGCTGTAACCGTAACTAATCCATGCTGTCATGCTGAGATCTACGATATTCCAGATGTAACTTTAAGTGAAAGTTGTTATGTATAATAATTGTCATCCATGTTGGCTTTGTTTTAGTCCTCTGTTGTCTGTGCGTAACAAAGGGAGAGTGGCATTTTGGGAGGAGAAAGGAGAGAAATAATGGAGAGGATTTAGAGTGTTGAAAAAGTGTAGAAGAAGTTAAGTTTGTAAAGTATGGGAACTATGAAGTTAAGGGGGTATTTATAGAAGAGAAAAGAGAGAGAAAAAAAGATGAAAGAGAGGGAGAAAGGGGGGATGTGTGTGGTATGCAACGCTACATACAAGGAGAGGGGGGGGGGGGAGAGAGAGAGAAGAGAGAGAAGAAAAGAAAGTAAGAAAAGAAAGAAATAAAGAAAAGTAAGTTAAATTTGATATTTGTAAGAATAGGTTATGGATATTGTAAGAGTAGGCATATAAGAATAGAGACAAAAGTGATTGAAATGAATAGTAATAGATAATAGTGAATAGTAATTGAAATGACGATTATTTTATCGATAGGAAATAAGATTCGTTAAAGTTGTTACAACTGACGCTTTTATAATTCGATAAATTAGTATATAGTATAAGAAAGATAATTCAATATTATTTCATTATTAATTGTAATCTAGTGATGTTATCTTGATCTATGTGCTAGTGATCGAGTACGAAAACAGGGTAGTTTAGCTAATGAAATTTTAAGTCAATAAATTAATATTATATTATAGGAAATTATTTTATATTATTAAATATGTTGTCTTGATTTGCATATTAGAGATTAGATAGTCGAATTGTTTAATGTAAGGTTCCTGAGTCGAAAATTATCGGATTTGTATTTTGTTTTCAAAGATACTTGTTTTCTTAGGGTTTGGTATTTAAGGTTTTCTATTCTCATTATACTCATAAGACATTTAGGGTTATTTAACTTATCTAACGTTGTCTAGGGTTTCTAAGGCATGTGATTGGTTTGAATTGGTTCTAGGGTATCTAAGGTTTAGATTGAATCAATTGATTAGGTTGTAATATATAAAGTTGTTTTAATGTGATACGTTTTTATTAAATTACTTAACTTTAGGTTTTTAGGTTTTATTTAATTCATTTGATATCCTAAGGTTATTGAATCTTTATCTGATCCAATAAGGTTTTTAGAGTTCGGTTTAAACTTGAGTCGATTTTAGGGATGCGTTTTCGATATTAGCTCCAGGGTTCTGATCTAAGAGTATCGAAGGATCTAAGGGTTTTCAACCAAAGTATTAGTTTTTTATTGTCTTTATAGAATTCATGTTATAAAAAGGATATTCCAACCCTTATTGTAAAAGAGAGACCTTCCATCTTATAATTATTTTGTTAGAATCTATACCTTATCTATTGATATTCTTATATATTATCAATTGAATTTCTGTTTTTTAGTAAAAAGAAAAAAAAATCATAACAATCTTGTATGTGTTATAATACATTACAAATCTAAATGAATAGTATAAAATTTAGTAAAATATAAGTAGTTTTTTAAGAATTTATACATTATCATTATCATTTAAAAAATGGGTGAATTACGCTAAAAGGTATCAATGTTTAGGGATAAGTTCATTTAATATGTCAATGTTTCGAGAGGTTAAAAAGACGTCGCAACGTTTAGAAATATATTCATTTAAGATATCAATGTTTCAAGTGGTTAAAAAGATGTGGAGCTTCTACGTCTCATCAACGGACCGTTCTATCATTTATCTAATCATTAAAATAAATTAGTATACGGAATATTATCGATTTTAGTGATTTATCACAATTGAGTATAGTATAAACCATTAGATGGTGATGGGACTGTCGCGTCAAAATTAATGGGGACCATAGAATTTTCCAAAAAGATGTATCAACATTTTGCAAAATGAGTCAACTAAGGCATTAATAATTGACTATTAATGAACATCAAGGAAACTTAATTGAAAACTTATTCAAACATGATACCTTAGGTGAACTTTGCAAAACATTGATACTTCATTAGATTTACTTTACAAAATATTAATTCTTTTTACCACTTGAAAAGTTAATACCTTAAATTAAATTACCCTAAAGCTTGATACTTTCTCCCTTTAAGAAAGGTACATTGGGTACCTGAAGTTCTGTCAAATGTATAATTTATTACCTAAAGTTAATATTAGTGAATCTATTACCTAATGTGGAGGTCTGTTTCATTCATGATACCTCATCTAACTCTGTCAAAAATTGTTAATGAAGTGTTAGCTTCAACGAATGGACTATCGACACATGGTAAGTCATTTTTAAAAAATTTCCCTTGTTTTTTGTGCATATTATTTTAAACAATTTTTGAAAAAAAAAATGAGTAACATGTGGATTAAAATTGAAAAAAAAATCCATGTCATCATTTTTTTCCCTCTTCTTCTCCAACGACATCTCTTTCTTTGTTACCTTCTCTGATGGACCTCTACTCTTTTCCTCTTTCTCTTTATGATTTTATCACAACTAGCATCGCTCTCCTAAGCCTTTAGTAACCTTAGATTTTGAAGAATATTCAATAAACCTAACAATCACTAATGCACAACAACTTTGCACCCTCCTAACCAAAGCTAAACCCATCTTCCATCCATCATAACATAAAACTTCATCACCACATCCATCACAACCGACAATCCATTAGAGCCTCCATGCAAAACACCTCAATTCTAGGAACACTAACCATAAAAGCAAAACCAATCAACAACCAAACTCATTACACCTTTTTGGCAATCACAAATCTAGAAAATCAAACTTTGAAAGTTAGATTGTGACCATTATAGGCCAACACAAGAACCATAATGGTGAACAACGTCCTTTTGACCATTGTTGTCACTATCCAATTGGTTAAAGTCTTTGCCTTATTTTGCTAGTTTGGAATTGAATCTTTCTTTGAGATTAGGATCATTAATGATAACATCACAAAACGTCGATACACCTAAATACTAACTGACCCCGTGAACTCCACTTAACAACCTAGATCATGACAGTCACTAACACCAAAAAACTAGAACTCTAGTCAAACAGGCACCAGCAATAACCATCGTTAAATTCATTTAACCAAAACTAAACAAATCTAATGCCATTACAAACCAAATGACTTCCAACGAATCAACCCACATGCAAAAAGCTCTAGCAAATCCTATCACTTAGGGCAAACTACCCAACCTTTTCCATTACTTTGTTGTATAGAAAAAGTCCTAATACTTTTCTTTCTTTTGTTACTTTGGCGATGATGTCAAAAAAGCAAACTCCCTTCTTTATATCATTGAATCAAAATTTTCTTTTTTTTTTTCAATTCAAGGACTCAAATGAATTGAAAATCATCAAGAACCTTAGACTCTAAACTAAGACACTTGAAACAAATTAAAAAGACTCTTTTTCTTTCTTTTCCAATTAGATTTAGGCACTTGGCTTCGTCTGGATGTAGATTTTGTTATTGAAACTACTCATGGTCGTAGCTTAGTCAGTGTTTCTTGTGAAGTTGCCAAAGTTTGTCATATTAAATTTTCTACTTTATATTTTTTTCTATTTATTTTTGGATAAATATCGTGAATGTTACTTGAACTTTGGCAAAATATACAATTAGGTACCCGAACATTAAAATTCATTAATTCAATACTTAAAAGAACTTTTTGTACAAGCCAATAGTGCATTTTCATATTGTTCAAAAAGGCCACATCTGATGATGGTGAAATCCAATTTGACAAAGGTGATATTGGCATAAAACAAAAAATTCTTTCAATACCTAAATTTCAAAGTTCAGGTATCTAATTGCATATTTTATCAAATTTCAAAAACCATTCGAGACATTAACCTTTATTTTTTATGTTGTTTAATTTTTTTATCCCTTTATCAATATCCTCTTACCATACTATCAAACAAATGAGCAATTTTTCTCCCTTGACATGTGACACATGCTACTTGAATGCATGTGCCACGACACAAGCGAAGATAGATGAAAACTTGTGAGGTATTAAAAGTGGAAATGGACTTCCACATTAGGTAGCAAATTAAAACTAATTTTAATTTTAGGTAATTAATTGCACCTTTAGCAAATCTTGAGGTGCCAAGCATGACATTATCCCATTACACATGTATTTTTCATTCAATAAATCCTTCTTTCATAAAGGCTAAAAGAAAAAAAAAAAAAAAAAAGGAATCCTTTTCCCCTTAACATTGAAAACACCCACAAAAGTCTGGGAAGTTAGAATCTTAAGGGTTTACAACACTAGGAGTATAACCAAGCTAGGTATGGATGAGTTTTACAAAACTCAAACCTGATAATCTATAAGCATCCCGAAATCCATCCCAAATCTTATAGGATTTTTGTCCATAAACCTAAAATCCACCTAATAACCCTATAGGATGCCTGATCCCGAACATGATAAAGTGAATAATACATCAACTATGACTATCTTATGTTTAAATTTATCTTAAGAATAAAACTCTTTTCCCCTAAAATACATACTCATAATTTTCTATTAATATTTGTGTATAGAATAAATCCTTCTAAATTTATTATTTTTATTTTCAATTAGTTTAACATTGGAATAAGTCACGGTGATTAATTAAAACCAAATATTATTAAAAATGAATTATCTACAAAATTAAAAATGCATGTACAATTATTAAATAGAACTATAAATTTAAAAACATATCTACTGTTTATTAAATTGAATTTCAAATATAAAAACATATCTACTATTTATTAAATTGAAATACTACCTTAAATATATAAACTTTAAATTAGTTTGATAATTATAATTTTTTAACTTAAATAAATTTAATAATATTTTTTCTTATCGGATTCTCAACCAGTTTTATATTGATTCCAAAACTGAACCTAAAGGATTTAGCACAATATCTCAAAATTCGTCCCAAACCTTACAGCCTAGGGGTAACTATCCGAGTACAACACCGAGGACTGACGCTCCACTTCCCTCTAGTCCTATATTCCGTTTATTGCGGAACGCTCAAGTCCTATATTCCCTTCTGTTTTTATTCTAGCCAACTTTGCATCCATAATTTGTTATTATTATTATTATCTAACTAGTGTTCTGATAATTTTTGTTCCATTGAAATATTTAATACATTGCCATCATTGTCTTTCTCCGAATCTGTGTTTGTTTAAAGCCAAAGATCCAGACAGGTCACCCCATACCACGTTTGATAATAAAACTTCCCTGCCATTTGCTTTAATCATCACCTCCACAAGCACCATCAAAATCCTGACGCATCCACCGTCTATATTCTCTGTGTGTGTGTTTGTTGTGTGCGTCTCTCAGAGCTGATTATTAGCACATACATATCCATGGCCTCTAGTAACTTCATTCAGAATTTACTCAAAGAGTTTGCCACTTTTCAGAAGAAAAAAGAGCACCACCTTCCACCTTTGCCTGGTATTCCTTTTTCAGTTTTTCTTTCTTTTCGTTTAATTATTATATTCTAAGTCCTTCACTGCTAATATTTTTAGTTTAGTAAATATCACATATTGTACCGAATTTTGCTATTTTTTTGCAATTAAGAAGTTTAGAAGTATCTATTTACATGTATTTTGACTATTGTTTAGGTAGTTATATAACCGCATGAAGTCTAGGTAATTAATTTTAAAAATTGCAATAGTAGACAAAACCAAGGAACCAAGTTTGACGCTTGCCCTCTTAGTTCTCACCTGTGAATATGAATTATTAGCCTCTATATGTTTTTGTCCTCCTAGTTACTTTCTACCTGAATAGGAAATTTGTTATTGCAGAGGTACCAGGACTTCCGTTGATTGGGAATTTGCTTCAATTAAAAGAGAAGAAACCTCACAAAACGTTCACAAAGTGGGCTGAAATTTATGGACCAGTTTATTCTATCAAAACTGGTGCTTCAACTGTGGTTGTTCTCAACTCAAATGATGTTGCTAGAGAGGTATTAAGTTTGTTATTCCTTTTGGCAGATTGTGGAATAGCTAGCTATTCCGTGCACAATGTCTGTGTTCCATTTCAATAGGAAGGAGAGAGTTGTAATTCTTTTATGGATAGTAAGAGTGAACTAGAATAGTTACACTGATCATCCAGCATATGATAATCTAATCTCAATATCTCTTAAACGACCCAGTAAAGTAGTAGAAATAGCCTTATCTTGGACCAGGGTTTGGATTTAGTGTAAGTGTCCAAACGGCCTGATTGCTCTAAGAGTACTATCATGTGATGCAACGAGTTTCTGTTGAAGATCTTATGACTAAGAATTCCATGAAAAAAGAATACATGGAAGAGTAAAGACAGGAAGAAAGGTCCATGAATTCTTCTTGTCGACAGGAATCCACTTGTTCCACTTTTGTCTGAAATCCAAATCAATACCGTTGTTGAGTTGAAAATGACATTAACAAATGACATGCTCGGCCTACTTGCCTTTTTCCTCTGTCTTGTAAAGAAAGACATGGTCCATGAGACATGTCAACAAGATAGGGGACACGACCCTTTATATGTGGTAAATTTTGTGAGCTTTCTGAAACTCATGCATTTTTTCACCCCATCACATCTTTTCTTATATCAAATAACGCTGTTCATGTCCATATTTAAGTTAAGTTTCAATTTACGGCACACAAGACCAGATTGTAACAGACATCCCTATTTAGAAAATCGATTTCTATTATCCGTAGTAGATGTGGTTAACTCAATGTAATTGGATTGTATACATTTTTGTTTTATTTTTCTGGCAGCTAATACTTGTAGCAATCTCGTTTTAATTACCTAGAATCAGAGAATGGGCTAAGGCGAACACCCAAACTAATTTTCCAAAAGATAAAGAGGATTTTGGAAGCATTCTTCCTAGTTGTTGCAACACTTTGTATTATTCTCATAAAAGGATTTGACGCTAATTAATTATCAGTTCTATATAACCAGTGTAGCATAACATTAATACCAGGAATTTTGGACCTACCAAATGGTTTTCTCTTGTCAAACATGATAGCCAATAACATGGTATCATAATGCGAGGTGTCATGAATTCAAAACCCTTGCACACTTATTCCACTTCTATTTTTTCAGGTCGATCACTTAATAGGTCTCACTTAAAGTCCTAGTTCATAGGTGAGGGGGATGATGTATAATAAATATAAAAACAAATTTTTTATCTATGAGTTTAAACTTTCAGATAAGATGGTTGTAATATTAATCTCAATAAGAAGAAGAAACAATTGTGAAAACTCACCAAGAATTTCTTGCAGGCTATGGTAACCAGGCATTCATCAATTTCATCAAGGAAGCTCTCAAATGCTCTGCGAGTTCTCACATCAGATAAATGCATGGTTGCAATGAGTGACTACAATGAGTTTCACAAGATGGTCAGGCGTTGCATACTTACACATCTTCTTGGTGCAAATGCTCAGGTAGTGAACTACACCAGGGAAAATGTTTCTGCTGCTTTTTTTATCATGGATAACCAACAATCTTGATAGAAACTACCAAAACTGCAATTAAAGCTGAAGAAACCTCATCCGGTTGTTTCAGACTTACATTGAAACACCAAGTAACTCATTCCAATTAAAACAACATGATCAAATGATGGTGACTAATTTTCTTTAGCGAAGAGCCAATATACTTCAATAAAAATGATAATTGTTCAATTAAATCTGCCCATTTAAAATCTACATAGCCTTTGCTCATAATAGAACTTAATTAGATTTCTTGTCAATGCCACAGATGCAGAATCGTTGCCATAGAGATACTCTGATACTAAATGTCACGAAAAAACTTCATGCTCATGTGAAAAGGTCTCGTATTGAAGCTTCCAACTTCAGAGAGATATTTGAGAGTGAACTTTTCGGACTAGCACTCAAGCAAGTAAGATTCTTGTCAATTTTATCATATCGCTCCAGAAAAAAATATTACTCTCGAATGCAAGCAATCAAATAAATGAATAAATTGCAGGCACTTGGAAGAGATGTTAATGCTTTATACGTGGAGGAACTGGGAACAACAGTTTCTAAGGAGGAAATTTTCAAAATTTTGGTGAGCGATATGATGGCCGGTGCAATTGAGGTAGACTGGAGAGATTTCTTCCCATACTTGAAATGGATCCCAAATAGAAGCTTTGAAGCAAAGATTCAGAAGTTGTCTTACCACAGGACAGCAATGACAAAATCACTAATTAGAGATCACGAAAAACGAATTGCTTCAGGAGAGGTAATTTTCTATCTCTTATGAACTGCATTTACCTTTGAAAACCATTAGTCTGAATTAACTCAAAAGATCACAAATAGGAGGTGGACTGTTATCTTAACATACTTATGTCCGAAGCTTCACTTTCTGAAGATCAAGTTGCAAGTTTACTCTGGGAAACAATCATTGAGACAGCTGATACAACTTTGGTCACGACAGAATGGGCATTATATGAGCTTGCTAGGGATCCACAGAAGCAGGTATGTAATTTGATTGAGTTCTAGCATCCTATTTATACCCGTGTTATATTTTGTTCACATAATTTGCATTTTGTTACAGAACCGTCTCTTCCAGGAGATAGAAAAAGTTTGCGGTACTGAAAGGATTACTGAGGATCACCTGCCTCAGGTGCCTTATCTGAGTGCTGTCTTTCATGAAACCTTGAGAAAGCACAGTCCTGTTGCATTAGTTCCTCCACGGTATGTACATGAAGATACTGAATTGGGAGGATATTTCGTCCCTGCTGGAAGTGAGGTGGGGGCATACTTGTTAAAGCATTGTTTCTTTTTTCTTTACTATCTGCCCAATATTATATGCTCAAGTCTTATTCTATTACTATTGTAGATTGCAATAAATATATGGTTGCAACATGGACAAGAAACAATGGGAAAATCCTGAGCAATGGATCCCTGAGAGATTCCATGGATGACAAGTATGAGCCAATGGATTTGTACAAGACAATGGCGTTTGGAACCGGAAAGAGGGTGTGTGCAGGAGCACTTCAGGCAATGCTAATATCTTGTGCAACAATAGGCAGATGGTGCAAGAATTCGAATGGCAACTTAAGACGGCGAGGAAGACAATGTTGATACGGTCGGCTTAACTACTTATAAACTCCATCCTCTTCAGGCAATCTTGAAGCCAAGGAATGACATCGAAGGCCATCTTTGAGTGATTTTATGGACTAGAAGTAATTTTGCATATTATAGAGGATCTATGGATGATAAAAGTACGTAAAAGTTTGTAACAAATTCAATTTTACGAATATTTAGTGAATCTATTTTCTTGAGTAACATGGTTTCAATATGTCTTGTCTTTGTAATTTTGTATTTCTATCTAATTCTTCTCTGATTTTAGTGAACATGAAGTATGAACATGGTGCCAATGCCAACAGTAGAGGACCCATCAATACTAACAATAGAGGAATTATTTGGGTCAAGTTCAACCTATCATACTTACCACTTTTATATATAACTTACTATACTTATCACTTTTAAAATAAACCTATCACTTGGTGCAAGATCCAACGGTGAATCTTAAGCCTCCCTAGAAGTCCTCCATACCTGACTTGATCCAAGTTTTTTCACCGATAGTAGAGAAATCCAAACACTAAAAAAATCTTGTGTTTACATTATTAAATAAGAATTGTTAAGATGTGGTAAGTAAAAAATGAAGCTAGTACATAGAAGGTATATTGATTATAATTCTTGTCAAACACTTAATTTATATTTTAGCTGATTATTAAATATCTAAGTCTAATATTTTAGAGATGGAAAAATGTCAAATTTAGTATTTAGACTTCTAAGTTCAAAAAAAAGTATTCAGACTTCGTCTAAAATTTCAATTTGATACCTGTAGACACCCTATTTATGCCACATTAAGCTTAAAATTATGTAAATAAAAATATTTATATTTTAGTATTTTGTAAAAATGAAATATTATGCTAGACCAAAAAATTCACATTTTGATGTTTTAAGGAATGAAAATGACATAAAAATTTAATTTCATGAGCCTCAGGTAATTATTCATATTTAACATAATATGATTTTCATCATATATTTAGGAATTATTTAATAAAAAATTAATCCAAATGATCCTAAATTATAAACCTTAGATACATTTTGTGTGTACACATTGATAAGAAAAACCCAAAGTCTTAATGGTAAGACACATGCACACACATATGGGAGGTTATGGGTTTAATTTTAGGTAAAGACATAAAAGAGATTTTCTTTTCTTCACGAGGCAGAGTCGCAACCCTTGATAAGCCCACATCATGGCCACATCATCATCTTCCTCATTTAGATGATAGAGGACCTAAACAAGCATTGCTGGTGGAGCTACTTTGAGGCCATTTTAGCTTCACAATTTCACCAAATTGATGGTAAAATTGCAAACTAGACATAGAGTAGTTTCCATTGATACCAAACTTGTAGATTTATCTAGGTTTTTTTCTTGTGATTAAATCAAAGAGGGAAAATCAAATTTGCACTTAAAAAAAATCTAGATTAGATACGAATTTAGATATTTTAAGTGATTTGAAATAATATGAAGCTTCTAATTCGTACGTATGAATTAGAGTATATCATCTAATTTTTAGAAAATTCCCAAATTCGTACTAAAATTGACCCAAAAAAGCCTGGATTCAAAATTAGCGAAACTGAAACCCTAGCATTATATATAGAGCATAAACAACCTGCTTTAAGGGTGTTTTGGCTTCCAATTTTATTAGATTTCAAATTTGTATTCATGCCCTTCAATTAGGGTTTCTAAAACTAATGTTGTGATTTCTTGTTGTATAGGTGATTGTGGAGCAATTGGATGATAGAGGGAGCTTCTAGGTGTCATAATCTGTTGATTGAGGGGTTAAACGAAGTTTGATGTCGCAAGAAACACCCCCAACCAACAATGCTGCCGACAACTGTTGCTGAGGGGGTCTAAACCCCCACTTGTCGTTGTTGTTCGAAGGAACTGATGTCACCAGAGCCTTCGTCATCCCTCTTTGGTCCTACAAACACATTGCCAACCACCATAGGTCATTAGAAGGCCAATTTCAACTTTCGACAACCAACACTGAGCTAATGTTAATAGATGGGGGTGGGCAAAAAAACTGACAAAGCTAAAAAACCAATCCAAAAAAATATGGTTAATCGGTCCATTAATTTCTATTTAAGATCATGGCTTTTTTTTTTTTTTAGTTTATGTTTCGATTTGTAACGATGAGAAACCAACAATTAACGATTAACCATTTTTTTTCGGTCAATAATGATTAACCATTGAAAAATGAATAATTTGAACATTTATGTTTTAATTATTATATTATTGTTGTGTTGTAATTTGAAAAAAGGAGAAGACTATAAAGTTTTAATTTATGTAATGTTGTATTAGAGTTATATTCCTAATTTGTTGTTGGTTTCATAGTTATTTGACTTGTTGATTTGTAATTTTTTAATGTAATTGTAATATTTAACTTGTTAATTTGTAATTTTTGAATGTAATTATGAAACAAAAGGGTTTGTTTTCTATGGACCAATTGAAAACATATTTAACTGCAGTTTTTGGTTAATAATTACGCTAAATAGTTAAAAACCGAAAATTGAAAATATTAAAAAAAAATGGTTAATTGTTAACCATTAATAATAAACCAATTTAGATTTGAGATTTTAAAAAGCCATTTATTTTGGTTTGGTTTTAAAAATGGGATCATGAACTGATTAACCGAACCATACCTACCCTATGATGGGGAGACTCCAATCCACCATGAAATGTCCTTCTCGAGCCGAACTGGTCCAACCGGAGTGACTGGCGCCCCCTCCTTAGCCGATTCGACACAACCACCGCTGGCCCTCTAGTGATAATGGTCGGCATCCACCCTCAGGTGAGACCCCAATCAACGCATGCCCCGCAGGGTATCACGGGCACTATAGGTATTATTACCCTCAAGTGAGTTTGACCCCAGCTGCAGCCTTAAGGGATCGAACCCCAGACCTGAGGCTTTTGCCTACCCCAAAGGCAGCACCTCTTACCAATTGAGCTGGCCACTGTGATTTAGCTTGTAGAGTGAGAAAAATAGCACAAAGAAGTCAAAATTGAGACACTTGAGCCAATCAAAATTCACCAAACCAACCCCATAATTAATACAACTTAATGAATCAAAATTTTGAAGCTTGTAGAACCGTGGAGCACAAATTTTTTTCCCCTGTTGTAAGTAAAACAATAATAGCAATTTCAAAGTGTAAAAAAATCAGCCATCCACCGTGTAGTAGATATTAGGATATATATATATATATATATATATATAGACTAGTTTAACACCTCTCTAACTCTATATATATAATATACAAACCAACAAAACTCACTCTCCTCAATTGATTTCACCGTGACAAACACACACACACTTTAATAAATAAAAACTTAACAACTTCAAACACTTGTTGCCCCACCATAAAATCAAAAGAATTCCTCTAAAGTCATCTAAAGCAAAACAAAATCCAACTCTTTTTCTTATAACTCACCAACCCAACAATGTAGTAATCAAAGGTAAGCCTATCTTTAGTAGTTATTTTATGTCTAAATAAACTCATCTCAATATCTATATATGTAGGTCCTAGTCTATATAGGAAGGAGGATTTATCATCATCTTCTCTAGGCCATTAGGTAATATCTCACCTATTCTATGACCTACATCTCATTCATGTGTAGAAATTAAGAAATAACAGTATAGGATTATCATAGAAATTCTACATATGTGTAGTCTCCATAAACTTATGTTGATAGTAACATGAATAGCATGTGAAGATCATTCTAGCTAAGTTAGAATACTATATTCTAGTAAAGAAAACTATGGAGAAATTAAACTTAGACTTTAGAAAACCCTATGCCCTAATTCCTATCACTAAAAGATCATGACTCTTAATACCTATTTCATGACTTAGTTTAGTTCAAAAGGTTTGTAGAATATATCTACAATAATCTCTAGATAATAGAATTTATCCAATATGAATATTAAGACACTTATAAGGAACTTTAACCATATGAATACATAAGAAACTATAGTAAAAAGTTTTATTATTAAGAATACTAAAAGTATAATAAAAATGGGAGATTTGATAAACTAAATTAATTCTAAGAAACAAACTATAATTTAGAATACAAAATGAAACTTAGATGAATTTAGAAATTTACTAGAATAATATACTAATGATAAAAATGTAGATAAGAACCTATAAATGATAGAAATTTTAATCTACATAAACAGATAAGGTTGACAGGCAAAGTAAACAATAATAGAAAATACATTGTTGAGAAAGGCATCAATAAACTAGCTAAGTTTTAAAAACTTAATAATGGAATTTTAAGACAAAACAAAACATAGAAAACTTTTACACTAATCATAGGAATTTATAGAATAAAGAAAGTATATATTATGAAGCTAATAAGTTAAATATTTAATATATAATGTACAAAACAAGTCTTTTAACATTTGTTTATACACAAAAGAGGATTAGAACAAGTAATATAAGTTTACTCAAAGATTATGCACTAACATATATTTAGGATCATTTAGGTCATTTTTATTGAGGAATATTTAGTTACACGAATTTTGTATATATAAAGTATTTTATAAACTTTGAAATGGTTATTTACAAGTTATTATTGGATTAGAAATAATAAAATGACTTTGACAAGAACAAAATCACTTTAGGACACTTGAACACTTATTAGGAATCATCTACAGAGTCAATTATCTAATTAGTATATATTTAACTATCTTTTAGGTAAATCTGATCCAATTGTAGATTTCCCATAAGACTACTACGATTGAGCAATATGAGCAGGTGAGTAATCATGATCTGTTACATTACTTATGATTGTAATATTAGTTGCACCTGAAATCAAATAATTAAAGTGTTTGTATAATGCATGTGGGGTTCAGAACTTGTTTGTTGAGTGGTGTATGAATTGTATGTCAAAGTGGTGCTTATTCAAAGTGATAATAGAATTGTTGTGAATAATAATTTGAAACATGTTGAATATTGTTTGTGAATTGTCTGATTGCCTTAAAGTTGACTTAAAACTGGTAGACTTATAATTTAAAAGAGATCATGCGTTGCATGACTTGCATATATGACATAAAAGATGTAGCGGCCGACTACGTGTTGGTGTTTCGATTCTTAGATAATACTTGGTTTTTCTAGATGTAAATTTCCTAATTCTTCACAAGATTATCTTTGTTCTGTTCGGTTCCATCTACTTGGCAAATAAAGGAATGCCGCCCCTGGTATCAACTTGAAATAACTAACACTTAATGAAGTCTCTATGTTCTAAAGGAAAATTGAGTGATAAAGATACATATAATAAAGTGATAACTAAAGTAAGCATTATTATTCCTGTTGTTCTTAGTTTATCCTGGGGGGTGAGTCATGAGGAAATATAATCCTTGACTTGGTTCCTTCAACCCCGATGTGAGGGTGAAAATATACATCCTGTTTGGATTTCGATTGTCCGGAGTTGTACTTGAACATATGTTTGATTGATATATTGCACTTGCTTGATAAATAAACTTGCTTGTTATGCTTGATGTGTAATATGTGATGGTTACTTCACTGAGCTATAGATATACTCATACTCCAATAGATTTTTTAAGGTCCTCTTACAACCATGGCTAGTACCATCCCGAAGGCTAGAGTCGGTAAGGAATAAAAGCTAGCATGAAATGGGAATAAACAGAAGAATTATAGAATTAATGTATTAGTAACTTTATTTTTGTTTTATGTTATTAGTTTATAAGTTAAGAAAACTAGTCTGTAACAATTATTATTTAAACTTTATGTGCAGTTTATTCTCTTTGTTATTGCATAACTTATGTATGTACATCATTTCAAGCAACTCAAAAGATCCTATTTTATATGTCACATCTCTTAGAGTAACTAGTTTTATTGTACAACAATTAAATTTATTTACAATTTAGTACAACTAGGGTACTCTTTGGGGTGTGACAAAGATTTTCCGTTAAGTTTTGAGTAATTTGACTTTCTTGATTATCTGATTCTTATCATGTATATATTGTATAAATTGACATTTGTCAATGGCCAAAAAAAATTGACATTTTTCATAATACCATAATAACATGTAAATGTTGATTATACTATGTAATCACCTTATTACCATGATTTTGAAAATATTGAAAATACTTTATCCTATTGCTAATATGCACATATGTGTTCATAATATGATTTTAGATTTTGTTAATATGATTTATGAGACTTACCCATGTTAGTGAATGTAATTAAATGAATTTGACTTTTTTTTTCTTTTGCCAATATGAATTTGACTTGTTGAAACAGGAATATTGAATGATAATATTCTGTATAATGCTCCTGATATGTAGGTCAAATTGAAATTCATGTTATGTCATGCCATTATAATTTATTATTCAAAAATTATTGTCACTTAGAAAAGTCTTTTTTTTAATTTACCAAACTTACATTGATAGATTTAGGGTTTGCATCAAAGAATTAATTTTTTGCAAAAATTAACAAAATTTAATAAATTTGCAATGATAAGAGTTTTAAAATTAAAATAAATCAATAAACTAAATTTTTCATTAAAAGAACAACATGATGTCTTATCCCAAATAATAAGTACGTAGGCAATTGACAGGCAACTCTAAAAAAGGAAAAATTCTTCTTTGTCAATTCGATATAAATGTAGTTTCCTAGTTTGCCACATGTAGATATTACTTGCCTTTGTTGTAAGATTTAGCGCATTTGATTTGCTTTTTGTGAATTTCAATAAAATTGTAAAGTGCGTTAACTAACTTTGTAAATAAAAATAAACACCTTGTAAATATCTTATAGATATCGTATAGAAATAATATTCAGGACATTTTAGGGACCAATTCATAATTGGAGAGTTAAATGTGGTATCTGTTTATATTCTCGAAACTAGTAATTTATGGTTATTGTTTTTTAAAACAATTTTTCGCAGATCAATAGCTTTAATCCTAATTTATTCTTTCTCCCGACTTTAGTCAAGTGAAACTCTAAATTTTTTTTAAATTAAAGATTTCATTTAATTCTTAGTCAGTGATTTATATTAAATGGGTTTGGTTTGATGTAAATCAAATTAAAGGAAATTAAATCGGAAATAAAAAACCAGGCTCAACAGTACCTCAACTTTGAAATGATCAATTTAACATCTTCTTCAGCTTTTTGTGACTATGTTTATTTTTCACTACATCACTCATAACATTTATTGTGTTTCATGCCTATTAGTGCCAAATGATGTGAGGAAATATAGTAAAAATTCAATAATAGGACTGTCTCTCCCACATCAACAAAAGAGGTAAACGAGGTCAAAGAGGTAGTAAAAATAGTTATAAAAGTTTAATTAAGTAAGAAACTAACTACTTTAAAGTACAAATACTAAATTGAATTTTTGTGCAAAATTCAAATACCAAATTTGAAATTTACTCTTTAGTAATACTATACGATTTGAAACATGAGGTGCAACTCGGCTACCTAGCTAGTGTAATCGTTCAGGATCTAACATAAACACAACCGGATAGATTCCTTAGGAACATGACATTCCCAACCATTGTCAAGGAATTGAAAAAATATATGGCAAAGCAGTTATAGGATAAAGTCTATATAATTAGTATATTATACCGATCTCATCTACTAGACTACTACTCTTTTTCACTCAAATATAGAGGATATTGTTAGTTAGTTGGGGAGAGGAAACCTTTATCATCATTGTAGAATGCTCTGACCGCTATTTAGATATAAAAGACAACAGCATGCTAACTAATGGTTTTATTAATCAACTTGCTTAGTTTTCTAATCCATGTATTTGTATATCGTCATGTACCAAAGATGCGATAGTTCCTCCTATGTTAATGCCATGGGTGAAACACATGTCTATTGATAGACATTATTTATCATTATTCTAAATGGGTAATTAAGTCTAATTTATGGTTTATTGATTGGATTCATAGTAGAATTAGTACTTAATTGGTATATATATTCATGTCAGGTCAGTTTGGAGCACATTGAAAATATTAAGAGGAAATTTGAGGAAAATCTAATCAAATTCAAGCAAAGGAGCATAAAGGCATAAGGAAGAATAGATGGTACGACTATACTTCTTGGCAAAGGAAAGAAAATCAAGTTTAGTAGCCTGTAAGACCCATTGTACAAGCGTGAATGGAGAGAAAAAGTTGAAAAATCATAGTCAGAACCCAGTACAAGCCCTTTTACAACTGTAGCAATTGAGAAGTAAAAAAGAAGATAATATGCAAATGTCAATAAGGTCGCATGTGTGACCATACATACTAGTGAAGATGGAGAAAATCTGATACCAGATGCTAGTACAAACACTTGCACGACTGTGGTTTTTATTATACGATGATTTTAAAGAGTTGTACAAGCGTGTGTACGCCCGTGGTGGTTGAAAATTATTTGACCAGTAGTTAGTACTGGCTGGTGTACGGCTATGGTTCTTAGTGGGACGAGTGACATACTTTCCTAACTTTTCTCAAATAGCGTATTTGTTGAATAATACAAGTGAATAGTTATAGATTTTCACTTGTAACTCATAGGGAAGTGGGTTAGAGATAAAAAGAACACACCTATTCAGAAAGGAGATCAAATCTTTACACCATGATATATCCATAACTACTCATATTGGGAAAGGTGTGAAAAATGAGAGTCTTAGTTTTCTTTAGAGTTTTTTGCTATAACAAAGTATTGGGTTGTGGATCTTCTTCCCGATCAACTCAAGAGAGAATGGGAACTTTTTGTTGTTTTGTGTGTTCCAAACGTCTACAACATCTACGACATTAAATTAAAAAGGGGTTTCCTTCTTTTCCTATTCTAATATGTATATCTATCTCCATTTTTGTAGTTTTCATTTATTATTGTCATTGTTATATCATGAGTGAGTAGTAATTTAGGGTTTAGGACACCATGTTAACATTAATATGTAATAACGAATTTTGCATTATTAATTGCTTATTTCTAGTAAATTAAACTTCATTATAGTTGAGATAGTGTAGTGCACGACACGATATTCCATTAGTACTTAGTGGATGATGTTGAGAAACGAGTCTACTAAGTAGATCTGGTTTGCTAGAACATATTACTCTTATGATTACAGATAATAATAGAAAGTCTGCTACATTCTTTATGAAATTCAAGAATTTTAACCGAGATTAAGGCGGTCTTGATATGTCCATTTGCTAAGAGAGATTTTAGTGAATGCTATTAAGATTAAAATTGAGTATTTCTGAGAAAGATGTTCACGAATTGAGAATTTCTGCAGATAACAATTAACAAGAATATTTTGATAAAATCATATTGATATGGTGAAGTAACATTGTTGTGAATTGAAATTGTTATTCATGTTTAGTATACTTATCATTAACATAGTTTAGTTATTTAAGTTAGATTCAATTTACTTAATCCAATTATTCAATTGTTAGTTAATAGGAAGCTTAATTAATACTAATGTTTGTAACTATTCCCTGTGGAGACAACCCTATATTCATCCATCCTAATAAACAATAGGTACACTTTCCTATTACATCGAGTAAGAGATAGAACATAGGTTAATAAATTATACAACTCGGCATCATCTATCATCCTTGTAAAAAAAAATTTACATAAATATAAATTATATTTAAAAAAATTACCAAATTAATATCTCTATATTGCATGTTAGAGAAGAGATATAAAATTTATATGTGTATAGCATTTTGAAGGCCAGATATAACTACTTATTGTGCAAAAGTTGTAAAAATTTGTATATTGGATATAAGATATATAATACACATTCATGTATCGCACACCTTATATGCAATACATAAAGCAAAGTATCAATACTTTGCTTATATCACACGTTGCATTTGTGACACATATATCACATATAGGATGTGCAATACATGCAAAATATCAAAATTATACAGGTATCACATGTTAAATATGCGATACATATTAAAAAAAAAAAAGGAATACATATTTAATAATTATTTTTGTCCAAATTGTATTTGTACAATTTTTTTAAAAAATAATGGTTAACATGTAATAATCTCCTAATACCACAGTAGAAGTATACAATACCATAGTAGAAGTGCACAAGGCTTAGAATACTATAAAAATCACAATGATTACCTTTGAGTGGTGCTCTTTGAGCCTTGTTCACCACTTGCATGGAAGATTAGTGCAGGAGTTTGAATGGAAATATTTTATTAGACCTATTAGAGTATATGATATGATAGCCCACGCTAAATTAGTAAAAATTAGTTGATTGTAAAGCTAAATAAGACTTTACACGGGCTCTTCATGTGTTTAAAGTAGATGTGACAAGTGTCTCTGAACTCGAGTCATAGGATAGGAAGTAAATCTTCATCTCATTTTGAATTCATCCTCAACCCAACTCAACATTCTATGTTTGCTTATATTTCCAAAGAGTTGTCTACACTACACTGTAAAACTTCATATTCATATAACATCCATATGTTTTATAACACAAGACAAAGGGAAATATAGGAGTAGGCGATCCACCAGAAGATGAGGAGAGTAACACAAAGGCCACAACATTCTTACCATAAATCAATTTGCCATAGGCTTTGAGACTAATATCATCATATCCATGCATGTGGTGTAGAACTTCTATAACAACACTTCACATATGACAACTGCAACCTTCATCTTGCAGATTCTGAGCCACCAGCTTCGACTAATTTCACACCAACCTCAATTGGGCTTGAAGAACTTTAACTTGAGTCCGTTGTTCACCATGCTCCAAATGCCTCCAATAGAGAAAGCCAAGCTGAAGGCTATACCCAGCCATCCCAGGATCCAGTTGAAATACCAATTGAAACTATACTTCGTCGGTTTCTTGATAAGAACCCACATGAAGCAAGGGTATGCAAAAGTGACTGGAAGAGTGAGCCCTCCCAATAAACCGGCAAGACTTGAAAGAAAGGGAAGTGCAACACCTATGAACAATGACACAAAACCATAGAAAACTCGAAAACCAGATCGAACCCATATTGAGCAGGGCCGGTTGGTACGGCTGGTATAGCTGGCTTCAAAACTGTCAAATACTGGCATGGAGTATATCTGAAAGCTGCTCAAACAGTTGAAGACAACAAGAAGGAAAGTCATGGCAAGAAGCCCTCTTGGAATGTCATGGCTATGGAAACCATACAAGGCATTAAGAATTCCTCCCGAAGGCATCTATAAAAGAATCAACGAAATCAAAATGACACATCAAGTGATATTTTCACATAATTAAACCAAAGACAATTCCTAGAGTTAAGAGTATGCTTACAAGATTTCCATAAGCCCAGAATCCTCCAATAGCAACGGGGAACAAGCACATTGCAATGAAGAAATAAGCCACCTTGGCTCCTTTCCACATTGGAACTTGAGCTGGGTGTTTGAAAGTTGATGGCATTGTTGCCTAAACAATTAAAGCTCTTTAATGATTAAAGACCACATCTTGATACAACAATAAAATAATAGGTTTAATTTTAAAACTAAAGAAGTATATACCTGAATTTCTAAGACTAAATTATGGCCTCTGAACGCAAAGGCTATAATTCCAAGTGCATTCATGACTGAAAAGAATGAAGCAGAAAATGAGGGTAGGGAAAGTGGTTCATATGATATCATGGCAGGCCTTGTTTGGCTTACGGATAACACCCAAACCATGGTAGAGTAAGTGATAGCTGTTATAGCCCCAACAAGAGAGAGTCCTGCAATTGAGTTTAGGTTGGGGAGCTGAGATAGCACAATACAGAGAGAAGTAAACACCAGATACCACTCCACTGTTGTCAAAGGATTGGATGAGCAAAGAGGTCCACAAACTATCTGAAAGAATAGCTTCATGGTCTCTCCTCCCACAAGAATTAAAGCTGTTGCAGTTCCTGCTGATAGGTAGACTGTTGGAAAGAGAGCAAGCCATAAACCCAATTTTTCCCCTGAAAAGTAAGGCATTCATAAATTATCAACAACATGAGCAAAACAATTACTTGAATGAAAAAGCATAACATTTTGCATTCCTCCTTGCAAGACTCAGGTTATAGATGCTTCATTTTTCTCAGTAATTTCATTAAGTTCAGCTTTTTAGGCAAAACATACACATAAATCCTCAAAGGCTAACTACAAGCTCAAAAACCCATGTCAAGAAATGCCTCCTTATGATCACTACATTCAAAATAGACGACTAAGGTGCAAGTAGAAGGCATTGGAGGAAAAATAGCTTGAAAGTCATATTCATTGGTGAGGAAGCATAACATAGGGGAGATGAGATACGATAATGCGAACGACAACCTGGTTGGTTAGCTTAAACAAATGGTCTTTCACACTTACCAAGAAAGGAAATCCTCTGCATCTCCCCTTGACCAGGAAAACAAACAAAATTCATGTTTCTTAATCATCAAACCAACCTTATAGGGAAATATCAACAAATTATATATGCTCCAGCGTAACAATGCTCAGCTGGGCAGTTATAGGTTCATCAATGAAAATAGCTTATCTTATATCTGTCATTCATTGCATACAAGGTCCCTAGAGTTTGGAAACCTAAAGTTGTCCATTTGCTTGCTTACCAAAAGCTGCTTGGGCAAGCTCAACATATCTGTTGTACCTCTTCCCCGGAACTGCTTCATGAAGCTGAACAAGAATCCAAAGGGTATAAAGTTGCCAGCAGTAAGCTAATGCCAAGGAAAGTATCCCCCAACCCCTGCAATTTTAGTTGAACAACGAATGAAATAGTCACTAAAATTTTCTTTTAGTAAAGACACATCTATATTATGCAAGTTTCATGCAAACAATAGCAATAAATGATGAGCCAATGCAAAAGTCTGCTGGGCACTGTTCTTTCTTAAATGGAATGAGATTGACACTACAATTCAAATGAAATCTGCTCCATTGCAAGAAAGGATGAATGTGCAATGGCACTGATACTGTATGATTGATTTATTTACTGCCTTGCCAAAATTGGCAGAGGCATCGTTTCATTGAGTTTCCATCGCCAAGGCTCAAGATTTTAGAAGAAAACAAGCAAAGTAGTCCTCATTAGTGATGTACCTTGGAACAAATCCCCCAAAACTAATTGTCTGTATATAGGTTTCCATAAATCTGGCAGTCCCAATCTTACAAGAGCTACAAAGTTTACAACACCTTATTATGATGTAAAGTGCAAGTACAGCACTACAAAAATGTAGACCTTGCAGCTAGATGGAATAAAGAAACTACTGACAGCACTATGTCAAATGTTCCATAATCCTTCATCTAAGCACATCATGTCATAGCTCAGTTCACTAACCTGGTAATTGAGCTTGGAACAATGTAAGCAAGCACAATAAGAATGGTCAATTTTGAAGCCTACACTTTGAGTTATCATTTCAATTGCCTAAAGTGCCGAAAAAAATAATAATGGGTGCCTTCTTTTTTGGCTTTTAGCAACACTCCCACAGCAATCATCACTGGAACCCAAATTCAATTTGCAATTGTACTTATTTGATGGCACTAGATTTTCAAAAAACAAGATTAATTGTGACTAAACAGTAATAACATTGCCCTGGCCACTAATTATCAGCCAATAGAAGAAGCTCTACATAGCAAGTCATTCACTTGTTTTTTCCATGAAACATGTACCCAACCTCAAAAAGATAAAAAATTATTTGTCAGCCCTTTTAACAAGTACTTGGATTACTTCTTAGCAGATTTGTATACATAAACCTTTGCTTTTGTAATTAATAAAAATAAAGAAGTAGAACTAAGACCAATTTGAATCTTAGTTTTAGCCATAATCTCCACTCCTCTGCGGCAGAAGGTAAACTGCAAAAGACTGAATACTTCACTGACAAATGACATATCCAGTTCCCACTAACCAGACAAAAAAATAGAAAATTGCAACATGCCTGGTCCAGTGCAATTCTTAAATTATAAAGTAAAGATAACTTTCATCCAAATTATATAATGAATCATAATTGTTTTATTAGCTTTAGCAGAGAACCAATAGGAAAAGTTACCACACGGTAATGAAAAGAGATAAACAAAAAGAAAAGAGAGAAATAAAAGAAGGCATGCATCAATCAATCAAGTATATACAGTCAAAAGTGGTCATTGTGCTCTCATTAAAAACTTAAAAGCAAAACAGAATAATGGGTGGCCCCCATAAACTGGCAAATTTTTAGTCTCTAGAACACAAAATTGCTTGGAGATTTGTGGGGTATACAAAAAAAAAATTATCAGAAAGGAAATCTGAAATGACAATGCCTCGAGGATTTTCCTATCAAAACCAAATCTTTTATCATCTAGTAAGGGGCCAGGCAAGCAGTGAAGGATCGTTTAGTAGACAGCCAGCAAAGGGGGAAAAAATGAAAAAAAAAAGTGATACAACATTGTAATTCCTTATTAAAACCGAAAACTGTGCAATTCCTTACAGCTGTAAATGGAGTGATTCAAACATGAAAATATTTGCTATCCTGAATTCTCTGTTATCAAGTATGCCTCCACCAATCACATGAACACGATACCATATACTGATATACATCTATTATGAGAGAGGATCACACAAGCCGCAACAGGACTTTGACAAAAAGAAACCCAGTGGGTGAATTTTAGCTAATCAGACAGGAAAGAAAAGTTGTAGTTAACTCTGAGGAGTTTCCAAATTTTTTAAGCATCAATAATAAGTACATGGCATTTTAGGACCAAGTGACTATTCAGAAGCAATTGAAGATCAAACATTTATTAGAAATTACCTAAAAATACAATACACACTCATTTAAAATATCTTTCATAATACATGCAGACATAAAATTTACAAAGAACCCAACAAGAGCAAAGAAAAGAGAAAAAAAATGCTTGATGAATGTTCCTTCATATACACAATCTAAGCAACACTAAAAAAATAAACATCACAACAAAAATACAACATCTTGGAACTTTAACAACCATTAACAATAAAAATGCTTAATGAACATTAATAAATTTAGATATTGAAAAAAAAAAAAAAAAACCCAACTTGATTTTAAAAGAAGAAAAAAAAGTAAAAAAGAAATCACTTGTTGTGCACTTAACACCAACAAGAGAAATAAAAAGCAGTAGATGAATGTTCCTATAAATGTCCAATCTAAGCAATACTAAAACTGATGAACCCACACCAAAACCACAACATTTTTGGAACTGTAACAACTATTATAATTATAACAATGCTTACTGAAAGTTAATAAATTTGGCACCTATATATATATATATATATATATATATCAGGAAAAAAAATCAATTTAATTGTCAACAAATATTTAATGAATGCCCTCAGTTGTAGCATCCGAAAAAAAGAACTAAATAAATAAAAAAAAAAAGCCGCCTCTTTTGTACTTACACGACAAATGCTTAACAAAAGTCACTAACCTTTGTACCAAAATAGAACCATATGAGGGGGGGTGTTTGTGGGACAAACAAAACCCAGAAAAAGATTTTACCCTTGTTAGAGCGCTTACCATCCAAGAAAAGCAAAAGCAACAGGCAAGACCAAAGCTTGAAACCCAACACCCGCATTAAGATTATGAAAAGCAGCATAATGTGCGTTCCCATTACGTGATTCCGTAATAGGTAGCCATGCGTCCTGTGGATTAAGTTTAGTTAGATGACCAACTTCTTCTAAGTAACTCTTCATGTTCACAAGTACCCTTTTCATTGGAGTACCGATGGGACTCAAAAACCTTGGAGAAATGAAGGAAGCAGGCGTCCATGTTGATGACTTTGCTGCCGGACGTGGAGATCTCTGTCCGGAAGGCGTGAGTACTTCCGGTGTAGAGGCGCGTGGCGTTGCGGGTATGGAAATTAGTTCTGTCTCCGGTCTTTCTTCCATTAAAAAACTGTGTGGTTTTGGTCTTTCTCTGCTGGTTTGTTTTCGTTGTGTTAGGTTGCGTCAGGGTCTGAGCCTTTTTCACTTCAGTTTAGAGAATGAACTTTGAAATGTGTTACTTAAGCTGAGTGAGAGGGTGAGCGTGTTGAAATGGGGGTTAAAGTGTGATTTTGAAGAGCTTTTTCTTTTTCTTTTTTTTTTTTTTTTTTTTTCTTCTTCTGGTTCTTGTGCTTTGAAATGTTGCAGTGCTTGTGGGGGAAAAAGAGTGGGGGTGTGGGGACTTGTGTTTGCAATCTGTTTTAGCTTTAATCAACTCTTTAGTGATTTCAATACTAAAAATAAATAAATATATGTACACATATAACTTTAAGAGAGAGAGATATATATATATAATATGATAGTGTAGTTTGCTAACAATTGCTAAGTAATGATTGCCCCAATTCAATTGATAATAGGTTGGGGGGAATAAACTTTATATTTTCTCATGCACTTTTTTCTTTCTATTTAAGTGCATAATTAATCTTAAAAGTATGGAAAATTTTCTATTTTAATTTATAATAAGTATTTGATTTTTATATTCATAAAGTTTTGAATTAAAATGTTTATAATAGATATGAGTAAACCATGGTTTGTTTGGTATATTTTAAAACTTTAATTTATTACCATTTAAATTAATTAACACTGGTTTTTTAAATTTGATAGATCATATTTAAATCTATTACATTATACAGCAAATAAAATATTTAAATCGAAACATTTAACCATAGTTTGGCCAAACACCTTTAACACGATTTGATATGCATTTATTTTTCATTTATCTTATTTTTTTTATAGCTAAAGAAGCAAACTATCTTAATCCATAGGGAATGGAATCCCGTAAAACTCATGTGTACCATTATATTAAAAGAAAATTACACAGATATTAATTAAACAAATATATGTATATATATATCATTGCAGTGTCATTTATTTTCAATATATGGTACATGTATTAAAAGATTACATTTAATAAATGCAAGATACATTGAATTGTAGTATCACATCTATTACAGACAATAGTACAATGGTATTTATACAACTATTTTTATCTAATTAATATTTGTTGATTTTTTTTCATCCATAAAATCAGTTGTATAATATAAGTATTAGCTGTCTCCTTTTTTTAGATTGTAACGCATGAATACTTTTAAAAAAGGTAAAATATATGGGGATAAGGGCCGATAACTTTCTTTTGATAACTTAAGCTTCAAAACTTCATCTTGTTTACAGCTCTAACTATACACGCAAATAAGACAAGAATCTTCAAAATAGTATGTAACAAAATGTTTTTCTCATTACCTAAGATTTGTCTATGGTATCGATGATTCGATTTGGTTTAGTTCAAATATTAAACCAGATCAAACTATATCAAACTACATTTGAAACGATTCTATTTATACCTTTAATGAATTAAACAATTTTAAATGCAATTTCGTTTGATTCAATCAACTTAGTTCGATTTAAATCATTTTTTAAAACACATTACTATTAGAGGTGGGCAAAGCAGGTAAACGGGCTAGAATTCTTAAGCTCGGGCCGACGTCGCTTTGGCCTAAAGGCTAAACGGGTTAGCATGGAGGCTAAAATTAATTTTTTTAATTTTCAAATTTTATTTTTTGATATTAGTTTATGTGAAAATTAAAATTATTTATATATTCTAATGTTTTATATATATTAACGACTGATTTTATTACTATTTTGATTATTTATATATAAAAACAAGTTTTTAAAATGATTTATTAAATGTCATATTATTTTTAAATAAAAAAATATTATAATACTTATGATGCATGTATCAATCCATATTCTTTCATAACATACATCAATAATCACTAAGATATTATATTATTCTTGTTTTTAAACTTCTCCTCTTGTTTTTTCCTTTTCTTTTCTTTTTTGACCTGTGGGCTAACCCAGCCCAGCCAGCTTTAGCTCGCGGGTTAAATGGGCCGGGCCTATTTGGCCTTTTTTTAAATGGGCCAAAAAAATTTAATCGCAACACACTTTTTTAAACAGGTTGACGGACTAACCTACGGGCCATAGCCCATATGCTCTACTCTAATTACTATAGTTAATAATGAAATAGTCACCAGAAATTTCAACCAAATATTAACATTCAAATTCAAAACAAAAGAAAAATATGTAACATTGAAGTTATATAATATTATAAAATTGCTACATTACATCTTAAAGAGATAGTGAAGGGATGTGAGTTTACTTAAGAGATGAAAGAGAAAGATGAAAAAGAAGAATTGGGCTATAAAAGTTTAGAGGCTAATTTCAGTTATTGGTCTCCTTAGCCCAATCCGACTACTTTACCATGTGGATCAATTTGCCCAGCCCAGGATCAATTGGCTTAACTAGATACTTGGTCCTAACTATAATCTAAAGATCCCATTTTGATGGCCTTCCCCTAAAGAAAGAGTCATATATGTTGGCTTCATTTTCCCTTTAGGCAAGAAGGATAACTAAAGGGTAAATTACATCGAAAAGTCCCAATATTTGAAAATAAGTTCATTTAAGGCCCTAAGGTTTCGAGTGATTCAAAAAATGTCCCGATATTTGAAGAAGTGGGTCTCCATTGATACATATCAATAGGAGAAATATTTAATTAAAACTTAGAAGACCCTTCTCCTGTAGACGCATGTTAATGGAGATTTCAATTGACTCATTTTTTCACATGTTAAAAACCTCTTTTGAACCACTTGAAATATAGGAATCTCAAATGAACTTAACCCCTAGACATTGGAACCTTCTAAAGTAATTTACATGATAACTAAATCAATATCTTTCTAGTTGTTTATTTTATAGGCTGTTGAGTTATAATAATTTATAATTCTATAGCTCTACTCCCAACTCGATTTGTATAGGCAAGTGCACCTATTGTTTAATAGCATATGATAGAGTATAGAGTCATTTCCATAAGAAGCTTTACAAACACTAGTACTTTATAATCCTTCTAATACCTAGCCGATCAATTTATAGATCGTTTATGAGTTATTATAACTAATTTACTAAAAATTACTTTAATTGACACAAAATGATACAACACGATGCGTAATAGAAGATTCAACAATAGACTTACTCATTCCCTAAACATGATTTAAGAATAATTGGTGTTCTAACAATTAATTATCTACAGGAATTCATTAAGCATGTGAATGTTCTTCTCATAATCATTCAAATCTAATTTTGCTCGAGTCCACCAAGATCTCTCTTAAGTGAATAGGCAACTAAAATTACTTTAAGTCTAGTAATTGTCAAATTCCCATAAAGAAATGCAGAAAGTCTCACCATAATATCTCTATTATTATGAGCAACTCATTCAGTAAATTAGATCTATTCAATGAAACCATCTTTCGATATTTTCCATTAAAATCTAGTCAAGAAATGTGTTGCACGCTTATACTATTCCTTGAATTTGTTAAGTTCAATATACTAAACCTAAATAATTATTAAACAATTGGCAGATTTAAGATCAATTTTCATGTGAAGGTGATCTTACTTCTTTACTCAAACATGACACTACAATAGTAAACATAAACAACTAATAAAAACGAAAACATAATTACAAAGGGCAGCAAGAGTAGAGAAAAAAAACTCCTATAAAATGAATTTAAATTGAGATCTAGAGTCTTTCAATCGAACAACACGAACGACACACTTCCTGGACTCTCTCAAGTTCTTTAGGATAATAATTATGAATATGAAAACATGGATAAACATAACACTCACTATGAACACTCCCAGGAGGGAGAAGATCCACAAAATGTCAAGATCCTAAAAATGATACGATGGAAAGATGAAAGGGTATGATAATGTATATGAATTGTTCTCTAGTCTTAAGGGTTGCAAGCTATTTATTCTTAATAGGATGCCCATTTAGATGTAACCCTCCATAGAAATTTTTCACATATGTTTTCCTTTAAAGAAATCTTTGATCTTTAAAAATCAGTAAATAGGGCTGATCATATCCTTCATCACAAGGTGATAGAAGGAGTGACCATCTCTGCTCAACAAATTTTCCCCATAGCACCCGTGATGCACAGGTAAACAATTGTTTGGTCTTCACCAGTGAGCCATCACGCCTGTGATGCATCTAGTAATGGTCACTGATCACTTTTTCTCAGCTTGATCATGGGCATAATGCATCCAAAGATCATCATTGATCTTCATTTTATCCTTCATAATGCTCGTGATTAATCTCTGATCCTTCTATAAAGTTCATAACTCCTTGATAACGCACATGATTGCTTGAATTGGCTTGATTCTTTTGCTTAAATGTGGACAAATGCCATCTACTTGTTGTATTATCTAAAACAGAAATATTACAGGTCTGAGTACCAATTCTCAATAAAATTCCATAACGAAGCCTATATTGGACTCAATAAGCCTATAAATTCCAATTAAATAACACCTATCAAACTTACCCATACTTAAGCTTTGCTTGCCCTCAAGCAAACAAGTTGATTTAAAGTAATATGAAAAACATGAAACTCTTGCGGTGCTCATGCTCATAACACTATAGTGAAAATTAGTAATCTCAATTACAACATTTCTATTTGCTTTTATCACTTAGGCTAAAGTTTCAAAGTTCATCCTATTATATCAACTTTTCCCTCACCATTTAAGTAAGTTTCACAAAGAAAAGATGAATAAACAGACGAAAGTAAAGAAAATTTAGTTAACTTTATCTCCTAACATATCATTGGCCTAGAATTCCACTAATTTCTTACTTGGAACCCTTAAGTGAAAGCATTTATATCCACCTATCCCTTGACTTTCTTTCCTCTACTTTACGTTCACTTTTGTTCTTTCCTTCATATGAGTTCAATTTCTAAAGAACTTTACAACCTATGTAACAAACTTTTAGTCAATAATCTCGAACTCGTCACTTAAGTTACAGACGTTGTTCCCTCAAAAATGGCATCTCGTGGACTTCTCATTCGTGTTATAAAATTCACTTAACCTTTCCCTTTAAGAAAATTTAGCATTGAAATGAAATCCTTGGTCAGTCGATCCTAGGCCAGATAACTTTAGGTGACCCGTTTTAAAGGGACCCCTTCGAACCTTAAACACTCCAACATTTGTTTCATTTCTCAATTTATTATTTATTATTTTTTTAGGGAAAAGACAATTAAAGAGGAAAGATAATCAGGTGACAAGTTTCACTTAGACTTTAAGCACTTAAGGTTCATGATTTTCAATTAAATTCCTCATTACTCTTTTAGCCTTTGATATGAAAGTTCAAAAGTAAGACTAACTTCTCACTCATGATTGCATGCCATCCTTACTCCTAGATTTCTAATTTAAATAATAAGTAAAACCACTCCACTAAGATTTTACCATGCAACTTAAGCCTTGTAACAGTAGCACATATCTTGAACTTATATCAATTAAGTTACCAATTCATACTTAAGTGTATAACAAAACATCATGAAATTTACGACATAATTGCACCATATCATGTTACTCGAATAAGCCATTTAACTAAGGAATATTTGACAGGCATTCATCCATTAAACCAATACACATATACATATCATCCCCGTACTTATTGGAGACATTGTCCCCAATGTCTTAACATCAGTGAATAGAACAACAGGAAAAGGAAAATATTAGTAAAGAGGAAACAAAAGCAAAACATATTTCCACCTATGCATTTGTAGTGCCATTTATCCACTGACCACATAATTATCTAGTCATTTAGTAGACTTCATCATGGATGTAATCATCCCTTAACATCCCCACACTTGAAGTCCTTGAACACTCACTTCATGGATTTAACTTGTCCACCATATAATTCATGATATAATCATCCATTTCCCATGATTGGCGTACCTACAATAACTACAACTCAACAAGACAATCACATCAAAGAATACAACAACTCAAACCAAACTACGCAAACAAACACACATAGATACCTACAAATCACACATAAGAGCAGGTCACTTCACAAACATACAGAACATTGATATACAACAGGAATGGAATAACACATCAATAACAATGAAACAAAAAAAAAAAAATAGCTAGATGCATAGGAATCTTAGATTTTCTAATGATGATACCATTCCCCATCAACTGCACCAAAACATGATCATCTATTTCATAGGTTGCTAAGTTTTAATAACTTACAATCCTATAGTTCTACTCTCTACTCTGTTTGTATAAGAAAGTACACCTATCATTTGACAGCATATGATAGAGTATAGTGTTGTCCTTACACGGAACCTTACAAACACTAGTATTCTCTAATCCTTCTATTGCCTAGCTAATCAATTTATAGATTGTTTATGAATTATTATTCCTAATTTACTAAAATTTACTTGAATTGACACAAAATGATACAACACGATGCATAATACAAGATTCGATGATATACTCACTCATCCCCTTATCATGATATAAGAATAATTGGTGTTCTAACAATTAATTATCTACGAGAATTCATAAGATATATGAATGATCTTCTTAGAATCATTCAAATATAATTTTACTTGAGTCTACTAGGATCTCTTCCAAGTTAACAACTAACTAAATTTGCTTTTAAGTCTAGTAATTATCAAATTCCCATAAAGAAATGTAGAAATTCTCACTATAATATCTCATTATTATGAGTAACTCATTTAGTAAATTAAATCTATTCAATCGAACTATCTTTTGATATTTTCCATTGAAATCTAGTCAAGAAATGTGTTATGTGCTTAAACTACTCCTTAAATTTTCAATTTATTGAATCTAAATAACTATTAGACAATTGGTAGATTTAAGATCAATTTCATGTTAAGGTGATAGAACAAATCCTACTTCTCTACTCAGACACGACACAACAATAGTAAACACAAATAGATAATAAAAACATAAACATAATTACGAGGGATGGCAAGAGTACAGAAGAAAACCCCCCTTTTAAATGAATTTGAATTGAGATCTAGAATCTTTCTAATAGAACAACATGAATGATACACTTCATGAACTCTCTCGAGTTCTTCAGGATAACAATTACGAATCTAAACATATGGATGAACATAACACTCACTATGAACATACCATCTCCCTTCTACAAGAAGGAGAGATTCTACAAAATGTCAAGATCTTAAAAATGATACAATAGAAAGATGAGAGGGTTGATAATGTGTTAGAATTGTTCTCTTGTCCAAAGGGTCACAAGCTATTTATACTCTTAATAGGATGTCCATTTGGATGTAACCCTCCATGGAAACGTTTCACATATGTTTTCCTTCAAAGAAATCGGTTCAATCTTTAAAAATTAGTAAATAGGTCTTATCACACCTTGCATCACGGAGGCGACGAAGGGAGTGATCGTCTCTATTCAACAAATTTTCCCCATAACATCCATGATACATAGGTAAATGAGTATTTGGTCTTCACTAATGAGCCATTATGCCCGTGATGCATCTGGTAATGGTCAACGATCACTTTTTCTTTGCTTGATCATAAGTGTGACGCATCCAATGATCATCACCGATCCTTCATAACACTCATGATTGATCTTTGATCTCTCTATAAAGTTCATAACTCCTTGACAATGTACACGATTGCTTGAATTGGCTTGATTCTTTTGCTTAAATGTGGATAAATATTGTCTACTTGGTCCATTGTTACCTAAAACAGAATTATTACAACTCTGAGTATCAATTCTCAATAAAATTCCATAAATGAAGACTATATTTGACTCAATAAGCTTATAATATTCCAAGTAAATAACACCTATCACTTCCCAAAGAATGGCATTCTTTTAAAAGGGCTCTTGATTAATGAGGCAACACTTACCTTAAATTCTTATGGATGCTTCCCTATACAATTAAGAGGAAACTTCATATTTTGGATAGACCCCTTTTCCTAAAAGAAGGAAGGTGAATGATTATATTAGCACTCCCACCAACTCAAGTGAGCGGATTCACTTTTTTGTACTCTCTATCTTTATACCATGTATTTACCTACTTATTGACTTTAGCATTACAACAATCGTGTTGGGCACACCTTCAATGCCCACCAACTAGTTTTTATCCAGCAGGACAAGGATCATCAACCTAAAGGCCCATCCAACTTAGAGTGGAGAGAATCATTGTTCCAAGGGATTCAAATAGTACCAGCAAAAATCCACTTAGAACAGGTAACAACAAAAAGGAAAAAGGTAAATAAGATTATAATGAAATGTTAATAGGTTTTATAACTCAAAAAAAAATTTCTTAGTTTTTTTTTATTTATTAATTCAAGTATAAGCGATTTAGACGAATTTGGACTTGTTGAATGAATCATTCATTTTAGGCTTAGTCTTACATATAATTATATCATCACTAATACTAATATCTCCTTAAAATACATCCTTGTAACCTAAAAGTGTAAAACCCTTTACATAATGTTTTATATGTCCCATAGTTAGTCTATGTTGTCATGTTCTATACATTTGGGGAAGGGTAACTCAGCATGTGTTCTATTTAGGTAGCCCACATAAGATTTTTTTATTAACTAGATAGTTTTCCATAGCTTATAATTAAGGAAATCATTTAATTAATTTTACAAAATTTTTTAGAGAGTATTGTCAACTTATAGGCAATTCAGGTTAATTTAAAACCTATAAAAAATGCATAATACATAATATAGCATATACACTTGATTTATGCCCAAAATAGTGTATAAAATATAATATAGTTATAAAGATCTTATACCAACATTACTATTGTCCTCCTGTCCTCTAAAACTTGTGAACTCAAATGCCCAAAATAGTTTCAAATATTGTTATACCAAAAAAGTGAAATTAGGAGTTTAGAAAAAGTTTGATTATCTTATTATTTACAAATATATCAAAATATAACGGCAATCAAATGTTAAAAATCCATAAAATACCTAAGCAAAAGAAACAAAACCGTCCAAGCATTTCTACACAATATTCTTGCAATCCCAATCATAAAAATAATTTAACCTCAAGCCACATCCAATAAAAACATGAGCAAAGTCCACATAACAATCAACACTTATAAAGATAAGAAATGAGCTTCATCTAATCCAGTACATTAATAATTGCAAACACATTTTATCATGTCACACACTTAAATCTAATGCTACAAGCAAGTCCATTTAATGCATTAAATTAAAGTGAGGTATGACTAAATTTAAAAGTACTCATGACTTTGGAATAACATGATGAGGAATGAAAAAAGTTAGAGGACTATCGAGGGTAGTGGGAACAACCAAATTCACATCTAAAATGAATCTCATATGGAGCTCTCCACTAAATTTGTCATTGATGAACATAATTCATTTATAATGTATCATCTAAGGTTCCATTCCCTCTTGATAATGTCATTACTACATACTCCTACTCAAAGCAATTAGACCTATCTGAATTCATCTTATCAATTAGCTATACATCCACAGGGGCCTAAAGCTTAATTACTTATTACTCTATATTCCTAGTGAATCTCTCTTATATTTCTTTCAACAACAATCTCTGCTTTAGAATAATGCCAATCCTATTCAGAAGCACTTCTATCATACTTTTATTTCACCTTCTAATCTCTCAAAGATCTCTCCACTTAATACTGCACATCTCGATCAAGCATCTTTTGGCATACTTAACCATGCTTTAGCCTAATCGAACCCTCTTCTCGCCTTCTGTCTTCCAAACTTAAACTCAATGTCCGAATCTTATATCATAATTCTATCATGACAACTTCATAGCAACATTTTTTTTTTCATTTGGACAATTTATCAAAATCGTGGTGTACAAAACAACTATCATGATAACAATAACCCAGCATTTTACCAACTGCCTAAACCTCAACTCATCATTATAATCATCACACCAACTAATCATAATCAAATATCTTAATGAGAAGATCATAAAAGCTTATCACAAATTCCTTATATGATATATCTCACCAAAAGCTCTAATACCATTATATCATGTGAATGTTGGTAGACACTAAACTAGTTTTTGATTGTAGGATTTGAAGGACAATCTCTTTCGATGTTCCCTGAGGTACAAGGGTATAAATAAGGTTTTGTTATGGGTTTTTGTATATAAGAGTACATGAAAATAAGGACATAGACAATTTAATTAATTGGATATGATTCACCAACGAAAGAAACCAAAGATGGAAGACTAAATCTAGGGATTGATGCGACCTTCAATTCTTTAGAATTAATTGCAAAACCATGTCATCATCTTATAAGAGATTGATGAAAGGAAATCCGCCATAATCATACGGTAAGATTGAGATAGAACGAAAAAAAACTCCCAAATCATATATTAATAATGAAGTCTTATGATAACAAATAAAAACAAAATCCTTCTAATATTGTATAGAGTTATAAGAGTAACACAAGTGTCAAATAAAAGTGAAAGATGGGAAAATATACTTTACTTATCTTTATACCACTTAAATGCCAATATGGCTCCACACAAATGGCAAATGGAACTATGGATAGAACTAGGGCAGGATTGAGAAAGGATTTACAAAACTAAAACGTATCTTGATATCCTATATGGTCTCTTAAAACTCATCCCAAACCTTATATGTTTTTATCCATTAACCCAAAACACATCTTATAGTCCTATAAGGTACCAAACCCAAAGAAGAGAGATCTACTAATCTTTTGACTATGATTATTTTATTTTTAAAATTAACTGAAAAGAAATCTTTTTCTCATAACATATATAACAATGATTGGTTTCTTGCTTACTCATGAAAAATTTTGTTTTCATTAGTTCCTCTCAAGATTATGCTTTATTAGTTTAACTTTGTAATAAGTCAACATAATTAATCAAATTAGTTATTATTAAAAATGAATCCTCTAGGAATTCAAAACTGTATACCATTTATTAAATTAAACTAGTACCTAAAGTATATAAACTTAAAATTAGTTTAACTTTTAGTTTTATTAATTGATTTTTCTCTTATGGGTTCAAGAGCCAAATGGGTTCTATACCTATCCTAATACCTTATAGAGTTTCACAAAACATCCTAAAACACGTTTTAGATCCTACAAAGTAACACCATATGGGGTCCTTATTGTTAAATGGGTCGAGTACCTTATAGGGACCCTTCCAGTAGCACCCCTAATGGAACATTCTCTTATCAATGTCCACCTTCCCCTAACAAAAATCAATTCTAGCCCTTATCTCTTAATTTCGATTGATTCTTAGCTTTTGACTCACCTTTAGGTTTCCTGGTTCACATTAAGTCATGGTTCATATCATTTTCTCACATCTTAAGTTCAACCTTAGTTTCATATCACTTGTTTTTGTAAACATATGATTTAAAAAGAAAATGTAGAAAGGCTTGAATAGTTTAATACATTACTGGTATTAAGTATCAATAAGTTTCTCCATGTGCGTTGTTTTATAAAAATAATGCAACATCCTCACTAGGGTTGCAAGGCTCGGGTTTAGCTAGTTTAAATATCATCAAGCTTAAGTTCTAGCTGAGCTTTTTATTAAGCCTACAATCTAGGCTCCAACTCAGCTCATTTATGAATTGAGCTTGAGCTAGACCAAGCTTTTTATTGAGACTGAAATTAACGCTCAAGCTTAACTCATTTAAATAACTCCTTTTCCATTTTTTTTTTCAAACTTAATGATGCGGTGCGAATCACGATCAAACAACGAGATAAATGGGATAAATCAAGATGATTCAAAGAAAGGAAAAACTAAGTGAAAAGATGTGAGCCGGCCCTAAAGCCGCCGGCCTTTATTAGTTTGTTGCTTTGTTTCCTATTTTCTTTATATGATATCATGTATTCATTATTTAGTCGATTTTACATTTATTAGGATTTTGACTTTTAGGATTCTATCTTTTGAGTTTTCTTTAGTCATTTTTTGTATTTATTATTTTGTCTTTATTATTAGTCAATATTGTATTTATTATTTTACCTTTTTAGGATTTTTCATGTAATAGCATAAATAGTCCTTTAGGCTTGTCTTTATAAGACAACTGATATTTGACATCTTTGATATTGAATTGAGAAGATTTTCTCTGAATTTGCAATTGCTTAACAATCGTGTGATTCAATTCACGTTTTGAGATTCACTCGTTAAGTGTTCTCTGTTATTCAACGCTTCTATGTTGCATTAGATTGGTATCAGAGCGAGTAAAATCCTATAGAGATGTCGATAGACTGCAGAATAGGAGGCAGTCATATTCCTGATGGTGTTTGGTGTATGGAAGTCCTACGTTATGGGCGACCGATACGAAAGATGGTAGAGGAAAACATGGGTTAGAGATTTCGGTGTACGAAACAACGCTTTGATGACCTAATTTATCGATCAAATACCAATAGTAGCAGGCAGGATTATTGGAGACGACCGGAAGGCGATCCAAGGATTAGTTCTATTACTTATGATACTAATGATGAAAATGAGATTTTGTTTTATGATAAACAACCCTGCAGAAGAGGCAGTGATGGTGGTGGCAGATCTACAAGAGGTAAGGCATATGGAAGATGTAATTTGATGATTATTATGAATGTAGGTATAAATATGGAAGAAATGATTTCAAATTACATATAGACATTCCATATTTTAGAGGGGACTTAGGGAATCAGGAATTTATTGATTTGATTAATGAGATTGAGAGAATCTTTAAAATGGGTAAAAATTCCTGAAGTAAAAAACATGAAATTGGTGGCTTGTAAATTAAAGGGCTATGCTTCTATTTGGTGGGAGAGGTTACAGAATAGGATATATCAAGAAGGGAAGCAGCCTGTTAGAACGTGGTTTAGAATGAAGTTATTAATGGAAGATAAGTTTCTCCCTCTGGATTATCCTATAGAGTTTGAGAAGTTGGTGGAAAGTAATAATTGGAAGGAAGTAGAAGATGCTCCTACTCCAAAGGAAAGTGAGAAAGGATACGTTAGAGAGACTCTTCAAGAGACCCCATTACAAATTTTAGAAGCCATCACTCCTAATATACTGCTTGAAATTACCAAGAAACATATTGAGACTCCTAAAGTTGTTGAAAGTAAATCTGTGGGAGCACTGGTTCAAGAGGAGAAAGCAAATGAATCAACTGCTGTTGAGATAGAGGACAAGCTGATTGACGAAGTTGAAGATAAAGAAAAGAAATAAGATGAAGTTTTTGAAAAAAGAGCAAAGGAGGAGCCTGAAAGTAAACAGGTTGAGACTAGAAACAAGGAGATAGTAGATGTGGAAGAGAAGAATTTGGATGCTGAGGATGTAGGGCTTGAGCAGTTGAAAGAATCATATGATATATTTCCTTTTTACCCCGCCGATACACCTCTATATCCAGATGAGAACTCGAGGTCGAGTTTTTTGTGGGTGGGAGAGAATGATGTGGTGCGAATCACGATCAAACGACGAGATAAATGGGATAAATCAAGATGATTTAAAGAAAGGAAAAACTAAGTGAAAAGATGTGAGCCGGTCCTAAAGCCCCCAACCTTTATTAGTTTGTTGCTTTGTTTCTTATTTTCTTTATACAATATCTTGTATTTATTATTTAATCAATTTTGCATTTATTAGGATTTTGACTTTTAGGATCCTATCTTTTGTGTTTCCTTTAGTCATTATTTGTATTTATTATTTTGTCTTTATTATTAATCAATATTGTATTTATTATTTTACCTTTTTAGGATTTTCATGTAATAGCATAAATAGGCCTTTAGGCTTGTCTTTGTAAGACAACTAATACTTGACATCTTTGGTATTGAATTGACAATATTTTCTCTGAATTTGCAATTGTTCAGCAATTGTATGATTAAGTTCACGTGTTGAGATTCACTCATTGAGTGTTCTCTATTATTCAACGCTTCCATGCTGCTTCACTTAAAAATAACATATAAGAGTTGCTAAACACATACATATACATATACATTACCTAGAAATTAGTTTGATTATTTTAATTATTATATAATATATCATAAATATAGAAATAATAAATTTGCTGATGAGCCTAAATTAAAACTTGAGCTTGGCTCATTTAGATAAATGAACTTTCTCTTATGCTTGAGCTTGGCTCGTTTATTAATTGAGATCAAGCCGAGCTAAGGTCGAATAGCTCACGAGCAACTTAGCTCGTTTGCAGCCCTAATCTGCACTACCTATTTAAAAAATTATTTATTTGCTACTAATATAAATGTGAGTATCAGTACCAATGAAATCTTTGTAGAGACACCACCCCAAATGTGAGGGTATGATATTTGCACCGCATATATCACCTCCAAGCGATATGTGTAACGCATTCCGTCATTGAGTGGGTTTATAATTAAGTTTTAATTTAAGAAATCATTATTAATTTTTATAAAATTTCGATTAAGTGCCATCTATTTATCCATGGTTCGGGTTTATAAAAACCTATAAGGTTTAACCTATTTAGAAAATGCATATCACAAAATAATCGTTTATAACTTTGCCCATAGGGCCTATCAAAAGAATACAACTCAAACACAAAATTTTTAGACTTTAAGGTCCATATTAAATCGAACGAAAGCATTTGATACTTAATTGGTTATAGTTATCCAAGTTTATAAAACATGATTACAATAAAACTCTTCCAAAAAAACTAATAAAACCCATGTCTTGTACATCGCCGTCTAATCGGGTCATCCTATGTATCACTCATTCCCTGTTGAACCACCGGTAAGACTTGAAAAGTTAATAAATTGAGCTGTGAAGCATAGTACATAGTAACACAAGCTCACATCACATGTCACATGCTCCTAATCTAATACAACAACTTTAGTTTGGGATATTTAATTTAAAATTCACAAAGAAAAGTATCCCTAACGTCCTAAAAATACTAAAGTATCCCTAATGTCCTAAAAATACTAACATACACAAGAATAATCATGACTCCCTCAAAAAAAAAAAAAAAAAAAGGGATAGGGTCCTCTAATCGGACCACATACCAAAGGGGGGGGGGGGGGGGGGGGGGGGGGGGGGGGGGGTGGGGTGGTGGGGGGGGTGGGTTGGTTTTCAATAAGTCCCTAGTACTTATCGAAAGACAAGAAGGAAATAGTCTTGTTTGAGTCATCTCCTCACAAGATGCCACCAATGAGCCCAATCCATTGTGACACTTTAAACAAGGTCCCATTATGCCTCTATAACTCGTCACAATATCCGATCTCAGAAATTTCCCTATCGATTACCAAGCTCCTAAATTACTGCATCATTCCAAAGTTACAATCAAACTTGCAACCTAGTCTGGGGGGTGTCACTCTTAGAGTAAGCGGCCAAGTAATAATCAACACTCAATTAAGTCGAGTATAAGTTCTTAGTCTAGTTATTAATACTATCCTAGCAAGCAATGCGCAATTACTACGTACCTGTCATTTGGGTTGAGCTTTCAAATCCCTTTTTGAAGCTCGATGTCTAATAACTGTTCATAATTGAAATCAGGAGTTAGTTCAAGATTTACTACCTTTATTTCCTTTGTGTTGTTTTTTACATTTAAGTCACTTTACTTGAAACATATCTACTCAAAGATAATGTTTAAATGATCATTTGTTTCATTTAGTCAAGTTATCTAGTTAGTTATGTAGGTTAAGGTCAATTTTGAGGCTTAGGTTAGCCAAACCTAAGTGGGCTATACTTTGCAGGTCTTGATTCTTGACCTTTTAAGAATGGATTCCTAAAATCTGCAAATCTCATATAGTCATTAGTATCTTATTCCAATTACTAAGTATGAATTACTTTCATTTTTGTGAGGTATTTGGAATTAATGTGTTTGGATGATGTATACCATAAATAGGGTACTAGTACTTGCTAAATATATATCTTGAAGGTCTTAGAAGGTTACTTAAGGTTAAGGGAAGAATCGAATCAAGTTTCGTGTAATTCAATTGAGAAAAGGCAAGGTTATGAAGGAGCTAAAAAATAACACGACTAGCACATGGGGGGACGTATAGCCTCGTTTCTCATACATGACTAGATAGGCCAATCATGTTTTAGATGTGCTCCTTCTTTGTTTGGGGGTCAGGAAGAAGCATGAGGGGAAACATGGCTACATGTATCTTCCCATGTTCTTATGGGCTTCAAAGCATTTCTAAAATAGAGAGAAGTACGATGGGAACATGGTTACATGTATCTCCCTATGTTCTAATGGGTTTCAAGTGTTTTTAGAATAGAGAGAATCACAGGAGGAACACGGCTGCATGTATCCCTTGTGTTCTTCTAGGTTCAAAGGTGTTTCAAGAACAGAGAGAAGCATGGATAGGTACACGATGTCGTGTACATGTTGTGCTTTTTTAGAAAACACGACTCCTTGGGTTTTTAAGGCTCAATGAGAAGCATGGTTGGAACATGACTTCGTATTCATGTTGTTGTGCTTTTTTGGGTTTGTGCTATTTCATCTTTAAACTTGATATTTTTTTCAAAACATGTTTTGGGATAAATTTTGGTGATCTTAGAGGTATCATACAATTGTGTTCATGCTTAGACTTGGCTATTTTCATCTTCCATTTGTTAAAACATGATTTATCAAAGTTAAAAGCCTAAATTATCTAGTATTGATAGCAACATCAATATCTTCATGATTTTTCTGCAATTTCACAATATGCTTACACAAGATTTCATCATTTCATCTTGCTGACATCAGCTTAAAACAAAACCCACCCCCAACATAGCGAAAACACCATTTATCACTATTATAGTAGACTTAACTTCAAAACCACCATAATTTCGTGAAAATAAGTTAATTTTGATATCTTACCTTGTTCCATAAATAGTTTTCACTTGTATTAGTTGGGAAGGGGTTTAAGATTTCAAAATCACTCTAAAACTTGACTTATTGACACCCCAAACGTGTATCAACTTACTTAAGTTAGTTTCATGCTTAAATTAGTAAAGTACTCACATTACAATATCTTAAAATCTTATGCTTACCTTGACATGAATTTTGTCGTATCGGTGGTCTTCTTCCTCTTCTAACACTACTTCATCATCTTCATTTCCTCATATAAAAGACTTCACATGAGCTAATTAGTGCTATACTTTTGTCAATTCCACTTATTTAGCACTAAGAAGGTTTAGAGTTTTAGAGAACCTTACCTCAAGTCTTAGGAAGGTTTCCTAAAAAAGGAGGTAGAAAAGAAAAGAATATTTATATAGGAAGAGGAAAGGGTAGAATTGTGGTTTTAGACTATGAAAAATAACGGCAAAAAAAAAAAAGAAAAGACAAGGGAAAAATAGACCTCCTTTTAGGGTTTTTGCCACATGGCCAAATCTTGTGTGTCTAAATATTAGTTTTTAATAATTTAGGTCTATTAATTAACCTCTTGGGCTTACAAGGATTTAAATATATCAATTAATTTTAATTTATTTACAATTTTGATTTTTTTTAATTCGTGTAAGTTCTCTGTTTAGGATAAAATCTAAATTTGCAATATCAAAGTTCCTAACATCATTGTTTTGATTTTTCTTACAAAACTTTTCATTTAAACAAATATTGTTAAATTATATTTTAATTCATTTTGTCATTTGAATTGTTTTTGAATTTTTTTTCAAAATTTAAGTTTTCAATTTGAGGCTAATTTGGAAATTTTGAAGAAATTATCAATTTAAATTTGCATATGAACCCCAATTAGATTTCATTAACTTTATTTGATTTTGATTTTTTATAATTTGTGTTTTGATCATTTCAATTTTTTTCCTAAAAATGCTGTAAAAAAGATGTTAAAAGTTACAAATAAGATGACTTTAGGGTAAGTTTTAATGGTGGTATCTAAAATTTTTAAATATAAAGGAATTATACTTAACAAATTTTTGCCTAAAAAAATACTTAAATTTTTTAAATCTTGCACCTATTATACATTTAGTTGGAATCTAACAAATTCTTTTATCAAATGCTGACGTGGAAGAATAATATATATTTAAAAAAATAAATTCTATTTCTTGCTTTGCATTTTTTTTTCTTTTTTTTCCTCTCTCTCTCTCTCTCGCTCCCCCCCCCCCCCCCCCCCCCCCTATACATCATCATCATCGCCATCTTCATCATCATCTTCTTCTTCTTCTACCTACCTCAAAAGAAACAATCAAAACAAAAAACTCAAACCAAATAACCAAAAAAAATTAAAACAAAACAACTCAAATTAAAAAAAAAAAAATTTGCAAGTGTCTTCATCATGCAATGGTTGTCCGATAGAGTTGTAAAGGCTCATATTGGCTTAAAGCAATGTTATGGAATTTTTTGCTCATAGTGTGGAATCTTCAACTATGAATTGTCTCTTGAAGATGTATGGTCTTTGGCAAAGAGTAAGAATCCAGCAAGCAGGGGCTGAGCTTTGGGGGGGGGGGTTGGGGGGGGGGGGTGGGGTGAAGCATAGGATGGGCTCCGACCCCTTAGAAATTTTGTGTATAGTATTAATCATATTAAAGGGAATTTGATTATAAAATAAAATAACATACATACACACACTCATGTCTTTAGAAATAGCGTAGTGGTAAGTGGGTTGCATTACATGCTCTATGTTTTTGGTTTGAGTCCTCTTAGCCTCGCTTTTCTATGAGCCATTAGATGGTGATGAGATCAGTCTCGTCAAAATTAATGGTGGGACCGTAGAATTTTTCTTATTTTATTTTACATATGTTCTACTTTTTAATACGTTGTTTCTATTTATTTAATGTTTGTTATAGTTCTTAATAGGTAGAAATGTTGATAATTTTTTTATAAAATTAATTAATAATTTAATGGGCACAAAATTAATAACTTATTAAAATAAAAAAGGAAATGTCATCAAGATGATTTTTTGTATTATATATTTCTAATAATTTGCTAGATATTGATAAAAATTATAGATCAATTTACCATAGGCTAAGGGCCTTAATCTCCAATTTTTTTTTTTTTTTTAAGTTTGGATTAGTTAATATTTTTAAAGGTTTATTGGGTTTTCTTATTGAAACAATATAATTTTTAAAATATTAATAATAAAATATCTTGTACATAATGAATTTATTTTTTTAAACACTTTATTAAGTTAATTTTTTAAATGTTTACAAGATATCCTATAATTTTTATCGCATGTATAATATTTCATATCTCATTTGTTACATTCTAGATGAGAGCAACGTTACTGGTATAAAATAAGAAAATCCATCATGAATTAATGATTATACAAATACAACCATGCGTATAAATGTAAAGGGGACAAGTTTTTTGATACTCAATTCAATGAATAATTTAGATTCTTCGATCAAATCATTGTTCCTTTAATAAAAGAAATGACTATAAATATAAATAAAACTTCCTCATACAATTGATGAGTCTCTTTTTATGGCATCCATAAAATAAATTTTCTATATAATATTTTAGTGAGTTTCTAAACATCTATGAAAAAAAAATTTTATTTTAATAAGATATATATTGACTTTTTTTTGTGTTATGTTTTATCTCTTTTTCTCCCATATTTTTACATTTCATATAAATAGATCTCATAATATATATTAGGGTTGCAAAGTAGACAAGCTACTCATGAGAATAAATCTCATAATATGTAATTAAGGCTCTAAAGGAACCAAGCTACTCATGAGCTACTCTAACTTGACTCATTTGGCTAAATGAGCTAAGCTCGAGATCAAACTCAAACTCGTTTAGCTAAACGAGCCAGATCTAAGCTTATCTCTAGGCACGCGAGCTTGCTCGCCTACAAGCCACTAAGAGCTTGCGAGCTAGGCCAATGAATAGGCCCATTAAAAGCTTGTTTAACACATATATAATATAATTAAAAATATAATTATATATGCTAAATAAATTGAGCTTGTGCTCATTTAGCTAAATGGGCCTGAGCCCAAGCTTAGCTAAAAAATCCTTAACAGGCTCAGATTTGAGACGTGCTTCGGCTTGTTTGCACCCTTATATGTAATATAATTAAAACTAAATAAATTTATGATATGGATAAATCTAACATTGAATTAAATTAAAGAAGAAAAATTGGACCACCCCCACCCAATAAAAAATTATGCACCTATCCTTAGTTAGAAAGTCTTTTATTAGTGATAACAACTTGGCAGTGGGAAATATTCACTCGTAAAGTTGATTGGTCATGTTAAAGTTCATTTTCAAGTTACCAATTTCAGAGCTACCAAGGAACCAAGTTTCAGTCATTGTCTTGGTGAGTCCATGAACAAACATAGTTAAATTGATTTTTAAATAAATTTTTTTTTTTTTTGGCAAAATGGCTATTATCTTCTTTAATAATGAAAGATCTACTGAAATTACTACTGAAATTAGGAAGACAATTTAGTATTAGGAGATTGTCATGTAAAAGATTATAAAAAAGTGAGATCCTTTATAGGGGGTAACTCTTTGCCTTCTATTGACACTAAGTTACATCAAGAGCATATTTTCTTTAGGTTGGTAGGATTTTATAAGTGGTATCTCTTTGCTAGTTGGAAACATATGCATCTTTAAGCCAATCCAAGAAGACAAAGTTGTTCTAAAGGTCTCTATCCATGAAACTAATATATAGATATGCTTGGATTATAAGAGTGATATGACATAGATGGAGAAGAAATTAAGCAATCTTATTGACTTTCTGCCTGTTTAGTTTTTCCCAATAAGTGACAAGATTGACTTGGTTATTACAATAGCTTAAGGGTTCTTTCTAATAGGTAAAACTAAAAATTTGATTTTTTTTCTTGTTTATCAAGCATTTTTTTTAATTTGGGTTATTTGATTTTCTTTTTGGAAGAAGACGAAGAAGATGATGATGAGCGGTAGGAGAGATAGGGGGAAGAGAGAGAGAGATAGAGATGAAAGTGAAAAAAAAAAAAAGAATAGAAAAAATAAGGAAAGTAGGAAAGAGAAATTATTTTAATATATTCCTTTCCATGTTAGCATGTGGCTGGAAAATTGGTGGAGATCTTGAAAAATGTATAATTGGTGCAAGATTTTAAAAGTTTAGGTATTTTTTTAGCAAAAATTTTGTTTAGGTATAATTTTGTTATATTCAAAAATTTCAAGTACCACCAGTGAAACTTATCCATTAGCTTTGTTTAGTTGGTTTTTTTTTTTTTTTTGTTTTTGCCCTTTAGTTTATTTTTTTTATTGAATATTCTTTTAAAATTGTGATCCAAAAAAGTATAAAAGATAAGAAAAATTTTATGATCTCATCTTTCTTTTTTTTTTCTCTAGATCGGTTCTATGAGCCCTTGAATGGTTAAGATATATGTACTATTGTAATCGAATATTTGTTGTGTTAACTTGTATATTTATTTTAATAGTTAGATGATAAACGGATAACTATCCATGCAATTATTTTATAAATCAAATAATCTAATAAATACCTATCAAAATTGGATTTTTTTTTTTGGCACTTTTAATTTAAACCTTTTGTATAAAGCCGTAACTTTTTGATACAAACAATATCAACCCCAAACTTGGATCACGATTGAAAAAATTGGCTGCATGCCTTTAACAAATAACTTTAACATTGGTTTGAAAAGCAAAGATGAAGATATTTTCTCATAATACTTAATAGCCAATTTCAATTCTACAGATGCCATCATTACCCTAATTCGGAAAAGCAACTAATGGCTAGTATTTTTCTTTGCCCTTTTTTCCGTTGCCTATTCAGTTGTCCCAAGCTGTTGACCCACTAATAGAATAAACCGGCAAGCTCCAATTAGTAAACAATGCGAAGTGAGTAAGCTAGCTTGTCGGAAAAATTAATAACAATAATAACAACAACATTAGAATAAGATCTTGCGTGGGTTTTCCTAGAACTCTCGGAGCATGCTTCTTGGAGGAGAGGGCCACGCCCCATGATAGTGTGGCGGTAACTTTCGAAAAGACAAACATGTCAGGTCAGGTCATCCAACACTTCCTCGCTACGAGCGTAACTCCTTGTGCGTGCTGCCCCCGTCCACCGTAACTTCGTCGACGGCGGACAACCTCAGCATCAGTGGCGAGGAATTGGTTTCCTATGGTGTCCTGCGTACGGCTGTTCGCCGTCGCATTTTGGTCCCGCGAATAACATCTTGCTACATATTATTTACTATTATCTATAGAAAATGTAACTAAAATCACTTAATATCGCATGTTATGTTGTGATTTCCTGAGATAATAATACGGCAACGAGTTGGGTATAATAAACTTTAATCCATTTTGTTGTTATGATGATCCTACCATATCTAAATCAAATGGAACAAGACCATGTATTCTTATTTACCACAATAATAATAAATTATTAATAATAGTCATTTGGGTTTTTATTTATGTTAAAAAAATAACTTGTATAATTTCTAAATGTCTTTACGTTTTTATCAAATATACTAGTACTAGCAATGCTGGAAGATAAAAAGAAAATTCTTTTATGAGACGTTTGTTAACGGAATTGAAAAAAAAAAAAAGGAAAAAGAAAAAAGACACCAATATGACTTCTTATGTGTGGGTGTGTATATATATTTATCTGATAATCGGTTAAAGTTATTATATCTAAAGGCTTATGTTTGAATCAATTAAAGCATGTAGCGCAACATCTGATATGATACAAAATTGGCATGTGTTTGATAGGTTAAAAGCATTTATCCTAGAAATGATGAATTCGAGGTGCATGTTAGGAATATACCTAGGAAGATGAAACATTGACAGAGATGGTAAAACTTCTCATGAGGCCCTTTTTTGTGTTCTCCCTTCTCTTGAGATCACACATCTCCTATCAATGCATACGGAAGACAACTTGCTCTAGTGGTGCATTTATGGACTCTGGGCGGTCCAATAATCTGCTGATGGCCTTATAGCTAGCTTTAAGTTTTCCTTACACCTCCCTTCTTTTTTCTTTTTTTTCTTTTTGTCGTGGAAGGGGGATTCGAATATGATTCATCCCATCTTGAGGTTCAATAGTAATACAACAAAACTACAAGTAAGATTATACATGGGTTGAGCTTTTAAAGACTTGAAGCTTCACTCGTTTAACAACTTAATGAGTTCGCGGAGTAGGGCTTTTAATGAATCTAAAAAGTATAGGCTTGATTTGAGCTCATTAAAGATTTGCGAGCTCATACCTAAGCTCGTTTAGTTAAACCAGCTTAAGTTCGGAGTCATTTACATAAATAATTATATATAATATCATATTAATACAAAATATTATAAAATAAAATATTATTTTAAAAAATCATGCATGAGCCTATTCGCGAGCTTACTTACAAGATTTTAACGAGTATGGAAATGAAGAAAAACTCAGACTCAATTTATCGAACTAAACGATCTTCATTTTGAGCTTGAGTCGAGTTAAGTTTGAATAGCTCATGCATATTCATCTCATTTGCAATCCTAGTTAGATTACTAATAGCTTTTTCCTTGCATAACCAAAGCGGCTTCTTCATTTGTCGATGTGTTAATCTTAAAAATCAGAAAATAGAGTTCTCAAGTTATCTTTTCATCTTTAACTATATTAGTAAACAGAAAAATAATTGTGCAAGCTAATTTATTTCGTTTAATTCTAAAAGATATATAAATACAATCATCGGAACATCGAATAATAATTGTGTTGGTAGAAGTTGTGATTAGTGGACAGCACGCAAACGTAGGCATCATGGTGTTTATGATGGTCCGGAATGAATACGGCATTTATTGCATTTATCATGCCACTGAAATCATAATTTTTGTGAACAATTGGAAGAAGATGCTGTATTTTTCAGCATGACATGGACATGATGAGAATCGGACCACAGTGGCCTTTGATTTTGGCTTTTCGAGCCGAAAGTTTGATCTTATGCGCCGTGCGTAAATTTATAAATACCCCATTTCATGCCTTTCTGCTTTATCTACATTTCTACTATTATAGAATATTAATCCTACATTCTTAGTGCCCTTGCATGTTTGATGATTCCTTTTGGATTTAAAATGACCCTTGCTTGGTGTTGGCTTTAAAAATGACTAGTTATTTATGTTCTATTTGGAAGACGGGGTTATTATATTGTATGCCAATACGGGATTTTCTTTTGTATTTATATTTTGTTATATTTAATTTGTGATAAGCTTCTGTGTAAACTATTTTAGTATGGATTGCATCACTTTTTGTTTTCAGTTGGCAAACTCAGCATGGGAATGTCAACCCCAAATTTATCAACAGTAAAAATAGAAGGAACGTGTTGATGTAATACATGTGATTATCTTATCTATATTTATATCTTATATGTATCTCGTCTATTTAATATATTTATGAGTAAAATCATTTATTTTTTATTTATATCTGCACGCCCATGAAACAAATAGACCTTAAAAAGGAGTAAAACTTCATGTTGCAAACAAGCGTTGCAAGAAAGAAAACGGGCAAACCAAATAGAGAATCTTCCCCAATACAAATACCTTTAAAGTCTTAGATGAATAAATATACCTTACAAAACCTTCTACGCTTATAAATAAATTAACACACTTTTAAGAAATTATAATTGAAATATAGATACTTAGCAAGAACCCTAACATAGATATCCAGACCCTTATCTATCTTGCCAATTCTTTAATATCTACATCTACTTGAAACTCTAAAATGTTGAAGAAAAACAGACTCTATCAAATTCTTTTAATATCTACATCCACTTGGAATTGTAAGATGTTGAAGAAAAAAGACTGCTTCTCTATAGCTTTTTACTCGCAATTCAATCACCTGCACTCTTTTGTTCCCTTTGAATATGAATAAACTTGTTGTGTTTTTCCTTTAACAAGACCTTTGCCTAAGATAATTGTTTTATAAATCCTATCTTATCATATTAGAAAATAGCCATCTTGAAATTATTAGTGAATTGGTTTCATTTGCTACCTATTTGTAATTATAAACCTATAATATTCAAGACCCTTAATCAAGGTAGTTAGTTCAATGAATTTAACAAACTTATGACGGGGGGAAGAAACCAAATGGTTGTATAATTTTTCCAATAGATTCCGTTAAAATTCTGCCCTTATCCTCATACCATCACCACAACCATCATCAACATTAAGTTCAGCATGTTTCCTTTAAGGGCAACTCTAAAATGAGGACTTAACTTTTTGTTCCTTTTTTAGTTTTCTTAATGATATCTTTAAATAAAGGGTAAATTACAAATACGTGACCTATGTTTTCACGTTTTTGCAATCAGGTGATTTGTGAATTTTTTTTTCACAAAGAATTAACTCGTATTATCTACCGTCATGTCTGTTAAAAAAAAAATCGTTAATGACCACATGTCATTTAATAACACTCACATTTTCATGCTTTTGGCAACACCATTATTCGTTGCAGGGCATAAGAGACAAGACAAGCGTGTTAAATTCATGCGCATTATCTTCATCAACCTCTACATCCTCCTTTAAAGACCACCAAGCTTAGAGGCATGAAATGAACTTGTTTCAAACTTACTTTTTGAAATGACCCAAATCTCTATATATAATAAAAATTGAGTTTAGATGGATTTTGATAAACTAAATGAATTATAGGATATAATTAAACATGTTGACATAACTAGATTAATAATAAACTAAGTCGAATTTGAGATTTGAAATCTAAATCTCTAAATAAGTCATTAAAATGTTTAGAGGATTCCTAAACTCTTGATTCTTAACCTAAACACTAATTCCTAAATCTTTACAAAATTTGAGTTCATTTGCTTGTATAAAAATATCAATTATTAAACCCGAACTCAAATTAAATATCCTTTTATCCAAAATAAATCTAAATTAAATTCTTATTTTAAGTTCTTAATTTCTAATCTATTAGCTCAGAAATCATTTTCTAAATACTTCTGAAACTATAGATATTGATCTGGTAGTTCTAAATCTAATACCTTATTTTGAAAATATATTTATATCTATCTTTTCCCTTTTATATTTCTTTTTCTCCCCTGCCTTTTATCTTTCTCTCTCTCTCTCTCTCTCTCTTTTATTCTTCTTCTTTTCCGTATCTCCTCCTCCTCCTCCTCCTTCTTCTTCTTCTTTTCTTCAAATTCTTCAAGAAATCTCAAGTCCCATATCATTTCGAAGCTAAATCATGGCTAGGAAAGAGGATAGAAAGAGGAATCAAAGCTAGAAGAAAAGACAACTCAAGAGTGCATGTGTTCCTAAAAGAGATAGTTTATTTCTTTGTTATTTTTGTTGCTTACTTTTGTAATCGATAAATTGATGTTGAAATAAGTTAAAAGTATTGTTTATGTATGTATTTATTGGATCTATAGTGGATGAGAGTTGGGATTGTGATAAAGAAGATGATGAATAGTGAAGTTAGGGTCTGTTGGAATGATTTGATGTTTGATCTATATGTTGAGGGAAATTTGTACTTTTGATGTTGTTTGAAGTGTATAATATGTTATAAGAAGTTTTTATGATGTTTAAAGTTGGTTAAAAGATGTTTGAAGAGGTTTGAAAGTGTGTAAAAGCTACATTTTTCGAATGAGAACAGGAGAATCACGTTTCAAAATTTTCCAGTTATACACTATCCCATACACGGGTCGTGTATCTTTCCCCTATTTCACAGCCTAATCGTATTTTAATCGTAACTTTTTCATTCGACCTTCAATTAAGGTGATTCAAGTTGCGTTGGAAATATTAAAAAAAGATCTACAATTTTTATGTTTTGAGTTTTTACAAATTCAAAAATTATTGGTGCTTAAATTTTAGTTCTTTCCAGCTCTTATGTTTTTCAAACTAAGTCAAAAACTTATGTTTTGCTTGTTAAATGTCTTTTGCTTAAGAAATGGATCTTTTTGAGCTAAAATGAGATAGATAGGTGATATTTGATGTGTTATGTGAGTTAATTGATGTAATTAAACATGGTTAAGTAGATTTATAGATTTAACAAATAATTAGATTAAATCTAGAAGTTAGTTATAAAATGAACTTAGTTAACAAACCTAGGTCCAACTTGACTAAATGAACTTGAATGAATTAAAATGGATTAGATTGTTTAACTTTAATCAATTTGGTTAGGTTTAATCTAACTTAGGATTAAGTAACATGAATCTTAGATATATAATGAATTAGTAATTAATCTAAGTCCAACTTGGCTTAATGAAATTCACTAAGCTAAAATGAGTTAGATTGTCTAAGTTTAATGAACTTGACTTAGTAAATAACTTAAATGAATAACCCTAATCAATTTGGCTAAGATTTACTTAAAAGGAGTTAATGGTTAGTAATTAGTTTGAGTTAATGAGATAAGATAATCTTAAATTAACATGGTGAATATGTTGTTTCAAATGTGTGTTTACTTATGAAATAGATGTTTTTTGAATGAATGCCTTGATTATGCTTTTGTTGATAAAAGACCATAAAGTGAAAAGAAACACTTTGACAGACAAATGAGAACTATCCATATTTTGGCGGGGCGATGTTCGCAGCCATAGTGGGGTTCCAAAAGTATTTGATCAAATATGGTGTTAATAAAAGAAGTTTGAGATGAGTGGATAATTGATACAAGTTCTTGTATGAGTTTATTGAAGTGAATATTAGTTTAAGTTCTTATAAGTGATTAAATAGTTTAAGTCCTTATAAGAATTCTTTCTTGAAACAGTGATGGATTTGAGATTCATCTTCTGAGATGGATGATATACCTTCTGAGGCTCCATTTGGATTTCATATGAGAGATACACAATAACTTGCGTGATGATTGATAGGATAGATAGGCATCTTAAATGAATTAAAAACTTAAAGACAACTTAATAATTGATGAGTGTTGGTTGTCTATTATGCCGTTGAATTTGGTTCGAGGAGCAGCAACCCTATCATGATGCAATGACACGGTAATTAGGTACTTAGGCCACTTGTTATGATGCAATGACTATTACCATGATGCAATGGTACGCTATAATGTAATAACGATTCTTTTATGGCTAAGCGGATAATCAATAGGGAATATAGTATATGCATAACGTTTACTTATTCTTAAGGGAAGTAATATGATTTAGTTCAACGTTTATGGGGACGTGTGAATGGAATGATATTATGGATTGAGATGAGTGAAGTTAAGTAACGGCTATGAGCCCTAAATGAAATTACTTATCTTGTTTAGATATAGGAGATATAAGTACTCGGATTGCTTATCAACCCCTGAGCAGCTGCTGTTACTCAGGACCCCTAGATTCCCCAGGCTTGTTTTGGAGTGTGAGTGCTCCCAGGTTGATTTGTTTACTTTAATGAAAGATAATAACTTGTTGTTGATGCATTGCATTTAGTTAAGCTCGCGTGCCACTCCGTGTGTGATTGTGTTATTATGTATTGAACTTCGGCTCATTCTTGTTATTGTTGTTGTTGTTTTTTTTACAAGTGTTATTGTTGATGAAGATGGTCATGATGAGATGTTGAGGATGATGTTGATGTTGTAGTTGATGATGATGCTTGTTTCGGGTTTTTGGGGAAATCCAATAGACCCGTGAGAATGAGTGCAGTGGGCTAGGGCCGTTGAATGTCTGTATTTTCTTTTATTTTGATTTATTTAATGAGAACTGGATTTTTTACAAATTTGTAATTCTTTTAATGGGGTTTGTTAATACCCATATGTTTTGTAAATGATAATCTACCCCTAAGAGTAGATTACAAAGTATTTTTATAAAGTTTTATTTCTTAAAAAGTTGGTTTGTTCTGTAGGAGTAGAGTTTTATAAATGATTTTAATAAATTGTTTTCCACTGCTAAATCCAGTTGTTGCCGGAATCTAACTGAATGATTTCATAACCTAAAAATGAGTAGCAATGTTCAACATAAACAAAAATCTTTTAAAGGAAGCCTAAGCGTGTAATACTTTATGACTATTATACGTGACAGTTGCGCCTTAAGTTATTTAATTAATCGAATTAAATTTTTAGGGTGTTACACTTTTTGCACATAATCTGATAATAAAACAAATTCTACAAGAGTAATTTCCTAAAATCTTAAGATTTAAATGCTTAATGAAGTAAAAAATTGGATCTTTTTTTAATTCAAAATCCTGACCTACCTTTCATGTTCCATAGTGGCCATTAATAGTCATATTACCTCACAAGAAAGAAGATTCTTCTCCATTCTCTCTCAAAAATTAAGAAAAGAAGTACAACATAACATTAAAGTTATTTTTTTTAGGTGGATCTCTCTCTCCTTCTCAATAGAACCATCTCTCTTCTCTCTTTCTTTTGATTGTTCTCTCTCTCTCTCTCTCGCTTCCACTTTCTCCACTGGTTCCCTCTCTCAAAACAAATATATCAACCTGTAAAAACCCATTTTTTTACAAGTATAATGCAACTCTTAAACTTCAGTCTTCAAGGTTATTTAAGCTTTCAAATGTGAAGTGAAAAAGACTTAGAATGTACTACACTTGAGGTTAGCAATTTGGCATTTGGTTTTATCTTTAAACGTGTAATTAATCATTTTTAACGAGACATCATGATATGTACCATAGGTCAATTCTTTGTCAAAAAAATATTCACAGGTCATCTAATTACAAAAGCGCGAAAACACGGGTTACTTATTTATAATTTACCCTTAAATAAATCCTCACCATTAAGAATTTACTCACTAGCCTCAAGATTGACTAACCTAAAATTCATAAAATCTTTCATAATATGTTAATTAAGAATCTTGGAGGAGTAATGATTGTTTCTATGTTTTCTATTATTTCTTTCTGATTAGATGCCAAGAAGTCCAGGTTGGAAAAAAAAACAATATATGTGATATTTGATATGGTCAGCTCTATTTTTCCAAAACCATAACGTGACATTTTATAGATGAAATGCATGGAAGACATAATATAGCAAAATAAGATGTGATCAAACTCTAGACATACTTATGTAATAAAAAACCATGTATAATTGTCACGCAATGGTGTTAGCTTATAAGATACTTAGATACAATGGACATTACTGAGTGATGTTTTCATCAAAAAGAACAAACTAGTGAATGACTCTCTACATAGACCTCTTTTGAATGTGATTTTATGCAATGGACACCGAATGAATCACTAGGAAAAAGCAATAAGTATGAGAGATATTCACTATGCAACTAGTCGAACATAGTGTAAGAATTTTTGTAAGGAATAACTTAAACAATGTCTACATTTTAATGTGCAATCGATCTAAAAATTTCGAATATGGTGTTTGGTTTACAAGAATGGAATTGTCATTATGCTTCTATTACTTGAAATAGCTATGTCCTTATTTGGTTTGTGAAAAATTCTATTATAAGGAATATTATCATATGGAATATATAGGAATCTCTATTCCTTTCCTTCACCAGAGGGATGACTATTCTTGACAAAAAACATATTTTGTTTCAAAATGTTGGGTGCTATTGGGCCTTCTCAACCCCAAAAGCTAGCTCATGAGTGAGACTTTCCCTCACACTTATAAAGCAGCACCCTGCCACTTCCACAACCGATGTGGGATATCCCCAACATCTCCCCCTATCACACATCGGACCATGGGATTAATTGGCCATGTCCGGCTCAACCGGAGATGTTGCAAACCTAGGCTCTGATACCACTGTCGGGTGCTATTGGGCCTTCTCAACTCCAAAAGTGAGCTCATGAGGTGAAGCCTCCCTCACACTTATAAAGCAGCACCCTGCCCCTCCACAACCGATGTGGGATATCCCCAACACAAAAGTATCCATGATCATAAAGTAAAGTAATTGTTATTTCTTTCTAAGTTTGTCATGCCCCGAAGGGTACCCTAAACGTGGCAGTCCGCCGTACACAATATTAAAGCCTAAGAATGACCGCTTCAGTCATGCGAAGGCTTCCATACTATGTACAAGGCGTCTAACATATGGAAGAGACTCATCGGAGTGATACATTTTATGTTGATATAACTTAAGCAACAATGTAAAGCAAATTCACTTTACTATACTCCAAATACAAAACATATTATACTTCAATTATATTCATCCAAAGACTTCCTACATAAAACTATTACAAGGCAAAACATAAAACCTAGCTGATAACTTTAAACATTCTTATCTTTGCCGAAATCCCAAAGTCATTCTCGGCTTCAACCATTTCGGTCCCCACTTTGCATTCTTGAGATAACCTGTTCATTTAAACAACTATTGGGGTATAAGTTACACTAGCTTAGTGAGAATTCCCTTAATTCTGTACCATAACAAGCAAGTTATAATCAACCATATGCTATGCATGAACAAACATGAGCAGAAAATTATGTATGGGTATCCGAAACCCACACATAGAACGGATTTACGCCCTCCGTATCTTGGGTTAGGAATGGTATTAAAGTCTACACGACCGCTGCTAGTCCCCAAGCCCTCGGCTCATAGTACTCGACTCGGCTAGGCTCACCCATAGAATGCATCCCCATGCGCCTTAGTTCCCATGAATGAGCTCTGGCACCGGTCTCGTTATCCAAACGAGTCATCATCGAACCATACCGATCGACCTAGTAGGAGTAGCACGCTACCAAATGCAATATGTCGATGCGATGCATGTCCAATTTAAATTTTTTTTCTTAGTTCAAAATATTCATATATTCTTTAGAATGACCAACCAATATCATACACATAACAGTAATAATATGAACAGTACAGTTATCCAATTGAATTGTGGTTTCGATATGCTTTAGTATTATTTGGCATGCATTCATTACAGTCTCATCATATATCCTATCTCCATTCATATTGATTTTTATCTTGTTCCTATAATTCTAATGCAACTAGCTACAAGCACAAACAAGGTAACAAAATAAGGAGAAAACTCACTCGGCCATTGGATCACCGGTCTTTTAGTAAAAGTAATCAGGTGGTAGGGAATCGTCGAATTCAGGGTCACCTAAAAAGGAAGAAATACTCTAATAAGTATTTCAACTCAAACTAATCCAAACGAGTTTATACAAACTATCAAATTCGTAATTCTCGTCTTAAGCGGAAATTCCAACTTAAACCGGCCATAACTTGGTCATTTTAACTCGGAATTTTCCAAATTATATCGATTTCTATCTACTTAGAAAGATCTATCTATTTCTAATATTATATTTGAGTTTTGAAAATATTTAAGTCACGGAACAGAAGGATCAGATCTGATCAGTAACGATCCCCATTTCCGAAAAACTAGTTTTGTAAATGCTTGAAATGTTTCTACTTGACAAATCAATTATACATGCAATATGAATGATTTCCTAATATGAATGACATGTGGTGAGTTTAATGCATGCATGATCTTGATGATTCTTGCTAAAAGAAAATTTTATAACTTTTTATTTTGCAAGACCATAATAACAACTACTTATGAAAAATCTAGTTTTCTAACTTCGATCATTTCCATTTGTCTTGGATTTATTTCTTAAGAAAATATAATTATCCTTGTCAAAATTGAGTCTTCAATATGTATATTCCCTAAGGCCTTTGTTTTTCAATAAAAACTCCCATTTCACACTTTGTAAACATGTTTTTAAAATTGGCTCATTCCAAAATCCGAATTTTTTTAAGAAATGTTTTTGAGTGATTCCTTTAAGTAAAAATCATTTGATATTTAGAAAATTAGGGCTCAACCATACATGATCACTAAGGACTTCACTTTTTCATAAAAGTTTGCATTTTACACTTTTCAAATATGTTTTCAAATAGGATTTACTAAAAAATCCGAATTTTAGAAAATCCACTTTTTAAAGGAATCATTTGGGAAAAACTTGTTTAATGCATTAAAATCTAAGACTTTATGATACCTTTTACTTAAGGACTTCATTTAATACATAAAATTTTTATTTTGAACTTGGATAATAGGTGTTTTCGTGGGCATCATCCAAAGTTACGAATTTTACAAGTTGACTACTAACTCAAAATTTTCCATCTTAATTGTACTTTTGTTTTACACATTATTCATATCCAAACTCATTTCAACTTATAAAAAATTATCACTTAATGATACCTATTACCTATACCCTTCATTTTTTTTCATATAAAACATGAGTTTTGGAGTTGATAAATGGGTTTTAAAAATTGGTCTTAGTTGAGATCTGAATTTACGAAATTTATTCTTGGACATTCCTTTTGATAAAATCTATCTAAATTCATGAAAATCCATTCCTTACATATCATATCTTAAGTGCCCTTCATATCTTGAATAAGAACTTCATTTTTGAGTTGGAAAACATGTTTTTAAAATATATCTTGACCAAAATCCGAAAATGAGATTTTTTATTTTGAAAATAACTTTTGAAAATCACCTTTGATTCTTGTAAAAAAAGTCTTGATGATATACATATATTAAGCCTTCATTATTTCAAGTAGAAACTTCATTTTGATATTTGGAAAGTGGGTTTTAAATAGGGGTCTTGCCAAAATACAAATTTCACAATTTTTGTTTGAGTTCAAAACCAAATCTACACTTAATATGAATATAAACATAAAAGAAACCCATAGTAGTAAACTATAAACTCATAGATCTAAACTTTACTCATCAAAATCATTCATTTATGTTGTCTATACCCTAAGCCCTTCATTTTAAATGAAAAATACACATTTTGAAGTTGAAAAACAACTTTTCTAAATATGGTTCCATTTTCATCCGAATTTTCAAAAATGATTTTTGTTGAAAATAAAATAGATTTTGAGTTTTCTAACACATTCCTACTATCATCATACTACTACAAGTTATCCATGAACATAAAATAAAGTCTAATGGTTATGAACTCAAAACACTAGATCTAGTTTACTACACTAGTTATAAATGCATGAACACATGTGGATGAGGAATATATGTATAAATCATAAGCAATAACAAAAATAATAACTTCAAATAACAAGATCCAAGGCATAAACAAAAATCAAAGCTACAAAAAGTTAGATCTACAAAATATAACTACTTTAAACAAGAAAATAATAATGATATAAGATAATAATCATAGAGAAGAGGAGTGTTTCATTTTAGCATCATCATCCTTAGCTTTTAAGCTTATGGAATGTCATTTGATGCATGAAACTCTCATTATACTTTACCTATATCACCTATCGAAGCTTTGAGAAGAAAATGTGCTTAAAAATCTTCAAGAAATATGGGTGGGAGCTAATAAAAGAATTAGGGGCAGCTTGGTTCTTGTAAGAACAAGAGCAAAAATGAAGAAGAAAAGAGGAAAAAAAGAGAGAGAAAAAGTTAAGGAATGAAAAAGGGAAGGAATAAATGAAAGAGAGAGAGAAAATGAGTGTATTAATGAATAAAAGAAGAAAAAAATAAAACAAAGGCAGCCAAGAAGTGGAGGAGCTGCACGTGAATGAGGGGAGAGAGAGAGGAAGGAATTTGTTAGAATTTGACTTGAAATTAAATTGTGTAATTAATGTGTATGTGTTGCTTCTTTAAGAAGGAGTGAAATATAATTATTTTAGTCAAAATGAAATAAATTAAAGGACAATGGCAGCCAAAAGAAGTCAAAAAAATCTGCCAAGAATTGATAATGAAGTGTAGAAAGATTGAAGTGAAAAAGAAGTGATGTGTGAAAGGTGTACTTAAAAGTATGGGTTGTAAGAGTACTTTCTTAATAAAATAAAATAAAAATAGAAAATTTATTCCAAATATTTGTGGCAGATTTTTCATAATTAAAATAACATAATTAATTAATTTATTTTAGTGAATTATCAAATAAGTTACCGGTATGATCAAAATACGCAAATATGGGCTATAAATGATATTTTTATAACCTGAAAATTTTAAAAATTATTTTATGAAAATATAAATTTTTCAAATATTTTCCAATTATTAGATTAATTTATTTTATTTTTAGTATCGGGTCTTAAACAGAATCTGATCTCGTAAAAGCCCGAACTAACTAAATTTTAGAAAAACAAAATTTTCTATAATATATAAAATATTTATCTAAAAATATAAGGCTTTATAAGAATAATAAAATTGTGTAATGAAATAAAAGTGAATAGTGTAAAAGATTAATTAATTACCGGTAGTAATGAAAATACGATAAAAAGATTATGGGTCTGTTTGTTTTGGCTTTTTTTGGGCAGATACAAACACTTTTCAAATTTTTTACTAACAAATTATTTATCAAGAAATAGATATAGATAAAAAAAAGTTGACAGTTCTCATCAAAAGATCAAATAGAACAAATATAGATAAAATTTAGATGCAAATCGAATATATTTACACATATCATTTTAAAAAAGATACAAATACAGATGAAAAACAGACAATCCAAACAGACCCTATAACTGTAACTTTTATAACCTGAAAAATTACATAACTGATATATTTAGAAATCTTATGAAATTATGAGTCTAACTGTATTAATGGTATATTTTTTATATCTCGAGCCTCGGGACACGCTTTTCAAAGTCTGTATCATAACGGGTTCGAAATAGGTCAAAAATTTAGCAATATGATATTTTTAAACAAACTTATATTACTACGAGCTATTCTATATATTTAAGCTACATCTCGGCCTCTAGGGTTAGGGGCGATAGATTGCCGGACTTAAACTATTGTATTCCACTTAGGGTTTTCCGGTGATTTTCCGGTTTAGATCTTTGCCAAATTGAAAACTGATATTTTATGTTTATACAACATATTTAATTTGAGAAATTTATTTTAAATTTTATTTTTGTAAATATTTAATATCTCTTAATGTTTTCAGAATTCTTGAATTGAGTTATATTTTCGAAAGTTTCATTATTTACTTTTTAATAATTTGTTTTGGGCTTTATACTACCCGATTTTATAAGTCGGAGTTACGTATGAAATTTATCCTACGTAGTGATTTTGAAATTGAAGTATGTTGAGTTCTTACTTTGTTTTTGAGAATTCTTATTTTTCTAAAGATTCGAAAATTTCTGGATTCGCTTGTGTTTTTGGACTAGTTGAAGTTCGGTTTTAATTTGGAGTGATTTTTGGAGTTTATTTTTGAAGTTCATCTTAGAATTATTTACTGAAATTTTCTGGGGCTTACAAAGTTGATTCCATTCCAGTGAACCAAACATAACCTAAGTCTTAGACAGAAAAGTGAGTGTAAACATCTCAAGTGTTCTCAATCCAAAAATCTCTACGGTGATTAGAACAGAGAGTTATAATTGGCCTATGGGGAGTTAACAATCCAACCAAAAGCTAGAACCAACTCAACTTAGGTTAAAAAAGATATGTGGTTTAACTAAATCTAGAGTTCCAAAGAGTCATTTTCATAGGGATGACGTACATGAAACCAAATTTTTTTGTAGAAACATGATTTCAACCAAATCTACATGTGAACTGGGTAGAATTTTACATTTTCAACCAAGTTCTCCAATTTTACATATTTAAGTCAAGTAGACTAAATATAAAAGATACATAATGTTTTTACACTCATCAACTATAAAAATAATATATCTTTTTTATTGCATTTCAATTTTGTTTTCACACATTTTCTCTATCTTTTTCTCTTCCTCCCATAAACTTCTCTATTCTACATTTATAGAATTCATTCAAGTAAAGTTATAGTTCTAAAGTTATAAGAAAACTTGTTTATTTCATTTATATAAAAAGGAATTTAAGATAAATTAAAAGTTTGATTCTCTTTTAGTTCATAGCTGCTTTCAAGCAAAATAGTATAAAAGAATTCAATTTTGACTCAACTCGCTTTTTTTTTTTTTATGAATGTTATATTATAAATTAAGGGTTATTATGAAAAAGATAACTTAATTTCTTATTTTTTTGTTGAATCCATGATGTATTTCAAGTTTTTTAGGACTTTTATAAGTATATTTGTAGTTTTTCAAAGCTATTTTGCATAAATTGTAGGAACTCACAATTTTACATTTAGATTATGTGTTCCTATTCTATAGACTCTATAATGATTCTACATAGAACCACAAGTTTAACAACCTTATTATTGGCAAGTTTTAAAAACACAAGCCCTAAAGCCATCGAAAACCAATTTCGAGTCTAACTCTCTAGATCGAACACTATATTAAACTCCTCTTGAAAAGAAAGGCAAGCAATAAGCATATTGGTATATGCATAAACCACTACTCTTGGAAACAAAAGTGTATTTTCAAATGGCAAGTGCATTAAGTTGCATACGCAATAATAATATTAGTAAGACTAGGTTAAACCATAGGGAATACAAGTACTAGTATTAACTTACATCCTATTATGTAACCAATTAATTGTAATTGAGAAATCAAATTGAAAGATACTAATTACTAACTTAAATTACGAAATGCAACAATAGTAATAAATTCATAACAAGAATGCAATAAATTAATATGTAGATGTTGTTTTCCCTAGAATTACACATTAAACCAATTTAAGATAAGCAAATTCTATCTTCGCATTCTCAAAGCATGAGAATTCTTAATTATATTATTATTTCTTTAAAGAATATTAATATTTAACTTTAGGTTGATTAATTGGAATCTCTTCCTCATTAAAATTCTCAATTCGTATTATCAATGTATAAATTCTATAATTAGGTTTAAACAAAATTTGAAAGTTTTACATTAAAGATTACATATAACTCCTTTCAATCATGTAAATTTAATTATACATGTAAATTCTTGATCTACATGCACAATATCAAATAATTAAATTGATACTTTAGAAATATCAATTCAATAAAAATAAAGAACACATAATTGGATCACAAAAAATGAAAACTTCATCTTTAATAAGAACAAGGTCACAAAGTAGTTCTAAGTCTATACAAGTCTAGAAATGAAAGATATTATGCCATTATCATGATAAAAGAATGAAATTGTGATGAAAAGAAAAGAAAAATCCCTTGTACTTTAAACTCTCTATACTTCGTTTTCTAAACCTAAATTGATTTTCAAAAGATGCACAAAAAATTCTTTAAAAAGTCTTCGAAAAGCTTTATTTATTCATATCCTTAAAAATTTAAGTAATAAGATAAATTTGCACACAAGAGTCACGTATATGGCTCTTTACATGGTCGTGCACTTTAACTATATCCTTTTGTAAATATTCAATTCATGATTCAGTGGTTAACACATATACAAATGTGGATACACTAGCAAGTATCGTAATATGTTTTTCATTGAGCTAGAAATTATAACTTCAAGGAATAAGACAAGTGCATGTACATGACTACAAGTGTGTTTCTAACTATGAATGCACATCTCACACCTTTTCATCTAAATTTCATATCTTCTTCAATTTAGCTTCAAATTACATGAAACTTGTTCAGATTTCTTTCTTCTACTTCAAATTTACTCTCCAAGCCCCTAAAATTAAAATAGAACTCCATTAAGCATCAAAATTCATCAAAACAACCATTTAATTCATAAGAACACTAGTAAACATCAAATAATAAAATATGTACCATTGAGCACTATCACATACCATTATTTAAGAAAAAGATTACCTAATGAAGCTACTTAAAACATTGAAAAGGTGCAAATTGATAATCCTTAGAGAGTAAGACCTAAAAGAAATTAGATGCAGAGACACTAAGGGCAGAGCCCTCTACCAAATTATCAATATTATCTTTAATCTTACTGCTAGCGTTTTTATATCTCCTCCCTTTGATAATTGAATAGGATTATTTAGGATTTCTATCACCATTCTTGAACCATCTAATTTTTATCTTTATTACTAATATATATTTCTCCTTTTTCAATTAATTCTAAGATATCCTTATTTTCCTTTTGTAATAATAAATAGCAATCTTTCTTATTATTGGCTTCAAAGAGATTCTCTAGCTCATTAACTTTCTCTTCTACTTTTATTTATTTATTTTTAATGAATATTTCCACATACATTCCAATCCCATACCTGGAGAACTTCTTTTAGTCTTTTGAATTTTAATTGGAATTCAATTAAACCACTAACATCACACTCCCACTTTTAGGAATCCATAACCCAAGAAAGGATAGAATGATACTTAACCCATGTATTTTGAAACTTTTAGAGTGATGAGCATCATCTTTTCAATTCATCTCAATGAATAGTGGGCAATAATCAAAGCAAGTTTTTTCAAGATAAATCACCTTTGTGGAACCAAAGTAGGAAGCCTAACTAAAATTGATTATGCCTTATTTAATCTAACTCAAAACTTGTCATTTGTCTCTCTAACAACCAAGAGATAGCAGTTTGACAATATTATAATTCATCCTAAAGATGCATACCTATATCCCTTGCTTTCATGTGAAGAAGTACTATATTGAAATCTCCAATAACCATCTACGAATCATTGATCTCTATATGAATGTCAGTTAAGTTATTCGAAGAGCCTTCCCAAAAAACTTGTTATACTTAGCATGCAAAGAGGGACATGATAAATTTTACATGAATGGATTGTTTATTTTTTGTCAAAATAAGCTTTAAATGTTGTTTATTTTTTGTTAAAACAAAGCTTTAAATGCAATCTTTCTGAAAATCTAGTTTTTAGGGTTATTATTTGAAACACAATGCCTAAAAGGTAGTCTAACAATATCATTCAGCTTATTTTATGATGTTATTGGTTTAACAACAATAGTTAAATGAAATATATAGATAATAACAACCTCCTATATCTCTTTGAAGACCTACCATTTGCTATTCCCAAAATATTCCAATGTAACCTTTGGGTAAACTATATCAAAAGGTTACAATGTTTAAAGGTAACTTCATTTGAGGTCATAATATTTCAAGTAGTTAAAAAGAGATCACAATATTTAGGGAAGTAAGTCAATTGAGGTTACCATTAACATTTATTAATAGGAGAAATATTTAATTAAAAATCAAAGTTTAGACACGTTGTAACGTGTGTTAATGGTGACCTCTATTAACCTACTTTCCTAAGCACCATAATCTTTTGGTGTAATTTACCCTGCAACATTTTCATGTTAAACCATCATTTGTTCTTCTTTCATAAGTAATTCTTTCGATAATTTCGAACTTAATCTTTGAAATGGAATTAAAAAAATAAGCATAGTAGTCTAAAAACCCTTTTTCTTTTCACTTGATCCATCTTAGGGTATTGTTTAAGAGAACTAAGGTAGGATGACATACTTGAATTTTTTGTTAAGAAAGAAGCAGAACATCAGGAGTTACCAAGTCATCCAAACTTTTACTACTTTTCTCACTGTAAATAACTAACAAGCCTCTCATATTTAAATTCTTCACTAGAAGCTATCTCTTGATTAGACCCTACACTTAAATCATTTTTAGAATCTAAGGCATTTTCATCTCCATTGAAACAGTTAGATATATCTAATAGGAAATTCTAGGTATAAACATTCTCATCATTTCTATCCATTAATGGAACTCAACATCTTTAGTATTCAGATTTTAATTAAAGTGAGTAGAAGTAAAAGATATAGTAACCTTACTTGGTTCTCTAGGGATTGGCGACTCATTAATCAAGCATTAGCTGTTATAGGAACCTCCTAAACCTGTTTATGGATTAAAGACATGTTAGTTATTTAGGCAACTCCTCTTAATTAAACTCAATTTAGGTTTTATTCTATTAATAGGTCAATTGAAACATATTATCCACCAACAACACATTAGATGATTGCTTATTTGTAAGCATGATAAGATCCAGGCCAATTGTTCGAGCTAAAGCAATTACATTAGAAGTACATGCATATTTTTTGTGAATCTCATTGTTAGTTAAAACTATTTCCATGCTTAAATGTTTATATTTTCTTTTATCATTTTACTTAAACTTTTCTTTGGTATATGCTAAATAAATTTTCAGCTTTTCCTAAATTGATTCTTCTTTGATCTTACCTTATGATTTTCATTTAATCACCACAAAGTTAACCAATTTTCATTACACAAATAATCACAAAAACCCATCTTTTAATCTTATTTCCTATTTAGCTTTGGTTTCTTTTCTTATTGTGTGTGTGCATGTAAATATTTAGATATAGTTTCATCTTATAATCCAATTTAAATTTTCATGAAAACTTTGATCTAACATTTATTGAAACCCATAATAACTCATACTTAGTATTAGTTGCCGAATTCTTAACAATCGTCATATATGATTCATAACAAAATCTAGATGAGGTTTTGTTACCTTGATTTGTAGAATGTATTGTTCCACCATCCAAAACTAGATTTGGTATCACAATCCGCTTGCTTCAACTCTTACACAAAATGGGTTCATTATATGAATAATCTATCTATGAAAAAGATAGTTCTTAGGACAAACTCTTATTGTTCATTGTCTTACAACTATCTCTTTTATCTATCTCAATATCCTATTAAGAAACATCATGACATTATTAGCAATTCGACTTATGAAATTTATGAAATGATAACTGCAAAAGTTGTAATAAAAATACAAGTGTAGAGAAAATGTAGAATAATTGGGACATTGATGTGTGATATTTTTGTACATATAAATAGAGATATATATAGATAAATTGCTTCTGATAGTTGTTACACAAACCCCTATTAAACAATGTATCATTGATGTTTTTAGTAAATATAATGATACGTAATGATGTGTATGACCACCTAGCTTAAATTTTATAATCCTATTAATTCTAATCCATATAAGGTAATGTGCCTATCTTATAGTGTAGAAATCAACTCATATACCATCCTAAGGATCTATATGCAGCTATTAGTACTGTCCCTTTTACTTTATCTAGTTGAAACAAACACAAATTGTGTATTATTCTACCGCTAACTCTAACTAAAATAGTTCCAATAGCCTTAAATTAGTGATGTGTTTACTTTTTTTAAGATTAACCAATTCACAAACTATGTTCCTAGCTTTGATCCACCCTAACCCTTTTTATCCTTAATATGTAAATTCCATTGAATAATTATATAGTCTTGAGATGTCAGGTTACTTAGCTAAATTAATTACTCTATTGAAGTTAATTAACTCCTAGTCTAAATTGAAGAAGTGAAATTTTATTCATTCACTAATGTCAATTTAAAACCCATAAAGTTCATAACCCTAATTAAAGAAAACTAACCTCTAGTGCCAAAAAGTTAGGAAAACTTATTTCTAAATGAATTACGCATCTTCTTTACTCATGAGAGATATATCCCATTAACTGAAATCTTCTTTCTAATTAATAGAAATCAGGTTTATAATGATTTAGGCTTAAAACCATCACAAACATAAAATAGATCATGAAGTAAATTCAAAACTAAAACTTTATTCAATCAAAAAGCAAATCTGTACATAAGGCTGGGGTTTCTCAAAACTCAGAACATAACAAAACTACTCTTCCATGAGGAATTCAATAATCATAAGGGAAGAGAAGAGAGAGATAATGATGATAAAACCTTTGTAGTGGTGATGTTTATGAATCCCAATGTTGAACCATAAATTTCCTCTTGAAAAGCTCTTAAGATATTTCTTTTGGATTTTGGAATGGAATACTGATGATTGGATCTAAAAAATAATGAAACAAAGTGCTATTTATAGTCTGTCAAATGTACACGACCCTTAAATGACCTGTGTACATGGGTCGTGCACATTGGAACCATCGCGAGAATTCTCGCACGTTAATCTTACAAGACCTGATGTATGTTACTCCTATACTTGGGTCATATACTCTGGAAGTCCAATTTTTCCTCGCCTTTTTCTCCAATAGTTGTGCATTGGTTGTATATTCCTTGTAGTGTACTTCTAGCTTTGAAAAAAGTTTCAAAATTCATCAAATCTTCACTCGTTTCGTCATCAATCCTTTGAAAAGCTCAATCATTCCTCATTTAGCCCTGAAATGAACAATTCATTTAATAAGTAGATCAACACAATGTCATATACAATAAGGCACAATTATTAAGGGTCCTAGATATTTATCACACCTATTTTATAATATTTTCTCTCAAGCTGGAGCATAGATGCTAATCATGCCTAGCATTATTACAAAAATAATTAACTCGAGATCCCTTTAGAGCTTTTGTAAAAATGTCTCTAAGTTGCTCGCTTGTTTTCACATATCCCGTAATGATAAACTTCTATTGTATTTTTTTCATGAATTAAAGTGACAATTAATCTCAATATGTTTAGTTTATTTGTGAAGCATATGATTATATACAATATGAAGAGTAACTTGATTATCACATCATAATTTTGCTAGCATGAGAACTTTGAGCCCAACCTCAGTCAGAATATGATATATTTACATCACCTCACATGGCAACTGTGCATAGCTCTATATTTTGATTTTGCACTAGATTAGGACACAATATTATGTTTCTTGCTATTCCATGAAACCAGATTTCCTCCAAAGAAAATATAGTAAGTAGTAATGGAATTTTTATCTTCCTTTGATTTAGCCTAATTTGCATCCAAAAAACAATTTATATGAAAATGACCATGGTTTTATGTAATATTTCTCATGCAGGAGAACCCTTTAAGTAACGCAAAATTTATTCCAATGTATTCAAGTAATGAATTGTTGGAGAACACACGAGCTGGCTCATAGTGTCAATAGAGTATGCAATATCAAGACGAATTATTGTGAGGTAATATAGCTTTTCAACTAATCCCTAGTATCTTTTAGGATCTTCGGATAAGTCTTTTGTTAAACTGATTATTTCTACATGTGATTTTAATGAGAATAAAAGTTATGTAAATCACATACTAAATGCACATTGTTTCTTTGAGACTAATAGATTATTTCTGAATGATTAAAAGAAGGCTATCTAAATAAAAGAACCTATTGTCTTTAAAGTTAAAGGAATCTGTGCATATATGCTTTGAGTTTGTGCTTGCAAAGCTTGCACCGATCGGCAAGCTGATGCAAATCAAAACTCTATAGCTTGTATCGCAGTCCTTTTTTAGGCCGGTTTTCTCTCATACAAGGGCACGTTTTGATCTTTAAAGGGTGCTAACACACTGGTGGAGATTCACACAGGCGAGTCGATGGAACAAAAGTAACCGTTGCTTATATTTAATGCTTGGCATTTTTAAGACGTTATCTCTAATGAGTGATTGAATTTTGTAGGGTTATAAATATACATTCCTTGGCATATTTAAATAAGTTTTTTTAGAGCTTTCATTTACAAACAAACAAGACTTTTGATCCTCTCATAACTTCTAAACTCTTGTTCATTATTTTGCAAATTTTTAGAGAGTAAAAAATAGAATTAATGCTCTATGCTTATATCTGCTATTTATAAAAAAAGCACTGTAAAAGAGAGGATATTATATATTCTTAAGTATTGTAATTGGTGTATAGCTCTATTTGAGCTTTTGAATTTGAGATTAATAAAGTGTAAAGTCTTTGGTTAGAGGTAATTTGTGTGATCATGAAGATGAAGAAGTGGGCCGAACTCCACGTTATAACCAAGCTTGAATTTTCTTTCCCTATCCCTTTTATATTCCCTTTTGTTCAATATTATTGCTATAATTGTGGTCATCAAAGATTAAATTGATCTATTGCATAAAAAATTCATTATTAGCTATTTTAGGTCAAATACTCAATTCAACCCCTTCCCCTCTTGAGTATTTTTCTTATACGTTTTCATTTGGTATCAAAGCTACTCTCTATTTTTCATGTACTTAACTACATTTAGAGTAAAGATCGTAGTATCAAATGCACTAAGGTTTTTAAAATAACAAGCTATTAATATGCATCCATTTCTAAACTTGTGAAACTATCCTTATTGAAGAAGAAATGCATAATAGATTCATCAACATCATAAATCCTTTAACTATGCTAGGAAGAATTTTACTAATGTAGAAATTAATTCTAACCTTTTTAGGCTCTCACGTAAAAATTAGGAGGCTAAGAGAACCAATATTGAAGATGTAAGCCCTTAGATTTTTTGGTACTCTTAGAAAAACCCTTAGAGCTAATACCAAGATCGAAACCCTAAAACCAACCGAGGTTAAAACTAAACTTTAGAAACCGTAGATGGGATCGAATAAAGAATCCATAACCCTAAGGCCAAATGAGTCAGGTAAAACCTGAAACCCTAAATATAAATAGTTTAATAGGAACGTCATCACCAAAATGATTTCATACTAACCTAATCAATTCGGATCAACCTTAAACCATGGAAGCCCTAAGATCGATCTAAGTAAATCACAAGTTTCGGAAACCTTATAATATTAGATAATTAAGATAAACCTAAATGTCTAGTAAATAAAATGAAAATAGAAAATCTTAAATACCGAACCCTAAGAAAAGTAGTACCTTCGAAAATAAAATGAAAATTCGATTACCATTCGACTCAAGAACCCTAAGCTAAACAATACGTCTACTGACCTCCAACACGTAAATTGAGGTATTCTATCCAAATAATATTTAATAATAAAATAATACGAAATAATTTTCTATAATGTAGTAATACTTTATCGAGTCAAAATTTCATTGGTTAAGCCAAACCATTTTTGTATTCGGTCACTAGTACGCAAATTGAGATAACATCACTAAATAACAATTAATGATAAACTTGTAAACTCTTAAATACTTTGATAGTTTTATAAGTGAATCTTGGAGTCAAAACAAAAACTGGAACCCTAAAGTCAAACGAGTCAACATTAACCGTAGAAGTCTTAAATTCGATTAGATAATCCCAAGAACCATAAAATAGTAAATAAATTATAAAAATAGAGTAAACTCAAATTATGAACCGAACATATATTATAAGTTATAAAATGATCACATTCACCAAAACTTCGATCCTTTGGAGCCCTTACAAAATCAATTTTCGTATATAGACACTAACACATAAAACGAGACTGATGTGTGTATGATCACCAAGTCTAAAATTTATAATCCAATTAATTCAGATCTACACAAGGCAGCGCACCTATCTTATAGTATGGAAATTAACTCAGATGTCGTCCTAAAGATCTATGGGAAATTACTAGTAATACCCTTTCACCACTATCTAGTCTAAATTATCAAAAGATTGTATTAACCCTAATAATTAATTATGCTAATAACTAACAAACCCTAATTATAGAATATGAGAGCTTTTCTTAATTTAATTCAATTCACAACAATGCCCCTAGTTTTGTTCTACCCTAACTCTTAATACTTATGATAAATTTAACTGATGAAAAATCAAATCTTGAACTGCAGAATTTCTAAATTAAACCAATTACTTTCTTCGAGTCAATTGATTCATAATTTTACATGAGAAAATGGGAATCTCTTCCTTCACTCATGCCAATGTAAAATTGCATAAAACTCACAAACCCTAAATAAAGATTTAATCTTTATTGCAGAGATTCGAAGCCTCCCTATGTCTAGGTGAAACATGTAAATTTATCATTCATGTAAGATCTATCCTATTAGTTGAAATCTCTTTCTAACTAATAAGAATCAAACAAGCTATAATCCTGGCCAGAAAATTATCACAAGACAATTAAATCACATGAATGAATTCAAGATCAAAACTTTTCATCAATTGATAACAATTCAGCACATGAGTTAGGGTTTCACAAAACCTAGGGCATACAAATCTACTCTTCCATATGATCAACAGAAACAATAGATCTAGAAGAGCTTAAATAAAATATAATGACAAAAACCCCCTTTTTGAAACAATTGTTGTGACTCCGGATGTTTGTGCCGCCAATTATTCTTGAAAAGCTCTCCAAAAGACGACCTTTAGGGTTAGAAAATGATATCTGACTCTTTCTCCTCTTCAAACAATGAAAGAAGGCCGTATTTATACAAAATTGTTCATATACGGGTTTCCTACACGACCCGTGTAGGTCGGGGCGTGTACAACATAATTCCAGCGCATTTTCCTTTGTTGTCATGTGTACACTACTTATCCTCCAAATCTACACTAGTAGTGTATAATTACTAGTGTATGACCAGCAACTTCATCTAGGCTCCATAATCCTTCAATAACTTGGTTTCTTTCATGATAAATCTCTTGAAAAGCTCCATTGTTCCATAATCATCCCTGAAACAAGTAATTAACCCAATAAAAGATTTTTCCTTTAATGACTTACTCAAATAGCATATAAAATATGCTCAATAATGCACAAATAATGAGGGTCTTAGGACACTTATCAAACTTCCCCACACTTAATCGTTTGCTTATCCTCACGTAAACAACAAAGGACAAAGAAAATCCATCATCAAAAATACCCATGAATTCTTCATAAATTCAGAGTTCATTTAGCATTCATCAAGTCTTTTAGACCATAGCGACTCACTTTGTACCTATTGCTCAAACCTACCGTATAAATGTAATTAGCATACTAAAATCAAAATTTTAAGATTAATCCAGGTGAGTCAAACCTTACTCTCACCATTTAACAGTAGACTCCAGAGTCACAAAGTAATTACAAAGTCAAACAGTAGCAAAAGAGACCCAGTTATACTTCACCACCTGTTAACGAGTATATAAACTTTTCAACCATTTCTCTAATCACAATAATATAAAGTGAAAGTAATTGCATCCGTTTTTTCCCTTGGGTTTTCTCCTTCAATGTAAATCTCTTCGAATTTCTTTTTATAGCCTTCAAAGGGATTTCCTTTGGTCGGGGTATAGCCCGTATCTTTTCAGCTCTTATTATTTGTTCAAAGCTCATATAATGAACTTTTGCATTTCTTCCCTTCTCGTTATAGTGAGTTCATTGAGTTGGCATATCTCGGGCTCATCACCTAAGTGACTAGGTTTTAAAGAGACCCCATCGAACTCTCCCTCACTCTAACATTCAAGTTCAGAATACTCATAACTCAATTGATTGAGTCATTGGAGTAAAGGCTGTGTTGTTTTTTTATTTTTTTCAAAGAGGTTATTCATAAAGGATCACCAAGTGATAAACATCATATGCTCTTTCACAAAATATTAGGAGGGATCTCAAAATTTTTGAAAAGAAAATATACAAATCAACAAGCTTAAAAACATAACCGTTTAACTTTCAACTAAGGACTTCAATTTACTTCTAGACTCTAAATTCCATTACTAAATAGCAAGTAAGATTACCCCACCTAGATTTCATCCTAAAATTTTAACTAAATATACCAACTACAAAATAGGTGAGTAAGGTATTATGCAAGTCACTTTTACTTTAATTTGAATGCTAATTCAAACAATTTTGAAGAGTATATTTTCAAGATTTATCTTAACTCAATTCATATTCAATTGCCAAGCACATTTGCAAACTTGTAAGTGGGGGAATTTTGATTTAAAAACTTGAGTTCAACAATTCAAATTCATCATCAAGTTAATATGATCAATCAAGTACATGCAAAATCTATCAAGACCCAAATATATTCCTTTCAGAGTACCCCTTCCCCATACTTAATTGAGATAGTGTCCCCAGTGTCTCATAATACAATGCAAACTAGGCAAAGAAGAAATAAAGGAATAAAGATAAGAACTTCCCCATATGAAAGCAGTTTCCAAGAATAATAGCTGATTGCAGCGCCATCAGAAGTAAGGGTTTGTGAACCCTAAACAAAATTGAGCCAGCATGACCTAGAAAGAAAATCAAAACAAAAAGAATAAGAAGTTAACCTATCCTAAACATCCATCAGCAACATTAGAAATCAGCAGCAAGAGTCTTCCCACAAGGGGATCTCAATAAGAACAGACCATCAGATCACAAAGTCTAAAAGAAAATAAAAAAAAAAATCTCAAGTTAGATCAAATCCAGCAAGGTACATCACTTATCCCCCTCCTCATCATCATCTGCATCATCATCGTCATCCTCATCATCATCTTCATCATCATCTTCATCATCCTCTGCATCATCTTCTATATTCTCATCATCCTCATTGTCATCAATTTCCTCCTCATTATCGGAAGTAGCGACCGCTTCATCTTCAGAAGTCAATTGCTCAGCAACAACCGAAGCTTTCCCTTTCCTTTAATACACCTAGGCTGTGGAGTTTTCTCAGAAATAGTCCTCTCAGGTGAGGACTCATAAGTCGGAAGATTCCTAGGCGGTGGGGAAAAACACCCAGCAAGTGTCTGGAGAAAACTCCAAACGACTGTCCTAAATTTCTTATTCTTTAACCTTTCTTTATCATGCCTTCTTTCCGCCGCTTCGAACTCCTGTCTGGATAGTAGCACATCAGAACCACCAAGTGATCCCCGAAGAGAGCCAGCTAGATCGCTTGTGGTAGGTCGAGGAGGTGTAGTATACTCTCTAGAAGAACTCTGCCCCATATGTATCTTCTTGTCCCTAATGTCTGAAGGGGCCATCCAAAACAGGTTTAATATCAACCTTAACATCATCATGTGACGGGTCCTTCCAAATCTCCATCTACATGAGCAACTTAGTGATGTTACCTCCACAGAATATCCCCTTTGTCGGGGTGTTAGTAGCTTGGCGAATGAGAAAAAGTGCTAACTCAATACCAACATTGATCTGGCGTCTCTTATCAATGCTATATAAATAGCTCAGCTCAAAGTTATTCACCACTCCATTACTACTCTTTCTAGCACCAATAGTATGAGAGAAAATGTGGTGGATAATCTTGAAATCAACACTTACCATGGTAGACGCTTTAAATCTAGATGGCTCATACCGAATAGCACAATCACACAACTCCTGCCAGTAATCTTGAGGCTCCACTGTTCGGGGTAGAACCACTGGTAAAGAATGAAACTCAAATGATGTAATTTCCTCTTGAGTGTGCAGACCCATATACTGGCAGAATTGAGCTAAAGTAATCTTGTACACTTTCCCAAAAGCTTGAAATGACAAAACATCCTCGTCGATTGACCTATCATCCTCCTCCTCATGTCTTAAAGTGGAAAGCACCTCTAAAGTAATACTCCTATAAGTAGGAGTCCGAATAGCAAACAGTTGTTCCCATGGTCCCAAAGACAAAAGCTCATGGATCTGTTGTTCCTTGCCATACTCAGCAAGCATGGGCTAATTTACGTACTTATGAGCTCCAAAAGGCTTCTTGTCCAACCTAATTTTCCTAGCTTTGCTCCACAGTTGATCAGACAATAGTGGACTAGCCTTTTTAGATTGTGAGACCTTTCTTTTCTTTGAAGGTGGTGCTGAAGTAGATTGAGAGGATTTAGACTTCTTGTTTACTTCTTTCGTTCTTGCCATCCTACATGGAAATGAGAGAACAAATTTGAGTATAAAAAGAGATACAAGAACTCAAAATTATAGCACAAGAAGTCTATAAATCATGAGAAGTAACATTAAGAACATGAAGATGAAAGTGGAACAAGTGTGTGAAAGTTGTATAGAAACTGTGTATACACTAGTCATTGTACACGATTAGTGTAGGGGTAGTGTACAACCAAAAAAAATGTAAAATTTAAAATCAACACGAACGCGGGAAAATCACTCGTGTAAGAACTCATGTTGAAAATTATGGTTGTCACTAAAACAATAAACCAACTTCAATCACTAAAAATTCAACCAATTTTCCTTCAAATCCCAATTTTCGCACAAAACAAATCCTAGATTTGCGATTAGGATGATATAGCAAGAATTCCTCCAAACTAACATGTGCATTGTGTATTAGAATGATCTAATTGCACTAAAAACACTAAAGCCCAAAATCTCACATGAACCCTAAATTTATACTTGTGCGTGAAATCATGCATGATTAGAGCAAAGGAAAATATAACTAGCGCTTCAAAAATGATCAACAACAACACGCATACACCATCAATATAATCACACTTCACCCAAATTCATCTCAACTCCGTAAAGCTCCAAAACTCTACAACTTTCGCATGGCTAGACGAACTAAAAGAGAACACTTAATGAGGAATAGGAAGAGATTGATTACATACCTTTGTTGATGATGATGATACCCGATCGTGAGCCCTATAGTGTGGTAATGGTGTGGTTGTGTAAGGGAGTAAGAGGAGTGTAGTGTAGGAACAAGAAAGAGAAAGTGAAATAATATAATGACCAGCATGTGCGTGAGTTTCAAGGAGTGAATGCTGGACGTACATGAGCCGAGCTACACGGGTCGTGTAAGATGACTCGTGACACCACAGTGGCAGTATCTCCATACACGCTCTCCTACACGAGTCATGTATAACGACTTGTGATTCCATAGTTCACCATTTTTTGTACACTGCTTAATACACGAGTCGTGTAGAACAACTCATAACTTTACAGCGCCTATGATCTTGAACACGACAATGTACACGAGTCATGTAGATTGACTCATGACTTCATAGTAGCTACGGAAACATACACTACCCTTATACACGAGTAGTGTAGAACGACTCATGAAAGCACAGTAGCTAAAATTCATACACTACTCTAATACACTGGTCGTGTACTCTGGTAGCGTACACTGGGAGTGATTTTTTTTTTTTTAATCCTAAGTGTCAAAGGTTAAAATAATGCATATGATAGAATACTTACCTAGAACACTTAGCAATTTGAAATCCTCCTCTTTACCTTCCTTGGTTGATTTTCCCCACTTAGCATGAAAACTCAAGTTCTCTTTCGACTATGGCTCAACAATCTGCAAAACGGGATGTTAGGATAGAAAAGCTAGGAAAAGAAAAACTTACCTATCAAAGTCAGACATGGGTTGCCTCCCATGAAGCGCTGTTGTTTAACGTCGTTGGCTCGACGTTCTCAAGCTCTTCAAAGCTAATTATCTGGTGGATGGAGTTTAAACTCCTCCCGGTCCTCGTTTTCTGCTCCTCCTCCTAAGTACAATTTGACTCTTTGGCCATTCACCTTAAACGTGCCTTGCTCAGGATGCTCCAATTCCACAGCACCATGTGGAAAAATTTGCTTTACCAGAAAAGGCCCGGACCATCTCGATTTCAACTTGCCCGGGAAAAGCTTCAACCGGGAGTTAAATAAAAGCACTTGATCCCCTACCTTGAACTTCTTTGGATGACGAATGTGTGCATCATGAAATCGTTTCGTTTTCCTTGTAAAGTTTCATATTTTCATATGCAGTCATCCTCCATTCATCTAATTCATTCAGCTGAAATTTTCTTTTGAGTCCCGAAGAACTTAAATCAAAGTTCACTTGCTTGATTGCCCAATACGCCTTATGTTCAATTTCCACCGGAAGGTGGCACGCTTTCCCATACACCAATCTATAGGGAGTAGTCCCCAAAGGTGTTTTGTAAGCAGTCCTGTATGCCCACAAGGCATCATCTAGTTTCTCCGCCCAATCTCTTCTGTGATGACTAACCGTCTTTTCAAGGATCCTCTTCAACTCTCGATTTGACACTTCAACTTGACCGCTTGTCTGAGGATGGTAAGGTGTGGCGATTCGATGAGTAACCCCATATCTCCTCAAAACTTTTTAATTGAGAGTTACAGAAATGTGTTCCTCTGTCACTAATAATAGCTCTAGGAAATCCAAACCTTGAAAACTTTTTCAAGAATTTACATACTACCCGGGCATCATTGGTGGGTAAAGCTTGAGCTTCCACCCATTAGAAACAGTCTACTGCCACTAGTATGTATTTATTCCCGAAAGATGTGGGAAGCGGTCCAACAAAATCAATGCCCCAAAGATCAAATACTTCACATGCCAAGATATAATTCTGAGGCATTTCATCCCGTCTAGATGTATTTCCTATTCTCTGGCATCTATCACAAGAAAGAACAAAACAGCATCTTTAAAAATTGAAGGCCAATAAAAACCTACCTCCATAACTTTATGCGCTGTCCGTTGGCACTATAATGTCCCCCAGTAGGGCCTGAATGGCAGTCAAATAGAATCTTCCAACCTTCCTCATGAGTCACACATCGTCTTATGACTTGATCTGCACAAACCCTGAAAAGAAAAGGATCCTCCCAGTAATAATGTTTTAAATCAGAGAAAAACTTCTTTTTAGCATGGCGATCCAAATCATCAGGGAGAATTCCTGCAGCAAGATAGTTAGCAATATCAAAACCATGGTAATTTAGTACTCAAACGCTCACAAACTGCAAGAAGTCTTTCTTCAGGAAAATTGTCATCAATGTCTTCCTCATCAGGGTCACTTAATTGCGGATTTTCCAACCTTGACAAATGATCTGCCTAAGTTTTCTGCTCCCTTTTTATCACGGATCTCTAAGTCAAATTCTTGTAAAAGCAAATCCATCGGATCAACCTAGGTTTAGCATCAGTTTTGGACAACAGAAACTTCAAAGCAGAATGATCTGTATACACAACAACTTTAGATAAAACAAGATAAGATCGAAATTTGTCGAAAGCAAATACTACCATAATTCTTTCTCTGTTGTGGTATAGTTCTCCTGAGCACTGTTGAGCGTCTTACTGGCGTAGTATATTGGTTGGAAATGCTTCTCACGTCTTTGTCCAAGGACAGCACCCACAGCAAAGTCACTCGCATCACACATTAGTTCAAATGGAAGGTTCCAATCAGGAACTATCATGATCGGAGCGGTTGTCAACTTCGCCTTCAAAAGATTGAAAGCATCAAGGCATTCTTCAAAATCAAAGGCAACATCCTTCTCCAATAGCCTTGTCATGGGCGAGCTATTTTGGAGAAGTCCTTAATGAATCGTCGATAAAAACCGGCATGTCCAAGAAAACTTCTAATGGCCTTCACTGAAGTTGGAGGTGGAAGTTGTTCAATGACTTCAATCTTTGCTCGATCGACTTCAATCCCTTTCTCCGAAACCTTGTGCCCAAGCACAATACCTTCCCTACACATAAAATGGCATTTTTCCCAATTAAGTACCAGGTTGGTTTCTTCACAACGGATCAAAACCTTCTCCAAGTTAGCCAAGCATTCACCAAATGAATTCCAAAGACCGAGAAATCATCCATAAATACTTCCATAATTTTTCCACCAAATCATCAAAGATTGCTAACATGCACCGCTGAAATGTAGCCGGTGCATTACAAAGCCCAAAGGGCATCCTCCTATAGGCATAAGTGCCATAGGGACAGGTGAATGTTGTTTTCTCTTGATCCTCTGGAGCTATAGGTATTTGGAAGTACCCGGACATCCCATCAAGATAACAATAGTACATATGTCCGGCAAGCCTCTCTAACATCTGATCTACAAATGGCAGAGGGAAATGGTCCTTTCTGGTGGCTTCATTTAGTCTTCTATAGTCTATGCAAACTCGCCATCCAGTTACAGTTCTCATTGGAATGAGTTCATTTTTCTCATTTGGGACCACAGTCATCCCTCCTTTCTTGGGTACCACTTGTGTTGGACTAACCCAAGAACTATCAGATATAGGATATATCATCCCAGCATCAAGTAGCTTTATGACTTCCTTCTTAACCACATCCTTCATATTCGGGTTTAGCCTTCTTTGGGGTTGAACAACAGGCTTGTAACCTTCTTCTAACAAAATTTTATGAGTACAGAAGGATGGATTAACCTTTATATCAGAGATCTTCCAAGCAATTGCTCGCTTGTGTGTTTTGAGGATCGAAATCAGTTGCTCTTTTGTTCATCATGATAAGTCTGAAGCAATGATCACTGGCAGCTTAGAATCCTTCTCCAAGAAGGCATACTCAAGAAAATTTGGTAGCTGCTTCAATTCAAGCACCGGTGGCCTTCAATAAAGGTTTCAGTCGTGCTTCATTGTTCTTCTTCAATTCTTCAAACCCATTCTGAGGTATGAATTGCTCTGTAGCATCCAACTGCTATATAGCTCTTACCTCGTTCGTCACTTCTTTCTTTTCATTGTGTCAAACTCAATTCCATTTCATCTCTGCTTATAATTTCTTCAATGTGATCAGACACTGAGGAATCCACAACATCAATTGAGTAACAGGAGTCAGCAGATCCCATCGGATGTTTTAATGCTGCAGAAACTGTTACCACCAATTCTTCATCTCCAACTCTAAGTGTAAGCTTCCCTTCCTCAACATCTATCACTGCTCTTGCTGTGGCTAAGAAAGGTCTACCCAAAATCAAGGGTATATCCCTATCTTCATCCATGTCAAGTATCACAAAATCTACAGGATAAATGAAGTTGCCAACTTTCACTAGAACGTCTTCAATAATTCCTCTTGGAATTTTTACAGAACGATCAGCTAACTGAAGACTCATGCGAGTGGGCGGGGTTCAGTTAAGCCCTCAAGGCCTAGTTTCTTGAAAAAGGAGTAAGGCATGAGATTAATACTTGCCCCAAGATCAGCCAATGCTTTATCAACAGATAATTCCCCCACAACACATGGAATAGTGAAACTTCCAGGATCTTTCAACTTTGGAGGTAACTTATTCTGAATAATCGAGGAGCAATTTGCTCCTACTTCAATTGTAGAGACATCCTCCAACTTCCTCTTGTTAGACAAAAGTTCTTAAGGAACTTAGCATATTTGGGCATTTGAGAAAGAGCTTCCACAAATGGAAGATTAATGTGAAGTTGCTTGAACAGATCCAAGAATTTATCAAACTGTTCTTTATCCTTTTTCTGATGAAGACGAGCAGGATATGGTATTTTAGGTACATACTCTTTAACTGCTTGAGGTTGTTTCTTTTCTGGCTCAGCTGTGCCCTTCTCAGAATTCTCATTTCATTAACTTCCTTCTCCACATATTGCTCAGGCTCCTCCTCACTTCTGCTCGGAATTCTTTACCACTTCTCAAATTAATGGCTTGCACCTGTTCCTTAGGATTAGGCTCGTATTCCCAGGAAGAGATCCTGGCTGTCTTTCTGAAAGCAGTTTGCCATTTGGCCAATTTGTTGTCCAAGGTGAATAGAAGCTTCTTGATTTCGATGACGTGCATCAGAACTCTGGATAAACTGTGTTAGAAGTTCTTCCACATTTGGCTTCTTCTCAGGTGGTGGAAGAGCAGGAAGTTGTTGATGCGTTGGTAATTGTTGCTGTGCAGCTTATGAAACCCAGGTGGAAAATTGGGTCTTTGTGCATTCTGGTTGCTCCAAGAAAAATTTGGATGATCTCTCCAACCTCGATTATATGTATTGCTATAGGGATTATAGTTTCCGGTTCCTCTGTCAATTTGTTCACAAAATTCGCTCCCTCCATGCTTGGCTAACACCAGGAACATAAGAATCTCCCATTGAAAATCTGAAAAGCCCATAGGAAAATTACATTGAGGTGAAGCATCCATATTTGGCATATGACTTGGCCTGCATTTGACATAGGTTGCATTCTACTCATTTGAGCTGTAAGTGATGCAACTTGTGCTTGAAGTTGAGCAACTGCATCTGACTCATGATTGGCAGTTACTTGCCTCGGTTTATTTCTTTCACTATGCCAACAATGTGTTTCTTGCCATATCTTCTATCAGATCATATGCCTCAGGAGCGCTTTTCTTCATCAGACTTCCACCAGCCACTGCATCAATCATAATCTTCAATTGATCACCAAGGGAAAAAAAAATTCTAACCAGATCATGAAGAGAAATTCCATGGTGAGGACAACGCCTAAGGATTTCCTTGAACCTCTCCCAAACCTCATAGAGTGATTCACCCTCATACTGACGAAAGGAGAGTATATCATTTCTCAATTGTATTGTCTTGCTTGGTGGGAAAAATTGCTCCAAAAATTTCCGTGCCACTTGATCCCAATTGGTTAGGGAATGAGGGGTAGTGAATTTAACCAGTTGCTTGCCTTATCCCTAAGAGAAAAAGGGAATAGTCTAAGGCGTATTGCATCATCGGATACCCCATTACTCTTAACGGTGGCACATATCTGTAGAAATCTTGACAAATGATCGTGTGGATTTTCAGAAGCTCCTCCTCCAAATTGATTTACCTGCACCATCTGAATTAGAGCAGGCTTCAGCTCAAAATTATTCGCTTGTATTGCAGGCCATGCAATAGGTGGAGCGACTCCTTCAACCGTGGGCATAAACAATCCCACATGGGTCTATGCACTTCATTTCCAGCAACTTGAAGTGGATTATTTCATTCCCACCAACTTGATTTGGATCATTCATTTCCTTGTCCTTCCATGGTTTCCAAAGTCTCTAGATTGGCTCTTCTTTCTCTTTGCCTCCTGTGAAATGTCCGGTCTATTTCAGGATCAAATTCAAAATTCTCCGATGAAGAACTACTTGTCATAAACTGCAAGAGATGAAAATGGATTAGATTTTTTTTTTAAATAAAAGAAGAGAAGAATATAAATAAAAAATGACTAAATTAGCAGCTAATAAGGCTTTCCTAATATTGCTAGATCCCCGGCAACGGCGCCAAAACTTTTGATGTGTGTATGATCACCAAGTATAAAATTTATAATCCAATTAATTCAAATCCACACAAGGCAGCGCACCTATCTTGTAGTATAAATTAACTCGGATGTCGTCCTAAAGATCTATGGGCAATTACTAGTAATACCCTTTCACTACTATCTAGTCTAAATTATCAAAAGATTGTATTAACCCTAATAATTAATTATGCTAATAATTGACAAACCCTAATTATAGAATATGAGAGCTTTCCTTAATTTAATTCAATTCACACAACAATGCCCCTAGTTTTGATCCACCCTAACCTTAATACTTATGATAAATTAACTGATGAAAAATCAAATCTTGAACTGCAGGGTTTCTAAATTAAACCAATTACTCTCTTCAAGTCAATTGATTCCTAATTTTACATGAGAAAATGGGAATCTCTTCCTTCACTCACGCCAATGTAAAATTGCATAAAACTCACAAACCCTAAATAAAGATTTAATCTTTATAGCAGAAATTCGAAGCCTCCCTATGTCTAGGTGAAACATGCAAATTTATCATTCATGTAAGATCTATCCTATTAGTTGAAATCTCTTTCTAACTAATAAGAATCAAACAAGCAATAATCCTGGCCAGAAAATTATCACAAGACAATTAAATCACATGAATGAATTCAAGATCAAAACTTTTCATCAATTGATAACAATTCAGAACATGAGTTAGGGTTTCACAAAACCTAGGGCATACAAATCTACTCTTCCATATGATAAACAACAGAAACAATAGATCTAGAAGAGTTTAAATAAAACATAATGACAAAAACCCCTTTTGAAACAATTGTTGTGACCGGATGTTTGTGCCGTCAATTCTCTTGAAAAGCTCTCCAAAAGACGAACTTAGGGTTAGAAAATGATATCTGACTCTCTCCTCTCTCAAACAATGAAAGAAGGCTGTATTTATACAAAATTGCATACACGGGTACCCTACACGACCGTGTAGGTCGGGGCGTGTACAACATAATTCCAGCGCATTTTCCTTTGTTGTCATGTGTACACTACTCATCCTACACTACCCGTGTAGCTGGGTCGTGTACATTGAAAAAGCTGATTTTTCTTCAAGTTTATCCTCCAAATCTACACTAGTAGTGTATAATTACTAGTGTATGACCAGCTTCATCTAGGCTCCATAATCCTTCAATAACTTGGTTTCTTTCATGATAAATCTCTTAAAAAGCTCCATTGTTCCATAATCATCCCTGAAACAAGTAATTAACCCAATAAAAGTTCTTTCCTTTAATGACTTACTCAAATAGCATATAAAATATGCTCAATAATGCACAAATAATGAGGGTTTAAGACACTTATCAGAGACAAAATATTCCGACAAATAATTGATACTAGAATAATACTAAGGTGTCCATAAAATATCATATAAAATTTTATTGGCACATAAAAATGTCAGTTATAGCTTATATACGCGTATTTTTATCTCTACCGGTAATTTATTTATCTTATTTATTATTCACTTACTATTCATTATATTCATCTTACTGTACTTTTTCTTATACATATTCTTACAACTCTTACACTATCCATAACTTTTCTTACACTCATCTAATTTATTTACTTTGTACTTTACTTTTCACATAACTTCTTCTTTACTCTCTCTCTCGCCCCCCTTTCTTTCTCCCTTTCCCTTAAATTCACTCTTGTTGCTACCCCCTTTTCTTTCTCTCATATTTTATTTATCTTTTTCTTTTGTTTTTACATCTTTAATTCCCTCTTTTTTCATCTATAAATAAATAACACCACATCCCTCTCTCATTTTCACACTTTTCTTTTCTTTCACCATAATAAAACTCTACCAAATTTTTTTCTCAACTTTTCTCTCTAAAGTTCTCTCAAGTTTTTTCCTTTCTTCCCATGCACGCTTCCTTCTTTTATATATCTTAAGTCAACACTAAACACCCTCTTCATGTATTATGTTTATGTAGCATGTATGTGTATGCTTTAATTGTTTTCCAAAAGTATTCCCATGATGCTTAATGCTAGGAATGGAAATATAAATGAAAATACATTTACATCATGTTACACATTATCATGTTTATGGTTATGTGCATGTTAAATTCTTATTGTCCATATGTTGATAGCTAATATAACTCTTTATATGTTTATGTAAGTATATAAGTATGTGTATTTTAAGAGCCTAAATGCTGCTAACCTAGCTTTATTTATTTCATGCACATATTTTATTTTATATTCCATATTTTTTATAAGACTAGTCCACTTTTAGTCTTGGACTTGTCCATATGCAAGTTCGAAGTAGATTGAGTAATTCAAGTCTCGGGGAGCCTTGACACCATTCTAAGATTGCCATGTTTTTTTTTATAATTATATTTCTTGTTTTTGTTTATGAGACTGAAAAATTTCAAGTCTTGTGAAGTCTTAATAAGACGTCCAATTTTATTTCTTTATGCTTTGCTTTTATTTATTATGTATGGTGACTGGATTATTTCAAGTCCCGAGAAGCCTTGACCATAATCTAAGACTTCCATACTTTTATTTTGATTTCTTGTATTTTCATTCATTTTCTAGTTTATTTCTTATTTTTAATTGATCTTGCTAAAAATTATAAAAATAAATAATGTAGTTAAGTTCATGTACATAGATGCTTATAGTGATATTGATAAAGAAAGTACTTAAAATTTTTAATGTTCATAATTCTTTGTTATACAAATATTTTTTTTCTAAATCTATTTTCAAAGTCTTGTGAACCATTTAAACAAAAATGAATTTTTTTTAAAAGAAAATCAACCTCCTAATTTGAAAAAAAAAATGTTGTGGCCCCATGTAATGCTTGGGAAAAATTTTACAAATTGAAATTCTTTTCTCAAATATACCTGAGAGTCATTTTCATCAAGAGAGAAAATTTAGAATAAGTCATTTACTTAATTTTCCTCACATGCTAAAACTTAAAACATTTTAAAGATAATACAACTTAGGATAATTTTTCTCTACAAACACATAGAGATTCATGTTTTGAAAAATAATATTAAAAGAAGTTTCTTATGAAAATGAAATATTCATGGATTCACATGAAGATAAAACCATGATTTTTAGTTAATCTTCACATTTACAAAAAATCTAAGAATTGAAATTTTATTTAAAAACAAAAAGTAAATTTTCCATAAACTTAACTTTTCAACCTTCCATAAAAGATTATTTTATAAAATTTATATTTTGAGACAACATCACCACGATCATGCATGTGATATGACTCATTATCACTGCGATATGATTTCTAAAGGTAGATATATTTTATACTTGTCTTAGGAAGTGCAAATGAAGTAAAATTTTGAAAATATAAAAGGAATAAGGTTTGGAATGGTCTAGATGCATTTTGTAACATCCCATTCTAAAACTTAATGATCCTAAATGCTAAAAATAACCTTAAAAATGGATAGAGCATTCGAAGTACGTAGAAAATGACTACTTGTATGCAAAATTTCGAGTTAATATGAACAAATTATTATCATTTTAAGTTTGAGCTTTTGAAACTGGGGGAAATGTAGCGAATAAAATAAATAGAGTTAGAAATTTAAGTAGAACCTCAATGAAATACCCATTCCCTTTTTTTTTTTTTGTTTAGGTGATGACAAGTTTGATGTACCTTTCCACGATGACTACTTTGATTGAAGTTTTTGAAGAAATGGCTGAGTGAGTTTTTCCTCTTAATTGTGTTTGTAAAGTAGTTGTACTAACATGTTAAGGAAAGATAAAAGTGGATATGTCTTGGGTTTATCAGGATAAAGCATGTGTTTCTTTACTTGCGTGATTAAGTGAATACTAAGCATGTGTAACCCTAGAATGTTTGCTTAATTATGCTTATCCATTTATATGCTTGGTTGCTTGATCGTTACCAATCGTAGGTTTAATAAATTAAATACATGTTCCTAGTTGCAACTATGATGCAATAGACAAGTATACCTATCGTAAACGCAATATAATGTTGAGCACAGGGACTTCCGCAGGGAGCTACTAATTACTAGTACTAACTTTGTCCCTATTATCTAACCATCGATTAAGAATGATCAGGATCATAGACTTTTAACTAATTAACTACTGAAATTATGCTAAACTAATCTAGATTCAAGCTTCAACAAGGAATAAGGATTAAATCAATTATTAGAAACAACCTAGATCTCATTCTACTCCTCTCTTATCATGTGAATCATTGGACTAAAGACCAGACTTATTGAGTTCTTATGCTGCAGAGTTCCAGAATGTAAACTAATAACTTTCTCAAGTTAAAAGCTAATAAAACTCTAGATATATCTGTTAGGATCTCGCCTCAACTAATAGCAATCTAGAATCACATTAACCACATGAACCCATCCATTAGTTAACCAGAGTATAGAAGATTTTTGCTATTCTATCTCTAGAAATGTAAGCAAATCTCATCCATTGTATAGATCCCATCATAAAAGCAACTTTCAATTAACTTAAATGATATCAAACATAAATTCATACTCCAGATACATGAATCTATGATAATAATGAAGAACAAGCAATGGAACATAAGAACATGAATAATTTCATTAAGAACAATTCCTCATCACATGACAAGTGGTTCAATGAGATCTAGATTCGTAGTCTACTCTCTTATAATATTAAAAATGAACATACAAGGAGTAAGAGAGAAACGGAGTTCATGATTACAACCCTCAAAGATTTGGTCTTGAATGCTTCAATAGATTGGGTCTTCTTGGCTTGTTGTTTGTAAAGAAAAATATAAAATCTCCTAAAAAACGAAACCCTAGCAGACTTATTTTTTTTTCTCATAAAGGTGTATATATATATATATATATAGCTACAAGACACTAGAGGAGAGAGAAAAGTCGGGCAGGAGGAAGTTTGGCTCACCATGCCCCTCACCATGCCCCATGCCCTTTTGGCATGGGGCGTGGTGGATTCTGTCTTCATTTCTCCTTGTTTTCCTTGTTACTTTGGCTTATTTTCATCACATTTGAATTTGTAGAACCTGAAAGCAACATATTGATCAATTAAGTAACAGTTTAGATGATTTCCCATCAAATAACAATTAAAAGACTCCACAAATCATCCTAGAATTAAAGGTATTATGACGATTATCATTGCTATGTGTTTAAATTAATTGATCATCCTTAATGAACTTAATATGGATTGGTGTTAATAAAAGAAATATTCATGCATAGCATTGGTCGAGTCACATTCAGAAGGTTATTGCTCCTACGCGTAGAGCTGGATAGGCTGTAATCATGGTGGGACATGGACCTTACTCCTTCCAAGAGAATCCACATCGCTCGGAGAATGTGACCCTTGGTTCAAAGCCATGCTAGCTGAATGTTATGGGCGAATGCCTAAGGATTAGCAGTAGAGGATCATGGAGACCCTCATAAACAATTTCCTAACCCTTGATATAAAGGATGTAACTCAGCTTTATATATAAGTTACGGATAACTATACATATTTGTGATTTTCATGTGATTATTGTATGAGCATAGCATATGCTTTAACTAACAAACTTGTTTGCTTATTTATGTTGGTGCGATTAATGGAGAAATATCTCACTAAGTATGATGTAAGCTTATAACTCCATAGATCTTGTTTGAAACGGGAATACTTGAGACTTTAATCAAGGAACAAGACGACAAGAAAATCACTAGTGGATTTTAAGATTATAGTGAAAGATCGTGGAGCCTAGGATGATGTATCATTTGAAAAACCTTTTATGATAAATTCTTTTACTTTAGAGATTATCATGTATAGCTATACTATTCAAATCAATTGTGAACATTTGTGGGGGTATGCTCTTAAGAAATGTAATATGCTTTGTTTAAGTTTAATAATATATAGTTCTCTTGCTTTGCTATTTAATTATTATTATCATAAATTATGCTACCCTAATGAGTTCCCTTTGTTGTAAAGTAAGTCTTATTCATAATATAGAAGTCTTTACATAACTAAGATAGTTATTCCTAAGCTTTAATATTGTATATGGTGAACTGCCACGTTTAGGGTTCTTATTGGGGTGTAATAAGTAAGAGATTTAAGTGCTATGAGCAAAGGGAACTTCTTAGAGTACTCAAGACACATGAATTGATCAAGAGGCAAGGAAAGGAATCGAGCAAAGAGGCCATTGCATTAAAAGCTATAAGTCATCACTCTAATGATGATGATGATGAGATGATGAGGAGGAGGAGGAGGAGGAGCTTGCTTTAATGGCTAAGCAGTTCATTAAGTTCATGAAATTCAACAACAAGATAAAGAGAAAGAATGATGATAGTAGCTTCTCAAGATATAAAAAGGAAAAGAAAGATGTGATAACATGCTTCAAATGTCACAAGTCAGGACATATCCAACAATATGGTCCAATACTCAAGAAAGCATCTAAATGATCCAGGAAGGAAGCTCTCATTGTATTTGGAGTGATGATGATTCAAGTGACTTGGATGAAAATGTGTGCTTCATGGTACTGGATGATGAGGCAAGTTCTTCATTCCTCACTCTTATGATGAACTTGTAACCATGTATAATGATCTATGTAAAGAAGTAGTGAAATTGCAAAAGAAAAATAAAGCCTTCATAGAAATGATGTCAAATGTAGGAAAGGAGATTGAAGTGTTCAAAAGGGAATATGACAAGTTAAAGCATGAAAATGAAAACTTAAATAAAGAGAATGATTATTTGAAACTTCAAAATGGCAAGTTAAAAGAGGAAAATGAAGAAACTAAAAATTGAAGTTGATTTGTTAGAAATAGAAAATAAGACTTTAAAAGGTGATGATATCAATAATTGTGATAATGCATGCTTAAAAGAGCTAGACGCACTAAGAAATGAAAGTATCATGCTAAAAGCTAGCTTAGATGATTCAAAAGCAATAATAGTCAAGCTCACTAAAGGAAAAAAAGAACTTGAACACACTTTTTGGAAGTCAAAAGTGTGATTGAAACAAATACAGAATTGGCTATAATATAGATAATAGTTGCAAGCCCTATAAAACTTGATTTGTGAGAGCTACTTATGGAACTTGCAATTATTGTGACAAATTTAGCCATGTTGCACACAATTATGCGATAAGGAAGACTATGCATTTGAATCATAGAAATAAGCTAGTTTGGGTTTCTTAAAGAAGGAACTTTTGTTGCACCTAACAAAAAAAAAAAAATCCAAACTCAAGGGGATATAAAAGAAATAATCTCTTGTTTTATAGGAATCTTCTAGTAAATAGAGATTTAATTATTAAGAATGTGCTTTTAGTTGATAGTTTAAAGCATAACTTACTTCGTATTAGCCAATTGTGTGATAATGGCTTTAAAGTAGCATTTTTTACCAATAAAAGCTCTATTTAAAAATTGATAATAATTAAGCTCATTTTCTACGGTATAGAGAAATAAATATTTATTAAATCAATCTAGACGATTTCAATTTTCAATTTTTCATATAATATATGTCTATACTCTCAAAACGAAGATAATTGGTTATAGCATAGAAAATTGGTGCATGCAAACATGGATGTAACTTCAAAATTTATTAAAAAGAATCTTGTCATGAGATTACCAAAAATAAATTTTCAAAAGGACAACATTTGTTAAACATGGCAAACTAAGACTCCCTTTAAGTCTAAAGATGTAGTTTCCACTTTTAGGCCATTAGAACTATTGCAACTGGACTTATTTAGACATATTCAAATCTTAAGTTTGGGTGGCAAAAAATATACATTGGTTATTATCGATGACTTTACTAGATATACGTAGAATTTCTTCCTATCATCTAAAGACGAATCAAATAATATCTTTTTTAGATATTGTAAGAAAGTCTAAAATAAAAAAGTTTAGTAACTATTTGTAGCGATTGTGGGGGAGAAATTAGAAATTTTGAAATGGATGATTTTTGTAGCAAACTTGGAATTGAACATACTTTTTCAGCACCTGAAATACCACAACAAAATAGAGTAACCGAAAGGGAAAAAAAATTAAACTTTAATTGAAATGGCTAGAACCATGTTGTATAAAAATAACCTACCCAAATATTTTTGGGTCAAAGCCGTTAATACCGCATGCTACACATCTAATAAAGTTTTCATTAGACCAATTATTAAGAAAACCCCCTATGAGCTTTGAAAAGGAAGAAGATCTAACATCTCTTATTTTCACCTTTTGCACTAAAAGCCACATTTTGAACAATGGAAAAGATCAACTAAATAAATTTGATGCTAAAAGCATGAAGATATTTTTGGGTTATTCACTAACTAGTAAAACTTATAGAGTTTTCAATAAAAAAACCTTGGTTATGGAAGCATCAATTCATGTTCCTTTTGATGATACATTGCCTCATGTGTGTTCAAGTGATGATATGGATAATGTATGTACTGATTTTGAAAAGTTTTCACTCGAAACCAATGATAATGTTAAAGTAATGGAAGTAAGAAATGAATGTAGAAAGACACTTCTAATGAATCAATCAGTCACAGCCTTCCTAAAGAATGGAAATATACTAAATCACATCCAACGAATCTAATAATAGGGTGCAAATAAGATCATCTATAAGAAACATGAGTAATCCAATCGTCTTATCTCAGGCCGAGCCTAAAAATGTAGAAGAAGCTTTAAAAGATGATTTTTGGATACAAGCAATGCAAGAAGTTAAATCAATTCAAAAGAAATGAAGTTTTGAATTTAGTTCCTAAACCTAGTAGTAAACTGGTTATTAGAACTAAATGGGTTTATAGAAACAAACTTAATGAAGCTGGAATAGTAACTAAGAACAAAGCTCGGTTAGTAGCTAAAGGATATAATAAAAAAGAAGGCATAAATTTTGATGAGATCTTTGCCTCGATTACTAGATTAAAAGCGATTAAGATGCTTTTGGCATTTGCGACTTTAGAAAATTTTACACTTTTTCAAATGAATGTCAAAAGTGCTTTCTTAAATGGCTTCATCAAAGAAGAAGTTACATAGAGCAACCACCAGTTTTGAAAATAGTGAATTTCCCGATCATATTTATAAATTGAAACAAAGCTCTTTATTAACTTAAGTAAGCTCTGAGAGCTTGGTATGAAAGGCATAGTAGCTTTTATTAAATAAAGGATTTTCTAAAGGAAAAATTGATACAACATTATTTATCAAAAATCACAAGTCAAACGCATTGATTATACAAACTCTATGTGGATGATATTGTGTTTAAAGCTACTAGCATGAGTCTTATAAATGAATTTGTTGAGTCCATGAAAAATGAATTTGAAATGAGCATGATGGGAGAACTCAATTATTTTTTAGATCTTCAAGTGAAGCAAAATGAAAACGGAACCTTCATTAATTAATCAAAATATACCAAAGAACTATTAAAAAGATTTAAAATGGATAATTGCAAAACTAGGCCTACACCTCTAAGCACCTTGATAAAGATGAAGTTAGAAAAAATATATGTGAAAAACTATATAGAGGCATGATAAGGATTTTGTTATATCTAACAGCTTCTAGACCGGACATCATGTTCTCAGTATACTTATGTGCATGATTTCAATCTTATCTAAAAGAGTCACACTTGAGTGTAGTAAAACACATCTTCAAGTATTTTGCGGGCACCATTGAACTTGGCTTGTGATATATGAAGTTTACTTCTTTTGATCTAGTTAGATACTCCGATGCTGACTTTGTTGGGTGCAAAGTTGATCGGAAAAGTACAAGCGCCACATGTCACTTCCTTGGAAACTCCTTAATATCTTCGCACTCAAAGAAGCAAAATTCAATTGTACTCTCAATAGCCAAAGCTAAATATGTGGCTATCGGTAGTTGTTGTGCGCAAGTTTTATGGACGAAACAAGCATTGTAGGATTATGGGCTAAAGTATGATAACTTCCCGATTCGATGCGATAACACTAATGCTATCAATTTGACAAAAAATTCAATCTAACACTCGAGGACTAAGCATATCGAAATTAGACATTATTTCATTAGAGATCATATTCTAAATAATAATATTAGCTTGGATGTTGTTGACAAAAATAATCAAATTACTGATATTTTTATCGAACCTTTAAGTAGGGATCAGTTTTGCATTTTGCGTAGAGAATTGAACATGTTCATGTAAGATGAGTTCTAAATATCGTGGAACTAAGTTAATGAACTTTTCTTTCAAAATATCTCATTTAAAACTTAATTTTGGGTTGATTAAGCTATTATCTATCAAAATATGCTTAAAAATGATATGTTTCGACAAAAGCTATGTGAAATTACTTTCAATTTGTCTGCTAAAATCTACAGAAGTAACTGGATCGTCGGTTTGATAGTTAACGGCTCACCAGTGTGCTTGACATAGGAAAGATCATGAAATACCCCAATTTTTACCAACTTAAATTAGAAATGTGATAATTAAATACTATGAAAATATAGGAATTTTGAATCTTATTTTAAATTTAACTTATTAATTGAATTTAGATAGTTTAGTCAATTGATTTTCATAAACTATAGAATATAATTGGATAATTTAATTAGTAAATGGACTTAATTGAAATTAGGAATTCCGATACCACAAATACCCACTTCAACTTATCAAATTACTTCAATTTCCTTTCTCCAACATACCAAGCTATCAATTCCTTTCAATTATCGACTTTAAACCAATTTCTCAAGTTAAATTATCTAAATTCATAATTCACTAAAATTAAACCTTAATCTAAATTTAAATTAGATTCGAGTCAATAACTCACTAACTATATAGCTAAGGTTATAAAAATCAAGTGTAGTATGACCCGAATAATTTTTAGGGTCTATTAGGTAGTAAACGATAGTTTAAAGATGAATCGCTAAGATTGAAAAATACGCGATAGAAATATAAACTAATCAATATCTACCAAACTAGTGCTTAAATAAAAATTTTGAATACGTAATCATGAAATTTAGAATTTTCTGAGTCTTTTGAGCGCAATAACTAATTTGACCTATCATGACTAGAAACCTTAATCACGTAAGTGAAAAAAATTTGATAATTTAACATAATTAGGAATAATAAATGAATTTAATTGAAAATAAAAATTCTAATGTCTTAAATGCCCAATTTAACCTATTAAGTAACATCAATTGGTTATTTCAACAAATTTAAATTAATCAAAACTTTATCTATCAATTTTAATCACCTAAAACCCTAAATATCCAATTTAGACATTTTAGTCTAAATTTCAACTCCTTAAATCCTAGAAATTTAAATCTAAATATTTGTTTTCAAATACCAATTCCTAAGCCCCTAAAACCCTAAATTTAAGTAAAATATTAAATTTCCTTTAATTAGATTTCTTAGAATTAATTTCTAATGCCAATTAGTTAATTCTCTTTCTTACTTCTTAAAATCCATTTCTAATTCCCTAAAGCCCATAACCTAAAGGCCTAATTCTTCTTCTAAAATGCTAAGCCCAATTATTCAAAGATCAAGCCCATTAAGCCATGAGAACATGAAATTATCATGCACACACACACATCCAATAAAAACCTAATGTCTAGAAATATCCAACATGTAAAATGACCAAAATTACCTTAACCAACTCTTGAAGTTTCTACACTTAGGAAAAAGACCAAAACACCCTCAATTAATTAAGCTAAAGTACCTATGTGCCCCTAAACCTAAGAAATTCTACACAAATCTACAAATACTATGAAAACCCACCTTAGGAAGTAATCCCACCCATTTTACATGGATTTTTGCAACAATTATCTCCCCAATTCACTCTAAAAAAGCTCCCTCAAAAACACTCCAAAAATACACAACAAAGTCCTCTTCAACATCAACACTCATAAGGTGAAAGGTAGGAGATATAGGTATTCAGGTTATCTATATCAACCCCTTGAGTAGTTGCTGCTACTCAGGACTCCCAGGTTCCCAGGGTGTTGCCGGAGTGTGAGTGCTCCACTGTTGTTTGCTATGCATTAATTTAAAGATATAAACAGTTTGATTGTTGCATTGCATTTAGAACATGTGTGTATGTCTATCTTGTGTGTGCTTATGTTGATATCGTATTGGGCTTCGGCTCATTCCTTCTTTTTTAGGTGATGATTTGGATGCTTGTGAATATCGAGTATTGGACGAATCTAAAGGAGCTTGTTAACAAGATGAGTGCCTAGGAATGTTAAACTGTTTATGCTATTGGCAAAAGTTATTGATCGTCTTTTCAAACTTATAAATTGATGAGGGCATATCTATGAGCCCATGGTTGTATTTTGAGATACTAAACACTGTATACTTTGAGATACCTGATGGTATGATATTTATTTATAAATGTTTGTCTACTCATAGGAGTAGCCTATTTGGAAATCATTTTGAGAAATTTACTTTATTATATGTAATGGTCTACTCATGAAAGTAGCCTATTTGGAAATCGTTTTAAAGAAATGTATTTCTTTTTCGTTGCAACTCTAGTTGTTTTCAAAATCCAATTCAACGATTTCAGAATCTAAAATTTGTTTAGCAACGGTCATGATAAACTGTAGATTAGGTTAGCCTTAATGTATAATGCGTAAGTGTTATACGTGTGGATGGCAGGCCTTGAACCAAATTCGGGGTGTAACAGATCAAGAGGCTCAATAGCCTTTGTTGGTTTAAATGTTTTTAATGGCTCGCTGGTATATTTTTGTGGGCATGAACTAGGGCTCAATAGCATCTGTTCTCTCTTCTTTTGTTTTCTTTCTCTCACTGGCTCGCCGGTCCATGTCTTTTAAGATGCATATATAAATCTTTTCTTCTTTCTCTTTGTTCATTACTTCCTATTTCTTCTCTTTTTCGTATCCTTTCTCTCTTAAACCTTAAAATCCATCTCCCTTTTCCTGTCAATCTTCTTCTAAACACTCACTCAAATCCTCCACTACTCTTCCCACCTACCATCTCTAACATACCCCTTTCTCTCATTACCAGCTTTTCTCTCTCTTCCACCATTTCTTCTTCATAATGCCTCCAAGGACTACCCATGGATGTGCTCCACCTCCTCCACTTGCTTTTGATGGATTCCTCTTCCCCTTTAAGAAGCATTTGAATAGGTATGGTTTATTTCGTGACCTTTCTATAGATGTGGGTAGGAACTATAATGTAGAAGTGTTAGAGTATTTTCGTATTACTCACTTACCTAGTGTAGTACTAAATAATATTTTGAATACTATGTTGTTTCCGGTCGAGGTTAATGAAGAGGCTATTAGGTTGCTTTATTGTAATTTGACTAATTATTTAGAAGGTGATGGGAGCCTGGGTGTTGGAATAGAGACTGGTTTTAATAGTTTAAATTTTGTGAGACATCAACTTTATTCATATCTATGTGGAAGGAAACTTGAGATCTTACATCATGATATGTAGTATGATAGATGTTGATAGTTCTAGCATTAGAATGCCAAATACTATTGATAGAGCTCAATTTTATGAGGAATCGTTTACTGTATCTGACATGGGTCATTTTGGTGCAAACTGCATAATTTGTATTCCTCTCGTCTTTCCCTTAGGCGTTGGATTCTCCTCCAGTTCTTAACTGACGATTATGTTCCCTATCAAGGACAATAGATTACTATAACCCAACAAGGCTTATGGCTTATGGTACACATCTTGAGAGGAGATAGAATACATTTATCTTATATATAAGACCTTTAAGAATGTAACCAACAAACTTGCTCAAGCTATTCCTCTTGGAAGTAGGTTGATTACTCATCTGTAAGGAGCAAAGGAGTAGAGTTCCATATTGAGACTCGCCCTATTTAGGTTCCCACCATCTCTTTCAATACTATTAGTTCATGGACCTGGAAAAGGAAAGATAGTAGATGGGTGCATAAGAAACCTTTAAAACCATTAGTTGGTGGCGGTGCTCTTCTTTCTGGTTTAGGTATGGACACGGATTCGGATGAAGATGAGCCTCCTATTCTAGCTTCTAGTTCATTTAAATCTTCCCTTCTAGAGCTTTGTGATCGTATGGTTTCTAGTTTGCTTCCATACAAGCCCAGATTTCTGGCCTCTGCTCTAACTTTTGGTCCCTCAGCTCCAACATTCAAAGGTTCATGGACCATTTCTATAGCATTCGTCCTTGCCTACCTCTAACTGATGATCTTCCAGCCTGATCTTCCTTTTCTCTTATTTATATTGGCTGCTTTTTTTTTTTTTGAACACCTATGTTCTCTTATATTTTTGTAATGCCTTTTATGAAGATCTCTTTATTGGATGACCTTAACTTCTATAGCTTATTATTATGGCTGGATCTCTTGGTTGAAATAAACTTGTATGTTGATTTTGCTATGTTTTATGCTGTCCACTATGGCTTACTATTATATACTATCTTGTATGAAGTTTCTGATGAGGTCAACGGGGGAGAAATATGGTCAACTATGTTTTAAACCCCTTTTTTCAAAGAAATCCACTTGCTCCATGCTTAAAGTATTTGCTATAACTTAAACTTGCTAAACTTTTTGCACCAGATACTAAATTGTGGGGGAGTAATTGTTGACGGGGAGCAAAAAGCTTTTACATAACTTTTGCCCTCATCAAAATGGGGTAGATTGTTAAACTGATTATTTCTACATCTGATTTTGATGAGAATAAAAGTTATGAAAATCATATACTAAATGCACACTATTTATTTAAGACTAATAGATTATTTCCAATTGATTAAAACAAGGCCATCAAAATAGAATAATCTATTGTCTTTAAAGTTAAAGGAATCTATGCATATGTGCTTTGAGTTTATGCTTATAGGGCTTACATTGATAGGCGAGCCAGTACAAATCAAGACTACACAGCTTGTATTGCAGTCTTTTTTGAAGCTGCACATTTTCTCATGTAAGGGCACTAACACTAGACTAACAAGTCAGTAGAGATTCATACTAGCAAGTCAGTGGAACAAAAGTAACTGTTGGTTGCATTTAATGCTTGACATTTCAGATGTTATCTAACGAGTGTTTGACTATTGAAGGGCTATGAATATACGGTCCTTAGCATATTTAAATAAGTTTTTTTAAAGCCTTCATTTGCAAAAAAAAAGCCTTTTGATCCTTATAATTTCTATACTCTTATTCATTATTTTGCAAATTTTTAGAGAGAGAAAAATCAAATTAATGCTATGCGCTTATATTTGCTATTTGTAAAAGAGCCCTGTATCTGCTATTTGTAAAAGAGAGGACATTATATATTATGGAGTGTTATAATTGGTGTATAGCTTTATTTGAGCTTTTGTGTTTGAGATTGATAAAATGTGTGAAGTCTTCGGTTGGAGTTGATTTTGTGTGATCATAGAGATTAGGAAGCTGGCCGACCTCTATGGTATATTCAGGCTTCAATCTTCTTTCCTTATCTCTTTTATATTCCTTTTTGTTCAATATTATTTCTTAATTGTAGTCATCAAAGATTAAATTGATCTATTGCATAAAAAATTCATTATTGGCTATTTTAGGTCAAATACTCAATTTTGATCTTCATCCATGGTAAGTTGAAAATTAGTTGTCACTTGGGTATTACGTGGTTTTACCCACTATCATTCTTGCCTCAGTTAACAAATCAAGTACATATTTTCATTAAGATAAGAAAATATTCTCTCTCTTTTTTTTTTAATTCTCATTATTATAAATCCCAAAAAATATTTCAAAGACCCATGATCCTTTGTTTTGAACTGAATTGATTAGCGCTAATGTGAACTTTCGCAAAAAAGTTTAATTAGTATCTGAAATTTGGTTTTAAAGCAATTTAGTACTTGAACAAAGTTTTCATGAATTTGTTTTCATATTTGTAGTTTAGTTTTGATAATTTTGATATATTATCAAAATTTTCGCATGCTTTTTTCATACTTATATAAAAATTTTGTTTATGTGTCAAAATCATCAAAACCAAACTTAAGATATGAAAAAAAAATTAATGAAAATTTTGTTCAAGTAGCAGATTGCTCAAAATGCAACTTTAAGTACTTGATTGAACATTTTGTAAAAGTCCAAATATCATTTATATTATTAACCCAATTAATTATACTATCTAATAAATACAATAGTATTTATGATCCTTGGTCTGTTTGGATGGTCTGTTTTTTATTTGTATTTATATTTTTCAAAATGATATGTCTAAATATATCCGATTTGCATCTATATTTTATCTATTTGATCTTTTGATTAGAACTGTTAATTTTTTTTATTTATATCTATTTCTTAATAAATAATTTATTATAAAAAAATTTAAAAAAATATATATCTATATAAAAAAAAGCCAAACAAACAGATCCCTTATTTTCTAACGCAGGGGTTGATGTGCTTATCATTCAGAGAACACGGAAGCATTTTTGATATTTTAAACACTTGCAAGAAAATATAGAATATAAAAAATCTTCATGTAGTAATAAGTAAAGTAACCTACTCGCCTTACTTTTAAAATATTCCAAGGGGCATTTCAAATTTTTATGCTAATTGTTGTTGTCTGGGTTCTCAAAGTTATATATCTATTTTAAATTTTTATAAAAGTCAGAACAAATTGCAAAGAAATTTTCATAAAAGATATGAAAGTGCCGCAAAACAAATTTATAAAAAAAAGTAAGAAGATAACTAGGAAATAAATATGGATGTCCAAAGACATACGTCATTCGCAACCTATTCCAGCCCCGTCAAATCAATTATTCAAATTCCGAGGGGCTAAAAAAAATAAAATGAAATGAAAACGGATACCTAACCCCGAGATCGACCGCTTCCCCTGCGGCGATTATTCTAGTCCTTGTTCCCGACGTTGTTTCGGCGTCTCTCCGACAACTACTCTGACCAAAAAAAAAAAAAAAAAAAAAAAAAACCTAACTAAATCATCAATTCGATCACTATCCCTCCCATGAATGCTTTCTCGTCCACTCTCACTTCCATTTTCACTATCACTTTCTCTCTCCTCTGCTTCATCGTTCTCTCTTTTCCTTCTCTACACGCGACACCACTCACTCACGACTCACCATCGCCGCTTCACAACTCTACCCACCACCTACAGGTACGTAACACAACTTCACTTTGCAGCACCCCCTAAATTTCAAAAACCGTCATTTCTCCGCCAAGTGATTGTGATTACTCCTGATTTTGCATCTTCTCAGGACGTTTTGAAGGTAATATCAGTTCGCAACAGGTGGAATCTGTCGAGTGTTAGGGTTTCGAAGCTCGATTTGCGGAGATCCCGTTACGGAAGTGGGAAGAGATATGAGTTTCATGTCAAGGTTGGGGAAAAAGGGAAGGTCTTCGTTAAATTTCCGGATGAAGTTACGAATTGGCGGAGGTTTAGGGCTAAGGAAAAAGGGAATTTTGCAGATTTGATTATGAAAGCTAGTGAGGTGTCTGTTCTTGATGATTTTAAACTGGAAGGTCCTCTTGGTTTGCGTGTTGATGGTGGTGATCGTGATCGGTTCTCAATTCGATTGCCGGTACGATAAGCTTACAAAACTTTGAACTTTTGGATTAAATATTTAGCCTTTGATTGAAATAGATTGATTGGATTTATATAATGACAATGATTGTGGTTTCGAATCTGATTGAAAAAATAATGCGGCCTCGATATTAGGGATATAGGTTCTCTGAGTAAGTTGGTATCGATTGGATCGGTAAGGCATGCATGTCTGGTGCAATTGCCTGCTTAGACTTCGAGGTGGTATGAAAAGCGTAATGTGGATATGGGAGTTTTGGATGGTTCCATTAGATGTTCTATGTCGTTGGCATTATGATATCAAAGAATCGATATCAGGTTTTCATGATATATGCACCTAGTAATAAATTAGTTTAGTTCGATTAAGGTTAGGGAAAGCTACGAGATTCAATTTATTCATGGAGCTTCTTATCGTCTGATCATGGTGCATTTAGTAATTGAGTATTTCTGTTTTGTTGTTGCCTTGCTACTAGAAAGCTTTCTTTCTATGTCATATCATTGAATATCTATTTATTTGGCAAACCTTATCTTCTTACTTGCAGTACATTGCGATGGGCATGGTCTTAGTTTTGTTGTTTGTATCTTCTTATTCAATATGATTTCATTTTTTTTATAAAGAAAAATCTTCTTTCCCTATCATCAAACCTCTAAAGAGATGAGTATGAAAAAACACTTAACTCGTTCACCTCCTAGTTTCTTATTTCTTAAGTAATCAAAAGAGAGATGTATTGCTTCCTTCCAGTTTATATAAACCAGAGTTAAATTGTCTAATGTCTCTGGTAGTGCATTTTTACTTCAGTGTTGCAGAAGTTAACCATGGTACTTGCATTATAAACATTCCATGATCTTCATATAGGAGCTACCATTACAAACACATTGGTTATGGACTGCTTTGGCATGGTATATTTTCTTGTAGCATGGGGTTAAGTCATGGAAGGAGTCCTTTTGCAAAAGCAAATGTGAATTAATTTCATAAAACATTGCCTCCAGAGCACTTGTTAAAAGGATATAATCCTTTCTAACGTTGATTGTACACTTTATGGGAAGTCAACTGTATGTAAAGCTGAGAAGTTTCTTTACCTAGAACATTAAAAATATCCCCCACAACAGCTGTAAACTTTTTTATCCGTAAATGTTGTGCTGGTCTAAAATGCTCCTATTTCACATTAATGAAGGCTTATGCACCAGACTGCATGTTGTCTGTGATGCTTGTGACTGGTGTCAGTATAATTTTCATAGAAATAAACAGTGTCCTGAAAAGCATCTGTATTGCTAAAGAAACCAATGGAAGTTCAGTCATAAATAATCATTGGAGGGGTCCCAGTGAAAGTCCTAAATATTAGATCTTTTATATCCTTCATTGTAAGAATAAATTGAAGATAAAGATTGCACTACATGTATTGTGTATTGGCATGTGTTTGACTATCTTGGTGTGATGATCTACTTTTTGTTCTCAGCTCAACACTACATACCCTGGGTTGAAACGAGTCTTTGTTGGTGAAGGCATTATTCTAGAAGTGAAAGGTGCTCGATCAGTTTCTCTCTTCTATGCACCAGATTTTAATTTTCTGAGAAAAGTGGAAAGAGAAGTGAGTATTGGCCCTATTCACAGTCAATATGCAGGCCTATGGTTCCTGTTCGGGTTTTGGGATCTGTATCACTTAATGCTTACAGGACTCGAAATCCTGATGCCCCTATTGAGATTGCTATCCCAACAACAGATTCGATAGAATTGCTGCCTGACAAGTGTTACAGTAATAATTACTACAAGAAATATCCAGGTCTAGTAGGCTTTCAGGAAAGAATAATCAGAGGTTTGATGAGTAATCAAATTAGTCAGGTTAAACTTTCAGGCTTTATCAAAGCAAAAACTGAAGCATCATCATTGATTCGATTTCAATTGCAACTTGAAAGAAGTGTTGACAGAAACGAGACTAATGCATCCAAGGAGTCCAGTTGGAGGACAAGGCCAAGTATTATGCGGGTCTGGTATGAGGTAGTGGCAAGACTTGAGTCTGAAAGGCTGAAGCCACTCTTAATCAAGAAGGTCAGACCTTTTAATGGAGTAGATACTATATCATGGAGTACCATATTATCTAATGTCTCCTTCACTAGGATATCCTCTGTTTTAGTGCCTCCGGAGGCACTCACTTTGGATGTAAAATGGTAGTGGAATATTCTTGTGACATTTTGGTTGGCAATCGAGCTGAGTCAGCTATCTGCTGTTCTTGTATTTTGTTATTCATGAGTCACCAGAGAATGCTGCAACTGTATAAATGCACTTCCAGTTACAAATGTTTGTGTTGTATACAATTCTCAAAAGTGGAATAGAATTTTATAGTTCTGTTGGGCACTACAAATATCATGGAGCTCTCTTGATGTTATCCTTCACTGGTTTAAGGTTTAGTATAACAAGCAGGTTTATTAGTTCCCTATCAGACTCATTCAGCTGTCTTTGATCTATATATTTGCTTTCCTTTCTTGCCTTTTGTACATCTTTTGATCTTCGCTTTGTTTGTACCTTTGAAATTATTTTTTTTAAGGTCTTTATCTCAGCCCATGCCTTTTGCGTAAGTACAACCCAACCCACACTCCTTGTTCTTGAAGGGTTGGATTTCGATCCATTGTCAGCATGTTTTTGGCCAGTTGACCGCCAATCATGTGAAAGTTGAGGCATAATAGCGTGTGCTCCCATCATTTTTGGGCTTTGGTCGGCCACAAAATAAAAAATAGGGATACTGTATCAAATTTTTATGCTATTTTAGTGGACTTCTAGTATTACTTTGCAACTAGAGCTACAGGGAACACTTAATGTTAAAACTAGCTTTATCTTTCCATTCGGCTTAAGTGCTGAATGAACCCAATAGGAGGAAAGGGTATAGGAGCAGGATCCTAATAATCTTAAGCCGCCCCAGAGTTGCAGGATGGAAAATGCTGTAGTTGGCTTGAGGTGGGAAGCAATGATGCGAGGACGGAAAGATTCTACGCAAGGTCTTTTAAAAACGTCTTGCAGTTCATAAGTTCATACCATCGACTCGTTATTGAAGGATCAACTTAAAAACTTGGCAAAGGTGACGCGCCAAACAGGCCCCGGACGGTCATTATCAATGAAGAACTGTATTCTTTTTATTCCGTTTTCTCTCTGTCTAACTCTATTTCCATCTATTATATTTATATTTAGATGGTCTAACTTTTATTTATATCATATTTGTACCATATTTATATTTTTAAATTATTTATATTATATTTGTATCGTATATGTTTAGTTTTTCTATACGTAAAACTTTTAATTTTTTATCAGTATCTGTTTTTTAAAAAAATATCTATTTATGGACAATAAAAATGTAATGTTAAAATGATTAGATTATGGGTTTGTTTGATTAGTATTTCCGTGCAGATATAGATATTTTTTTTCAAATTTTTTCTGATAAATTGTTTATCAAGAAATAGATACAGATAAAAAAAAAATTGGCAGTTTTCATAAAAAGATCAAATAGATTAAATATAGATACAAATCGAACATATTTACATAAATTATTTTGATATAAATATAAATATTGATAAAAAAACAGACAAACGAAACTGCTCCTATTATGATGAAACATGCAGCCCATTGTTTCTGATGTGCATGTCTCGCTCCGTTTTTCTGTTACCTGTGCTTAAATCCTAAAAAGCGAGTAATTTATATCGACTACTAGTTAGTCCTTAACCTTTTAGTTTTGAGTTGTCGGCCTCTTTTGTTTGATTATCTCAATGTGTTCTTTGAATTTCTACGTTTCCAATCTGCTTTTAACTTTATGTTCTTTTTAAATTACAGTAATTCCGTCTGATTCTCTCTCTCTCTCTCCCCCCGCTCTATCTCTCTATTTGGCCTCACGTCGCAACTTTACATTTCCTTTTAATTTTACACTTATAAAAAGTTTGAAATCGCAAAATGCTCTTTCCAACTAGTTTTCACTTTTAATTTATATATTATTATCTAAATGTAAAAGATCAAATTTGGCTTCTACTTTACATGATAATTCAATTTATTTAATATTTAATTAAACTTTTTATAATTATATTTACTTCCTCATTTAATGCCATTTGTCTATTTATTGACGTGAAAAAAATAGTTTATTAGTGTTAAACAATGTTTTGAAAGGTATGAAAAATTCAATAATAGGCCACTTTTTTTATATTAGCAAACAAATAAATGTGTTACAAAAATAGTAAAAATAACCATAAAAAATTTGATTAATTATTAAATTAAGTATTTCAAAGTTCAAATATCAAACTAAATCGCTGTGTAAAGTTCAAATACAAGATTTGACATTTACTATTATCTAAATTAACTTGTCAAATTTATTACTCCCATAAATAGCTTGCATTATTTGCAAAATGTCTATAGTAGTTCCAGGAATTGAGTTTTCCTAACTAGTGTTTCTAGTGGTGGGTTTGGATTTTAATTGATTGATTTAGCATCAAATCTTGCTCTTAGAAAGTAGAGTTCGATGTGTCAATCGTTCTCTTTAGTCTTCTTGGGAGGTACAATCACTTCGTGATTATGATACTTTAATTTCAACGCAGTCCCAAAGTGTAGATTTGAAGTTTGAGTAAGTCTCACATTGTACATATGACTATAGAGTGTTGGTTAATACATGAAACTTCATGATGAAATACCTTAGAGGAAATGATAGGAAGGAAAAATAGATAGTCTCAATGTCTCAAATATAATGATGATAGAAAAGGGAGTTGAGGGAGTCATGCATCAACCTTCAATTCTTGATCAATGGATTGAAAATAAACTTTCAATATAGAGTGACACTTGATGACGAGATACCTTAAAGAAAATGATAGGGAGGAGGAGTATATAGTCTCAATATCTTAAATACAACAATAACAAATAAGGGACTGAGGGAGCCATACATCAATCTTACAATTCTTGATCAATGGGTTGAAAATAAACTTTCAATGTAGAGTGCTTTTTTCACTCTTAACCAAAAGTGGCATTAGGAAAGAATGACTAAGTATTTATAGGTTTCTAGTTTAGATGACAAACATCAAATGGTGTCAATAATTGGTGAGACTAGTCAAACTCATTTCTTGATTTTTCTAGAAGAGATTACTATAAGCCAAAAAACCACGGCCTTCTTCCTAAATACATGAGCCTATTAGGGAGAAGCTAATGCAGACAAAGTGGTTTGACAATTTTTTTTTCGAGACCATCAAAATCACTAAAAATCATTTCACATATGAGCCATGCGTTTTGTTAGATTTTTTATACATGGCAAGATGATTCAACCATGTAATTATTTAAAATAAACAACATAAGTAACTCGTAAGGAGTAACACAAAGTTAGTTGAACTAGTTTAGATATACTTACTTATATTGTTACTATAAACTTGAAATTTTAAGTTTATAGTAATATATATGGTTTCATAAAAGTGTATGGATTTAGTGTAATAGTTACGTGTGTACTGCATAAATGTTGTGCTTCACATGGCTTGTAAAAAGTAACACAAGTGGCACTTAAAAGATGATTAAGAGAGAAGTGGAATAAAGAGGAGCAATAAACAATTTTAATTGTCTCAAATGCACTGGACAATAGAATGATATTTCTATCAAATTTTTAAACCCTTTAAATGACGGGAAATTTTGGGTATTTATAAGATAACCATCAATATCATCTTTTAGATTGCATCGACAATCGACAATCAAGATTGATCCTTTTTAGTGCATGAACCATATTAAGAAAAGTAGGATGATAAACAAGTTGGTCTATTGGAACCTACTTTAAGTCTGTCATACTAAATCTCTCTTAATCATCCTAATAAATAAACCGAACTTATCAGATCATGTTCCTTAGCTCATGAGTCAGATGCAAACAAAATAATAACCATATATGTATACATAATTTTTGGTCCCTCTACACTTGTAATATGCAAAACTATTTTACTTTTATATATTCACAATAAATAACCTATAAAAATAATCTAAAAAGTAATTTATTTAAATCATAAGTACTGCAATATGCATAATTTCTTTATTTGTAAAAGTGAAAACCTGTAATAAACACTTATAAAACCTATTTTTTTTAATATCAAACAAAATTTTAGAGCTAATATTAACTGCCAAAATTGAAAATTTTGAAGCCACCTATGTATTAATTAACCTTAGAGATAAGCAGAACCCCTATACAACTTGAAAGTCCAACTACATACAAGCAAAATTCTTTTAGAATAAAAATAATAAGCTCTTCTAGAATAAAAATTTCTAAAATGTAGCATATAGATGATAATATTGAATAAAGTGAACACAAAATAAAAAATAGACTATTATCATTTATTCTTTTTCCTCATATTATTTTAGATTTTTAATAAGGTAAGTGCATTGTATTGTTTCTTATATTAAGGGTACCAGTTTTATAGTGAATATAGGTATGAACACTTAATACCAATACTTTCTTATGAAAAGTAGGTTTTGAAAAAAATTATATTTATGCCATATTATGTGACCGTCAACACCTATTAGGATTCTATCAAATCAAGCATGGTACATGGGGTATTCTAATGGACAAAGTACCCACTTATCTCTAATTTTCTAATCCATGCGTCAACAAACAAATATTTTACTGCTATAGGCCTAATACAATAGTATGAGATTATAGAAGGCTTTAATGGGTGGGGGTGGAAGGAAAAAAAGAAAGCTCATTTTGATGCATTGACCTTTGCAATATATATCCTACATTAAATAAATGGTTATGGTTGTTGTGTAAAGGGATGTGCAAGGCAAAGGAATGGTGGAGTGAGATAAGGCATGAGGCTGTGAATTAGCATTCATCAGAGTTTACACGATGGAATGGTAAAATGGTTGAAAAAACTAGGAAGAGAGAAAGATTGCCTATGGCAATATTTCTTTCCAATTGTTCTATGGGGCATATGGAGTAGAAGAAATCAAACGTTATTCAGATTTTAGACCACAGGTAAGTAATGAGTGATAGCTGGAAAGAAGTAGAGCAATAGCTAAGCCTAGAGGGTTTTGAATAAACTTTTGAAGAAAGCCAAATATTCGTAATAGGGATATTTCATATTTCTGGGAACAAATTTCAATTGTGATGTACTTAATTTGAAACAAAAATTTAAAATGGTGATGGTACTTATAAGGATGGGAAAATTTTTTGCAAATATGGGGATTTTGTAGATGCTGTTATCTTGCTGTTTCTCTTTCTATTAGTAACAATATTATATGCTAACTTAAAAAAAAAAAAAAAAAAGGTGAGAACCTGGTTCTGTGATTCTTTAAAACCGGAACCGAGTTATGTCTTTGCCGTGCTCCACGATTCTTACGTTAGTCAGATTAAATTTATATCATCGCTTGGGCTATACTTCCTCATATGTGAAGTGCGCACGTGAATGTTGGCTGGTTCCGAAGTATAAGCTTAATGTCAACGCCAAGATTTGAGCAATAAGTAAATAGTTCTTTTTGAATCCCAATAAAAGGCGTATTTGCTTTCCATATTACGTTATTTGGGTTTTACTTGGATTATTATTTGAAAATTGAAATGTATATAGATGGGGGAGAATGTTAGTAATCCAATGGCATGGTTAGTGGTTTTAGAATGGATCAGAATTTCGGGTATGATTTCTTATTTTCAATATTATAATAGTATTTTAAAAAAAAAAAAAAAACTGAGATAGATAGATATAAAAGTGATGTAGTATATTTCAAAGTTTTAAAAAAGAAAAGAATAGATAAGCATCATGTTGTACGTAAATTTGGTTTAAATTATGGAATTAGTAGAAATGGTGAATTTACTTAAAACATAAGTAGCTTAATAACAAGGTATTGTTATGTTCTCTTTTAAGTATGGGGTTAGGGTTATATGTTAAATGTGCATATATAAGTGATACATTCTAACGTTTTTCATTTTCCTCTCTGCCCTTGGGAAAATGTTGTGATTTATTATCGGTATAATAATAATGACTTCTCAACTCAAGATCTTTTCACTAAAAAATTAGATTGGATTAAATTCCATGACACATTCTTACCATTTTATTATGAAATTTTCAATTTTCTTATGTTTCGCTAGGTTGGAGATGTTTAATTTAGTTGCAGATGGATTTAAATCCTGGATAAATCAAACTGTTTTTAACAGTTTTGACTTCTAAAGTGCACAACTTTAAAAGTGGTTTGATTTGAACTAGCTCTCAAATGCTTCATTCTAATTGATTCTACTAATAAATTTTATGAATTTTTAAAGACTAAAGAGCAATATTTAAATAGAGGCTTATTATATAAGACAATACTAGATAACATCATATTATAGTGATATTACATCTTAGTTACAGTGAGGACATGCGAGTCAGCCTTGGAGATAAGACATGGAAGTAAAGGAAAATGAGTAAACTAAAGGGATTGAGAGTTAGATGAGAAAAAACATGTGTGTGTATATGTATATAAGCTAAGTAGAATAATAATGAAATATCAATAATTTTTTTAAATTGAAAATATCGACCATTTTTTCTTTTTTTTTTTTGTCTTTTTTAATTGGAAGCTACTGATTTCTGGTTTTAAGTGGTTCGATTTTACCTGATATCAAACCGATCTATAAACCATTTAAAATCTCTTCGAACTGAGCAAAAATACAAAAGAATTTCTCGATACAGTTTATTTCAGTTACGTAAATAACCCTATTCCAAATAGTTTACATATCGAGGGAATCTTTTAAGATGATAACATTTGTTGCTTCAGATTTAATAAATAAATCGTGCTGAAAATACTTAAGGTATTATTAACAGGTTTCATCAATAAGTGCTTTCACTGCTTTAACTAAAAGGTTAAAGAAAAAAAAAATTTTCTTTATATTGTTTAGGATAAATCACATCCTTTGTAGATACATAAGTCCAAGGAAATAAAGATATATTGAAAAAAATTAAAAAAAAGAAAAGAAAATCTCTTGCTATCATGTTCCTTTTAGATACCAACCATTTTCCTTTTATTTTCCATGAAAAACGTTCCTCGAGTATGCACCCATCGGCCATAACGCGATTCAAGTCTCTCTCTCTCTGCTTGCAGTTTCAGATTGTGGGCACCGATCATCGGATTTATGAACCCATCTGACAGTTTAATAAATATAATAATATATATATATGCACACACATCTTAAGTAAATAATATAATATCTAACGTACATGGGACTTCGATCTCAAGAAAAAAGTCGGTGATAGTGATTTAATGGATCATGTTACTTCATTGTACCAAAATCTAAGCAACTTTAGTATTTTAATCTTATTTTATTACAACACTAGACAACTGAAAAAAAATCCTTCAAAACTCATATGTTACCTACAGACTAAGAAGCAAGGAAGCTGAATGAAACTGAACACGTAAAGGAAGATAATGGTGGAATCAGCATCCGAACATAGCCACCAGCCACCGCCAACAGCTGGGCAGCCACCACCGCAACCACCACCACCCAATTTGGCGCTATCTAGGGGACCCACTTGGCCTCCAGTTGAGCAACTCCAGCAGCTTCATTATTGCATCCACTCTAACCCATCATGGCGTCAGTAGTCCTCTCTCTCTCTCTCTATCTAAGAGCATTAGAATTGGCATGCATGCAAGCAATATGCCGGGCGACTTCTATGGTCACATTGATAGCATGTTTATTTAATATAATGTCTGGCAATTGAAATGATTATAACGGTTAATTTATTTAAGGATTGCTCCCATAATAAAAACAGGGATCAGGGAATTTTCCTGGTTTTAGATTTTGTTTTAACTCTAAGATCTTTCAATTTGTAGATCAAATGGTGTTTCATATGAATATATAATCTTTTTGCTCCTTGTTGATTCTTAGTGAATATATTTGGTTTCTAGAGATGAGATTGATGTTCTAGATATCTAATAACTTTTCTGAAAGAAATGCTCATAAAGTCAAAAGATTTTCAGTAGTTACTAGTGAACTAAGATTAGGTGGTTTAAAAATAACCTTTTGTATTTGAATTAAACTTTTACAGCTGAGACGTTGATACTTGCTTTCCAGCACTATATCGTGATGCTTGGAACCACAGTTTTAATTGCAAGTACTCTTGTGCCCCAGATGGGGGAGATCACGTAAGTTTCTTGGTACATTACCTTTTTGTTTGCTCATAGTGTGAATAGGATGATGCCAATTGAGCCCATACACGAATTCTTCTCTGATTTAGAGTCTTGTATTGCAACAGGGTGATAAGGCTCGTGTGATCCAGTCTATGCTGTTTATGGCAGGGATCAATACCCTGCTTCAAACTTTCCTTGGAACAAGACTCCCGACCGTGATGGGGCCGTCTTTTGCATTTTATTTGCCTGTGCTGTCCATCATCAATGATTTTTCGGATAGGAATTTCAGCACCGAGCATGAGGTATATCAACAATTAATTCAATTTGAATGGCCTAGGGAAGTAAAAAAAGAATACTTTTGATCTACTGAGCTATTACTTAGTGTTGTAATATTGACATTGTTAAAGGATTTCACCGAAGATTTGAAGTTTTTGAGTTGGCAGATTCATTCTCTTTTGTCTATAACTCCTACAGAGTACTCTGCTATTTGAAATCTCACATTACCCTACTTTAGCTGATCTGAAAATGCACTTTCATCTCTGAACTTGATGTAGTCATTATATGCTCATTTGGGTTGGATTCACTTCAGGATCACATTTTTGTCTCAGTTTTCTCATATTAATCCACTTATATTAGAAAACTAACATGATTGTACTGTAAATTATGATGTTCTTGCAGAGATTTGTCTACACTATGAGAACTATACAAGGCTCTCTGATTGTGTCTTCATTCTTCAACATTATAATTGGTTTTAGCTGGGCGTGGGGAAATTTAACAAGGTAATGTCCTTCAAGTTCAGTGAAGCATCACAAATCGGGCTTGCCCTCTCAAAATTAATGTCTAAATCCATGGATAGGTGGTCTTGAGAAATTCTAGCTGGGCCAAGCATTGAAAATTCCACTTTATCATTATATTACCTAATTTCATTTCTCTCTTCAGGTATTTTAGTCCCATTGTTATTGTCCCATTTGTTTCTCTAGTAGGACTGGGTCTATTCTTGCGGGGATTTCCACTTGTAAGTTTTTTTTTTTTTTTTACTTTACTGAATAATGAGTTATTAATTCACAATGAATATCTAATTACATAGAAGAATCATCATTTTGACACAGCTTGCAAGGTGTGTGGAGGTTGGCCTTCCAATGCTAATTCTTTTTGTTATATGCCAGCAAGTAGTTCTCTCCCGCTCTCTGTCTCCATTTTTTTTTTCCCATTATAAATCCGGAATATAATTTTTTTTTCCTTTTCCCGTTGGATGTCATTTTTCTGTTTGGTACCTTAGTATTTGAAACGCATCCATCCAGTGGCGCATATTGTGCTTGAAGGTTTTCCATCCTTATCTGCATTGGAATATTGTGGATATTTGCTGCAATTCTCACAGTCGCCGGTGCCTATAATAATGTCAAGGAGATTACTAAATCAAGTTGCCGGACAGATCATTCCTTCCTCATAGCATCTGCTCCTTGGTATGTGCCATATGAATAATTCTTTGCTCGAGAATGTAGCATGCTTAAGGTTTCTACATGCAACTACTTTAACCATACTAAGCTTCCTACTTCTCCTGCAGGATTAAGATTCCATATCCATTTCAGTGGGGTACTCCCATATTTAGAGCAAGCCATGTCTTTGGGATGATGGGTGCAGCCCTTGTTTCATCAGCAGAGGTTTGATCAATCTTATGATGTTCTTTATGATATTAATATCTGAAAAGTTGACATGTGCACCGAAAGACACCTTTGTCTTTTACTTTCTTCAGGGGGGTTGCTCTGGAAACAGAAAATAACTGCCTCTTGAGAAGATACGAAAATGGAATGAAGGATGCACATTTCTCCTTAGTTTGTCAACTAGACTTCTGAATTAATGAACTCCTCTTTCCACTATAGATCAAGTAGTAATACTTTCAGGAGAAAAGCTGCAGGTGCATGATGCCGTCCCAAACTCCTCTTTCCCCTATAGAAAATGTGGTAATACCTTTAGGAGAAAAGCTGCAGGTGCATGATGCTGTCCCAAGCTCACCCAAAATTGTATAAGTAAACCATAGTACATCAACAAGCAGTAAAATGAACAGGGTACCCTTGCAAAAACCATATGAGATGATATCCATAATCTAGTTTGCTCATATAATCAGGACTTTTGGAATTGTGAAGAAGCTGCTGTTGATTTTTCTTCTTTCTTCTTGCAAAATTTAGTCTTCTATTCGGCTTTAAGTTTGGTAAAAGCTTCAATGCTTCAACTGCAGTCCACTGGAGCATACTTTGCTGCTGCTAGGTTGTCAGGTGCAACACCACCTCCGGGATTTGTTCTAACTAGAAGTATCGGCCTACAGGTTTGGGCAGCTTGATTCTTCATAATATATGCAAATTATATGTTATTAGCAAGTGGGAAAATTGTTTGCTCACCTCTTCTGCCAGTATACAGGGTATAGGCATGTTGCTTGAAGGAGTTTTTGGTTCTCTTGTTGGTACTACTGCATCAGTGTAAGCAGCATTACTGAATCTGCAATATTTTTGCTATTTCACCCACATCATTCAATAATAACAGGCTTCTCTTATTTGCTATGCAATACTCAAGCCTGTCTTTGATATTTAATGCTGGTTGTGTTGACCATTATTCACATTTTCTTTCATTTCGAGGCTATAAATGATCCAATAGAATGTCTGATTGCATGTGCATATTCTCTTTTAAAGTCCATGTAAAACTTGTTGATGTGCTTGATGAAATAGCTCATGTGTAGTGAAGCAACTTTGCTACTTGACAAAAGATGAATCAATTACATTGTTTTATTCATCATTTTAATTTTTTTTTCCAATATGTAATCTTGATGAAATTGCAGTGAAAATGTTGGCCTTCTCGGACTAACACATATAGGAAGCAGAAGAGTTGTGCAAATATCAACTGCTTTCATGATGTTCTTCTCCATATTTGGTTTGCCACTATCTTCTGTTGTACTTAATGTTTTTTTGTTTGTCAAAAGTTTGCTGTCTAATTGCACTGTTCTACAACTTCCAGGAAAATTTGGTGCCTTCTTCGCATCTATTCCTCTACCAATTTTTGGTGCTATCTACTGTGTCTTATTTGGCATTGTTGGTGAGTCATTGCCATCTTCATTTTTTTTTCGGTGATGTTTTTCTCCCCATGTCTTAATTTGGTACTCACTTATTATCATTAATTTGAAAATCTCATTCTATGCCCCCACATATTGCAGCTGCTGTAGGGATCTCCTTTATACAATTTGCAAATAGCAACTCCATGAGAAACCACTATGTTCTCGGTTTATCCCTCTTTCTAGGCATATCTTTGTCTCAGTATTTCATACTGAACACGAATCCTGTTGGTGATGGACCAGTGAAAACGGCTGGTGGATGGGTAAGTGCTTGCTGTTTTAAATGCTTGGACACCTCGGTTTGTCCTTAAGCTATGTTTAGAAGGATTCAAACTTCACATGTCCTTAGCAGTATATTTCTTTGTTTTGATTTTGCATCTCATTGCTGAATTCTGCAGTTTAATGACATACTGAACACTATCTTCTCATCACCTGCCACTGTTACAATGTTTGTTGGCACTTTGCTTGACAACACGCTAGATGCTCATTATGCGGCTGATGATAGAGGACTCCCCTGGTGGATTCCTTTCCAGAGAAAAAAGGGAGATATCAGGAATGAAGAGTTTTACAGCCTTCCATTAAGGATCAATGAGTATATCCCCACTAGGTTTCTTTGAGAATCCTTTAAAACTATGTAGATTATTGTAAAACAAGCAATTGCATTGATTTTTGACGATTTTTGACCCACTCAGCCTCAGATACTATGTCCAGCTGTACCCTCAACTTAACTTTCAGTACACTGTTTGATGAGTGGAAGTATGAGGAAATGGGACAAAAGCTATGAGAATAAGAGGAAAATGGTGGTTTGGCAATTTAAGTGCAAAGTGGAAGCGATTAAAAAATGGAATAAATTAGTGGAGAGAAATGGGTGTAAAAGTGAAAAAGTGGTCTAATTTCAAAAAGTGATATATGAGTAATTTTGTTGGCTACTAACTCTATTATGTTTTGATTCCTTTTCAAAAACAAATCAAACAATGAAACATCCTTTTCATTTCTTTCATAAATTACCAAATAGAAAATTAAAATTCCACTTTATTCCATGTCCACTCTTTATTTTATTTTATTTTTTACTCTTTAACATTTAAGCGTTATACGCTCAGACTATTGAAATCATTTATATTGCTAATTAATTATAATTAAGAAAACATATATTAGATAGATATTTATTAAGGATTAAAACCAAGGAAAACCAAACTAAATAAACATAACAATGGTTCTAAAGCTTAAGCCACAAACAAGTTTAAAGGGGTTTCCAAGCTCAAAACATTATTAAGAGTCAACATCAGATAAAAGGCTTAGGAACAACTATAATGCAACTAGCAGTCATCGCAGCTCTCATATCCATCCAGCCTTTTATTAGAGTAGAGATTGTAACCAATATAGCCATAAGCATCATCATCAGCAAAGGTACTCACATCAGGTTCTAAAAGGATAAGACAAGGGTGAACCACAAGAATTCAACATAGACAGCAACAAACACATTTGTATGCTACAATTGCACACATGCTTAGATTTTAATGTAACATCCAATCTTTCAAAATAATTAGTAAAGTCTATCAATTAACAACAATGAATAATTGGGAACAGGAGGTCCAATACCTCGTATGGTAATTTTTGGGGTTAGTAGAGACATTTAGATCCTATGTCAAGAAAAAAGAGAGGATAATTTTCCTTGAATTTCTCTACCAAATCTGCATTAGTAGGCCTTATCAATTATAATCATTTATCTAGAGTCACCATACCTTCAGATACACAATTTCCGATATCTAATTTGCTTTGCCAATTGTACGCCAATATAGATGTAATTCCTAATTTTTCCTTAACTTGGTTTAGAAATTATGAAGTTAATTCCCATAGAAATAAAAGATACTAAAGACAAGATTTCATGACATAGGTAAAAGTTTACTAACATGGTTATATAATCCTAAAGTATGTGTGAACTATTAAATCTTTAGTGAATATTAGGTAATTACTGATAGTTTAGAAATAAACTGCATACAAATAAAACACTAAATATTAATCAAAAAATAAATTTTATGAGATTTAGAATCTAAGCTTGTCTTTAATTTTTTTGTCTTGAAATAATTAATTTTTTTGGTATATTAATTAATATTTGTCTGATATCATAAATGGTTTGTCTTTTATACATCAAAAACTTTAATTTTAAGCAACTACATACAAATTTCTTTCAAAGCTACCCAAAATGCTTTGTAAAATCAGTTTTACTTAAAACACATGAAGATGACAAACTTATCCACTTTCCTAGAGTTTTCTACATTAAATGTTGAAGATAACTCTTTCTCAAACCAAGTTTATTTTACTTTTCTTGCTTGTAAAAGAAGTAACTGAAATTAAAAATTTACATCAGTTGGACATCATTATCACCAGAGAATAAATACAAAAAAAAAAAAAAAAAACTATTGGACTAATATAGTTTAATATAATTAGTACAAAATATCTTTTATCAAACATAAAACTAGGTAAAGACTAATTTTTTTTACTGTTATTTTCTATGAAACCCTGATTTCCATTTTCACCTACGTTTATAACTAAGACATAAACTATTTCTTCAAACACTTACTTTCAATAATAGAAAATCCTTAAGAAGTCACATCATAAACACTACTTGCAGTATTTTTGAAGAAGTAAGTAAAGTAATCATACTGAAAACAACAGTGAAACTAAGGTAAGTATCATTTTTAAAATTATAGTAAGTTCTTTTTGTCAAACACCATAGTACACTTACGTATTTTACTATTTAAAAGTAAAACACTAAATTTAATAGGTGTAATAGCTTAAGGAACTAAGGCTAAAAACGTCTATGTACTTACTTTATGAATTTGTTTATGTTTAGAGTTGTAGTATACTTAATAAAAAAATGGTTTATGAAGTAAAACAGAGAAAAACTACACTAAACACTCATACTTGAACTTTGGTCATCTAACAATTTGATACATTTAGTTTAATTAGTAAGCCTGTTAGATATAGTTATGTTTGAAGTAGCTATGGTAGGTTTATTTTTAGCCACATTTTAACTCATGTATCAACTGAAGAGAAGTTTGTTTTTAAAAGTGAAGTAAAATAAGTTTTTTTTTTTTTTTTTTTTTTTTTTTTACAACGAGACAAACTACGGCCAAAGTCATGCCCACGGCTCTAACCAAGATAGAGATTGAGTGCCAATGCTTGAAATCGAGGGAAATGAAGTTTGGGCACAACTTCTATCACAGCTTGGATTGCGCATACAATTGAACTTGTAATTTAAGCTATGACTTTTATGTGTGACTGCTATTCTTTGCCCTATCTAAATGTGGTTATAAGGACGCCTGCGATTGACCTCATGATTCAAAAATATAACTTTTTCTTAAGATTTCTTGAATCTATATTTTCATATTCGTTAGCTTTCTAGGGCATTGCCCCTAAAACCTTACAAAGGATGCTGCCTCCTTAACTTCTGTCCAGTAGTCGACTAGCAAAATCACTATATTCGTAGCGCCTTATAATTTCTTAAGAGGAAACAAACTAAGGAAGTTAAGACATGAATCTAGGACATTTAGACACAAGTGGGAATTCTTATTTAGTTATATGCTTAGTAATGTATGTTTGCTATCATATAGGGACTATAGATACAGATCAAGACTTTCCCTTAGACTATTATAATGACTAAGGGAAGAATGTACAGGTTAATAACTTTGGTCTTTTCACCTTATTTGTATGTGTAAAATAATGGCACCAATTTTAAATACAGATATAACTGGCTGTGTATGGGGATGGGAGTAGTGCATGTTGTACTGTGGTTGGATGAATGACAAACTTCATTATTATAAGTGATAATCATTTGCTTGGTATTAACTGTATAATGTGTATTGTTGATTGTTTGAAAATTTGTTTGGTCACTAAATAATCTGGTATAAATCTTAATTGACTATTATATAAAACAGACATACATTGCATGATTGCATAAATTGTATTTCTATAGTATTCACGTCACGTATTAGCATATCGGTTATATGGTAATGTTGAGTTTTTCTAATGAATTGAATAAAATTCTAGTTTTGTGGAAGGTTATTACCAGGCTGTTAGCCCTACAAGGACTAAGTAAGCACTGAAGGACATTGCCTGTTAGTACTGACATGAGATAGCTAATACTTAGCGGAGTTTCTAAGTTCTAAGTTTAAGTTGAGTTATAATACTTATATGTATCTATAAAATAGTAAATAAGTTTGAGAACGACTTCTTCTTTCTTAGTTCTTAGTCTTTCTTGGGCATTAACTGCTACAGCTGATCCTTCAATCCTTAAGAGAGGATATAAATCTCCATTGATTTGGATTCCAATCATCCAAACTATATTCGTCATATATGGTTAATTGTTGCATTACATATATTTATTAATTAAACTTGCTTGTCATTGTTATATTGTATTAAGATCTAGTTATTCACTAGGCTGTTGTTTGCTCACCCTCCTATAGACTTGTGTGGTTATAGGGATCATTAGGATTAATCTATGCCTTATAGTTGAGTAGGTATATTTTAGTAGAGAAGCCCAAGCTTGGACTAAAGAGATAACTTAATATTTCGTGTAAAGAACCATTTAAGGACAATGTTACTATAGTTTTTGATGTAACAGTTAAAGAACTTCACGTAGGAATTATGTAATGCTATTCTTGTATATGGTCTATATGTATGCAATGTATTTGTTACTTTAGACAACTTTTCGATCCTGTTAAAACTGTCCACGGCACGAGGCATTCTAATTGTATAATGCTCATGTGCCTTTTTACAAGCATAAGATGGTTTAATACAAATGCATGTGACTCTTGTTTGTTACATGGTGCATTAAATTAGGAGGATAACCTGTGAGGGTGTGACAATAAATCCCCTCTATTGATGACCTACCTATATCTTTTGATTATGGGCCTTAACTACCATCTCATTTGAGTAGTGTGGGTGCAATTATTGCACTCGTCAAAGGTTATCGTTGTTACGTCCCAAAAGTACCATAAATGTGACAGTCCACTATACTCAATATTAAGGCTTAAATATGATCACCTTAGTCATCCGAAAGTCTCAATATCAAGTATAAGGTGTACCTTCGCTATTGTAGTGGACCAAACTCTGGATCATGTTGTTTAAGCAGTTATACACAATAGCAACTAAGAAAATAAATCATAATAATATAACCAAGGTTCATAAAAAAAAAAAGAAAAAAACTATTAAGGAGTCTTTACAACATTAAGGGCATTCTCCTGTTAAAGATAACTAAGAGTAATGAAGAGTTTATCATAAAACGATTTTACACTTTTGCATCTTCTCTTGGGATTTATATCTTCTTCTAGCTTACACGTCTACCCATAAGATCTTGGCTTTGGTAGCATTACCTAGGTAAAATAATCTCTTGGTTCCAACCAAAGGTACGAAAGCTGCAAAAGATATTTAAGAGGGTATAAGCTACTAGCTTAGTGAGATTTATTTCCACAAATAAATACTCGACATCCAATAATCAAATCAAGTTTATTTAAGCGACCATATGAGATGCAAATGCACGTGGGCAAGCAATACATATGATTTTCCAGGAATTATATGTTTGAATGGATTTATCCCTCCATTCGGTGGTTAGGTGTTTCAGACCGAATAGGCCACTATAGTACAACATAATTCCATGATAACTCTTATGTTAACAACTTCATTGCTAAAAAAAAAATGTATGTATAATCCAACTTTATTTATAGTTTATTTCTGAGCCATTATATAGCTACCAGATACGTTTTATTCAGATGTTTTCTCATCGCTAGTTGATTCAGATGATGCCTCATCGCTTTATAGAAATTACAGACTCTATGAATCTCCTTACTAAGCCTTTGTCCCACCAAAAGAATAGTAATAAATGCAATAAACTCATCCGATGATATGCACGAATCATTTTAATTAAGTACTCGTGGCATATTTAAATATTTGACGGGTGATCATAAAATTTGTAGACAATCATTCTCATACTAGATCAAACATTCATTATAAACAATTCACGCCTCGATGTGCTTAATCGTAATTTCAACCAAGTATGTAAGCACATACATTTTCCATTTTTATTTTTTCCTAATTCTAATACCACTAATTCTACAAGCAAATCATAAGTGTAAATATGTAAGAAATAAACTCACTCAGCCATTTGTGTGGATACTTCTTAGTCAAGGAAATCTCGGAACATGGGAACTCGATCTCCACGTCACCTAAGCAAAAGAAATACCCAAAATGAATATTTCTTGGAAGTTCTACTTAAACTTGTAATTCTATTCTACTAAGTTCTTCAAAATTCGCAAAGAGGAAAATTCCAACTTAAAATGGCTATAACTTGCTTATTTTAACTCGGAATTTCACATATAATATACCATTTCTACCTATTCAAAAAGATCTATCCATTTCTAAGGTTATTTTATACTTAAAAGGTCATTTGGTTTCCTAAAAGCTTCGGTACAAAACCAAAATGAAAAATCCCAGTTTTTGCAAAACAATTTCTAGCTCAACTTTATTCAAACATTCTTTTGGCAAAAATATAGATATGTATATAGTTAAAAAATTCTTTGAGTATTTATATAGACTCATATTATATGCAAGATTCTAATGGTGTTGTCTCAATGATTATTTTTCGTGAAACAAGTCATCTTAAATGTGTTGAAACTTATATCTAGCAAATCCTTTTCTAAGTATTTTGGAGAAATTTTTATAATTTCTTAGGCTGTTATAAACAAGTATATTCCTATCTTGTTTTCTAATTTCTTTTTTAAAGGAAAAAAAAAAGTTAAATTCTCCTTAACTTTGGTCTTTTACAAATTCTGCTTTTTGTGGCAAAAATTAAATTTCTAAAGTTTTTATTAAGTTGTTGGTTGCTTATGGTGATTTTGACTTGTTTATATTTCCTTTTTAAAGAAAAATGGTTTTGTTAAACAAGTCTTTTTATTCTTATATTCTGTAAACCCTCGAAGTTTTGTAAACAATTTAAAGCTTAAACCATAATTAGAAGTCAACCGGATTTCTAAAGTCAACAAAACCCTAGTCTACCGTAACCGCTTAAATCCGGCATTCCTGTTTAAGAAACCCTGAGAGAGTAAGAAAGAGTTTAGTAAGTAGAATAGTTCGTAATTATCCAAGGAAGCTTAAAAAGATCAGTTTAGTAAAACCGCGACTCGTTTTGAACCCAATCGGACACAGTTCTTGAAAAACGTGTCTCCGGGCTCGGAATAGTAAAAATATTCCGAATATATCATTAGACTCGTAAAAATATAAGATTTTTAAAAATATCAATTTAATAATTTTTCGATAGCTAAAAATATCAGATATCACATTTATACGCGTATTTTCTTACTATCGATACTTAAATTATCATGTCTACTTTACATTACACTATTCTACACTATTTATCTATCTCTACTTTTTCTTACAACCTACTCTTACAACCCATACCTCTATTTCTTACACATTTTCTTTTCTAATACAACTTCACATCTTTCATATCTTACTTTTAATTAACAAAAATACAAAAAAAAAAAAAAAATTCCTCCCCCTTTCACTCCAATTTGCGCCTGGCCCCTTCTTCTTTTCCTTTAATTGTTTTATTTTTCATTTATTTAATTAACACAAATTATTTCCCACATTTTCCTATAAATATCCCCTCTTACTTCCACTTCATTCACACATTTCTTCTACTAAAGTTACTCTCTCAAATTTCTACAAGAATTTCCTCCCAAGAAGTTCTCTCTAGTTTAGTTCTTTTAGGTAATTTTTCTTCAAGTCTTCTTCATGTTCATCTACTTAGTATGAGCTTAGTGTGTATTTTCTAAACCATGAAGGTTAAAGAAAACAACAATAGGTTCATACTTTGTTTTTGTTCATCATCTAATTCCTTTATGTTGCTTTTATATCTAATATATCTATATAGCTACATATATCTTTTAGAGTATATAAGCTCATTTGTTTTGCAATTTATTTACTTTCCTTGCAATTTATTTACTTCCTTGCAATTTATTTACTTTTATATTGTTTTTAAGACTAGTCTTTCTAGTCTTAGACTTATCCTCATCAAGTCAAAACATTTTTTTTTTCTTTTTGGGACTAGTCTTTTCTTAGTTCCGGGATACCTTGATGAAGTTAAGGTTCCAATACTTGATTTATTTCTTTGCTAGCTTATTCTTTCAAGTTATTATGTTTCTTTATGTTTACATAACTTTATGATTCATATTCATACATGAACATAATGGTTTTGTCTCAACAAAGATAAATAAGGAAATGTTTTCTTAAAAATAAAGATTCTTTTCTAGAAATAAGAAGTAATTTTCTTAAACAAACTTTTCTAAGAAATCTAGGGAAGCTCATAAACATACATAGAAAAAACTTTTTGAAATAAACAAAAGTCTTATTAAAACTTCACTTTTTATCAAGTATTAGAAATTCCTTTCATCAAAATGGAATGATCTCAAGAAACAAAGAAACTATTTCTCTAAACATGAAATTGTTATTACTTTAAAAAAGTATTGGAAACTAAGCTTAGAAAATAAAATCATTCCTTAGGAACTTAAAGCAATTACAAAAATTAAATTTAGGGAAAATAAATACTCATTTGAAATAACTTAAGATATTTTCAAAGCAAAATAAATATTTCAAAAGTTCTCATGTTTCCAAAATCTTTAAAAGACTTCACTTTTCATAGTTGAGATAACTTCATTAACTTCATACATCCAATATGAGTCACTTAACATATGTTTATACATTTCAAAGGTTTTACAAGCTATTATATTATCTATCTCTTCAAAAGGAGCTTTGGATAAAAGAAGGAAAACAAGTTTATAAAAATTAGTGGTAAATCTGTCCGCCACTTTTTCGAGCCCAAAAAACTTAGTTTGATGAAAATAAGTTTAGAAATAGATAGATATTTTCGAATAGGTAGAAAACGGTATATTATATGCGAAATTCCGAGTTAAAATGAGCAAGTTATGGCCATTTTAAGTTGGAATTTTCTCTTATACGATTTTACCGCGATTTTAAGAAAAGTTTAGAATCTTCAAGAATAGAAATTTCATGAAAGACTCATTTTGGGTATTTCATCTTGTTTAGGTGGAGAAGGACTCGAGATCACCTTTCCGGAAGATTACTTCGATTAGGATCTACCGACATGGAGTGAGTTAATCCTTTACTAAGTTACATTTCCTTGTTTTGTGCTTGTAAGTAGCACTAGCAATTAAGAAAAAGATAAAATGAATAATTGTTGTGTGACTTGGAATTATGATTGATTGAATATAAGTTAAGAATATCAAAAGAAGGTTTGATAAATAAATTGTGATTCTTGTATTGATATGATGAAAATTGTGTTGATCGCCTTCAACTTGAACTAAACATTATTTGGTTAAATATATATTGAAATCAATTCATGCATATTATACTTGTGAGTCACATTTGTTTCACTACTATTCTTCGTGTGGGAAAACGAGGAAATGGTAGTGGTGGCTGGTAGGAGCCAGAAAGTCTATAGGGCGAGTAGGAGCCCGTAAATCTGTAAATATTGGTGGTCGTGTGGGCTTGTAACCTCCCAACCCTCGACATGGAGAGCGTAAAATCCATGCTACACTTGATTTTCGGTTAATCATGTGTATTTTGTTTGTTCATATGATTAGTGCATTCTCATATGCTTGATTAAACACTTGTTTGCTATATGGAAATGTCTTGTAGATGGAATTATCTCACTAAGCTAGATTGCTTATACCCTTATAGCTTTTTGTTACAGTATAATTACCTTTGGTTGGCCTCAAGGAGTCCCGTATGCCAAGTACGAGTTTAAGCTACTAGGAGTTTTTGGGAGAAGCTATATGTATTTAAGTTTCGAACATAGGCTTCTAGGAAAATCTCTATAGTGGGCTTGTGTTATAGTTGCTATTATCTTGTTGATAGACTTTCAAGATGGGGGAATGCCCCTAAGATGATGTAAGGATATTATTATGAAGATCTTATGTTTATTTATATAAGTTCTTGCTAGCTTTTATTATCTACTTAAATGTAATACCCCTGTGAGTCTCCTACTATCTTGGAAGCACACTTTGCATGTAATATCGAAGCTCCTGTATGACTAAGGTTGTCATTCATTAGCTTTAATATTGTATGCGGTGGACTGCCACATTTAGGATACCCTCCAGGGTATGACATATTCTCATCTTCTAACTTCTTTAAAATAAATTTTATTTCCAAAACTTGGTTCTTTAAGTTTTTTACCAATTTTATTTAGAAAGAAATTATTCTTTTTAAGTTATTGATAAAATTCTTTGCTTTTGAAATAATCATACTTATGTTCTTTTTATTTCTTTTGAAAATGAGTTTATGATATAGATACTTGGAAATCCTTTATTTTTCTATGTGGGTTTATAAATTAGAGGGTTGATTTTATCTTAACTTTGAAAACTAGATTACTTCTTAGTTTTTATTATGAAGTTGGAAAGATTCTAATCTTGAGTTTTCTATGAAATATTTGTACACCACAACTTATTAATACTAAATTTTATAACTTTATGTGACTCATCATAGTAAAAGAAAATATTTGTTTTGTTAGTTAACTTCTTGGAGAAAATCATCTTTATTGTTATTAAAAATCTTGGCAAGTTTGAAAAGAAGTTGTGAAATAATTTTTCCTATGGGTTTGCTAATAAAATCTTGATTTAAACATAAAGTTATATATTGAAAGACTTTAGTTCCATTTTCCTTTATTATGGATAAGTCTACTTTAAGTATTTTGTTGAGACAAGGTCATTATGATGATGCATGTTCATGAGCACATAATATGAAAAATGATGAAAATATATAAGAAGCAAATTAATAATAAGCAAGATAATATATCAAGTATTGAGAACCTTAGCTTTATCAAGAAAACCTGGTCAAGCATTGAGAGCCTTAGCTTCATCAAGGTATCCTGGGACTTAGTCCCAAAAAAAAGAAAAAGAAAAAGAAAAGCAATAATAAGAGTAAGTTAGTAAGCATTAGACTCTAAAAATATATAGATATACATATACTTAATAATATATATAGAGTTAGATTAGAAGCATAATAATAATATTAACAATAATAACAACATATATAATCATAATAACAAAATAAATAAATCGGAATTCTTGGCATGTGCAAGAATAAAACATGAACATGTTGTTGCTTTTACTACTCATATGAGTTTCAAAACAATACCATGATCATACCAAGTTGCATGACATGGGTAAACTAAATAGTTAGAATAAATTTACCTAAAAGTATGTTGTGGTAGAAAGGAGATAATGAGTGTAAGATTATGTGGTTGATGGTATGTAGTAGATGGTTTGTGTGTAATGGAGGATTTTTGTGTGTGTAGTTGGTGAAAGAGAGTTTTGGTAGAGAGAAAGTTTGGAGAGGGGATTTGTGGAGTAATTTTAGAAGAGTTTTGTTATATGAAATGAATGTGTGAAAGAAGTGGAGGGAGATGGGGTATTTATAAAATTTTTGGAGTGAAAATTATATGTAATAAAATAAATTGAAAAGAAAATAAAATGAGAGAGAGGGAGGGGAGAATGGCGCCGGTTTTGGAGGGAATAAAGAGAGTGAGTTGATTCTGTTTGTATTTTGTAAAAAAATAATTAATATGTAAGATATGATTTGATATAAGATGTATTAGAAAAAAAAAAAAAGAAAATAGGTATACAGGTAGTAAGAAAAAGTAGAGATAGGTGAATAGTAATGAATAGTAAAGAAGTACAATGAATAATAAATAAGACTAATAAGTTACCAGTAGTAAAAAAATACGCGTATAAATATGATATCTGTGATTTTTAGCTACCAAAAAATTACGAAACTGATATTTTTAGATTTCTTATATTATTACGAGTCTATCAGTATAAACAAAATATTTTTACCGTTTGGTGTTCTCGGGCATGGTTTTCGAAAATTGATCCCGTTTGGATCTGAAGGACACTAGAAATTGGTAAATATGATATTTTTATACTTCTTTATATTATTACGAACTATTATAAGCTATTAACTCAATTCTGCCGTCTAGGGTTTGAGAGCACATGATTGTCGGATCTAGACTCTAGGGTTTTGGCATAGGTTTTTGTTGACTAGGGTTCTCGGTTGACAGAGTCTTAGGGTTTGAACTTAAGAATCATTGAAAATCTAGGGGTTTACAATCGTACCCTGACCTTTAACAATTGTGCACAAGTATTCACTCAATTATTAATTAGGCTAAGTTTAAGTGATTAACCAATTCAAGTCTAACTATTACACACAATCAACATGTAAGATCATCGTAATGTTATAATTGGATATAGAAGATACGTATTCACTAAAGAATCGATACCATGAAAACACAAAGCTAGAGAAAGAAAAAACTTTTATTAATAAAATAAATAAGAAAATGCAAAAGCACAAATGAGAACATTTGCATTCTTTGTGTTCTCAAGTGCAATTCAAAATAATTCATACCATATAATTATGATAAGTTTCATTCATAGTACCTAAAATTTTTAGTTTGTATCGGAATAAATCTAAAAAAATTCCATACCACGATGGTACTCGAACTTTTTAATCTTTTCATGCATGGTACCTTTGGTTGGAATCCGACTATTTCTCTAGCTAAAACTTGACATGGAAAGGGAATCCAGATAAAAAATTATTTCTGTCTCACTTGGCATGTTTTTTATTTTCTTTTATTTTTTCCTCTCTCTCCTCTTGTTACATTGCTGCTACTTTTCCTCCTCCTCCTCTTTTTCTTACAATCTTTAATGCATAAAATAATAATAATAAAATCACAAAAACCCATTAATTTTTTTATTTTTACATTCAACGCACTCTCTCTCCCCTCTCTTTCTCTCCCCTATTGCCTTCCTCCTCCTCTTTATTAGGCTATTATCAGGCATCTACTCGGGCTAATTGTTAGATCTCTATGCCTATCAAGGTACTTCCTTTCTTTTAAGCTTCTCACTTGTTAATTAAAGGTGAGAAGGAAATTAAAAAAAAAAAACCCAAAGACAATGAGTTCTTTCGCATATTATCTATATATGATAATGTTATTTCAAGGAAAGATGTATATGACAACATTGAAATTCACGTCTCAGACATAGTGGAGGTCTCCTTGTGCGGTATTTCTATCTCATGATGCTCTTTGATTAGGAATTTAAGATTGAATATATTGGCTACCATTAAGTTTTTGGTGGAAAAGGTTTGTAGTTATGTGATTTGACTATGGAGGATCTATGGTTGTGAACATAGAAAACAAGGGAGGGTAGAGAGAGAGAGAGAGAGTTGAGTATAGTTTAGTGAGGAAGAAGATGATTTTCATTCAAAGAAGATGGGTTCTTTCTGTTTGATCCTTTTATCTCTTTTTCACTGGTTTTTTTCACAAAACCCAACCCTAAATCTCAAATTCAACATGTCTATGGAAGAAATCAAAGAGAGGAAACAAGATAGAGAATGAAGATCGTGCTAGAAATAACTCCAAGAACCTAAGAGAAATAGTAGTAGAAGAATCAAGGTGTTGGGTTTGTATAAAAGATAAGTTTTGTTACTTTTCTTACTTTAGTTTTTATTTATGTGTGTGAATATTGTATTAGGAATAGATATATGTAAAACTTGTGATAATAGTGATAAACCAAAGATGTATGAGTATATTTGTTAAAAACCTAAATATACGTATATTTGTGTAACTCAAGTGTTTAATGAAATGATTTGTGGTTATATGATATATTTATGTACATAGAAGTGTTTATAAATCAGGTTTAAGCATGGTAAGCTAATAATAAGTTGTTGTTGTTAATGTCTGTTGAATTAAGTAGTTAAAAATTAGTGTAAAAGACAAAGGAAAAACGTAGCATGATCCCCCTGTTCATCATGGCCATACCATGGCTTGTCATATATGCGGAAAAAAAAATTTAGAAGGATAACGGGCGTGACAGAGGGCTTGATCTCCTCTGAACAAATGATAAAACATAATAACGGGTGTATTTTTGCATGTAATGAATATCACGGCCTAGATCACAACTAGTATGAAGGGTGTGATCTCCATTGACAAAAATTTTGAAAGGAAAAGGCCTAGATCATGGCCGTGACAAGGGATGTTATCTTCTTATTACAGGTATGACAATGCCGTAATGGTGATCACGGCCTTCATCACGGGCATGATGAGGCTAGTGATGGGGATAACGACCCCCATCATAGGTGTGATCCTTGCCTTAGATCTGTTTATAAAATAAAAAGAAAAAGAAAAATAAATAGAAAGAAGGAAGAAAGATAAAATGAAATAGATTAATGGTATATTAAATAACTATTAGTGATTGTGCCCTAGGCTAATTACTAAGTATTGTTATTTCATGTACTAGAGGCCAATCACTAGTTAGTGATTTATTTTTAAAAAAATCCAATGGGACGAATAAATAAATTATTATTATGAATAATAATTTACTATCACTACCAACCCTAGTAAGAATAGGGGCATTATTGTCAGTGCAAAAATACTGACATAATATAAATAGGTGTGATAGTGTCTCATTAGGGTTAAGACTTTTACTGTTACATTAGATGGCAGAGAAATTCTATAACCCTAAAAGAAAGAGAAAAACTCAGATCTTCCTCATCAATCTAGAAAGGTTCTAAATTGCGCTAGCATGCAAGAAGTGATTCCTTTTTGGGTGGCTTGTTCGTGTGGACTACGTAGAGGGCACAATGAAATCGAGGTCTTGTAGATCTGGATCGCAAGAGATTGATTTCAAATCTCTGGATATGAAATTGCAAGGTAAATCAAGAATTTATTCCTATTATTATCAAATTTAATCAAAGCATATGGATTCTGGTTTTAGGGTTTTTAATTTTCCACTACAAATTTTTATGAAAATTCATATAAAAACCCTACAATAACATCTTAATGTTTGTATAATTAGGTATGAGTTAATGAATTAATAGGATTAATAATTATCTTGGGTTAATATAGTTCTTAAATAGGAAATGAACTCAATTAGTAAACCTACGTTCAACTTGGATAAATGGACTTGAATGAACTAAATAGATTAGATTGATTAAGTTTGATTATCTTAGATTAATAATTGGATTAAATGATTAACTCTAATCAATTTGGCTAAAATTAATTTAAAATGAGTTAGTAGATGGCTTAAAATAATGAGTTAGAATAAATTATAATTGACGTGGGAGATATATTGTTTCATATATGTGTTTGCTTAGGAAATGAATGTTTTTTGAATATGTATAATGTGATGGTGCTTTTATAATAAGAGACTATAAGAAAAGTGAAAAGAAAATACTTTGATAGACAAAGGAGAACTGTCCGTATTTTGGTGAGGTCATATTCACAGCTATAGTGAGGTTCCAAATTAGTATCTAATCAAATAGGTTTTATAATAAATTTGATATAAGTGGATAGTTAATTTAATTCTTATACGAGTTTAATTTCATGAATAGATATAGATATATGATATTTCTTCTGAGATGGATTTTGATTACCTTCTATTCCTATTTGGATTTCAAATATATAGGTACACAATAACTTGCGTGATGGTTGTTAGGATAGACATTCTAAAATGGATTAAAACTTAAAGATGGCAATTATAAACGAGTGCTACTTATGCTTGTGCCGTTGAATTCGGTCTAGGGAGCGGCAACCCTATCATGATGAAATAGCATGGTAGTTTAGGCTCTGAGGTATCATGATGCAATGACAAATACCATGATGCAATGGTATACCATGATGCAATGGTGATTTATATGTAGCTCAGCGGGTAGTTGATAGGGCAAATGGTATTGGCGTAATGTCTACTTAATCTCGGAATGAAGTAACATGTTTTAGTTCATGTTTATGGGATCGATTGAATTAATTGATGTTATAGACTAAGATGAGTAGAGTATGTGTAATGACTGTGAACCCTAGATGAGGCTATTTTCTCTTTTTCGGATAGATATAGGAGATATAGGTACTCGAATTTCTTATATCAACCCTCTAAGCAGCTGTTGTTACTCAGGACCCCCAATTCCCAAAAGCTTATTTCGGAGTGTGAGTACTCCCGTATTGCTTGTTTTTATTTAAATGAAAGATAGTAACTTATTGTTTATTGCATTGTATTTATCTAGGCTTGTGTGTCATTCCATATATGTCCGTGATACTGTGTACTAGCTTTGGCTCATCATTATTGTTGTTGTTCTTTTTTCAGGCTTTGTGTTGGTAATGATGCTGTCAATGTTGATGATAATAGTGTTGGTGATGATGATGTTGATGTCTGATTTGGGTTATGGGCGATCTTGGAGATTTGAGAGAACTGAAGTGAGTTAAGATCGAAGATATATTTTATTGTGTTTATGTTTTATTGTAAAGAGGAGGATTTATCTTTTGAATTTGTATTTTATTTTAAAAAAGGCCCAGTGGTGCATATATGTTTGTAAATGTAGATTTACCTTTGAGAATAGGTTGTAAAATGATTTTATAAAATTTTGTTTCTTAGAAAGTTAATATGTTCTAGTAGGAGTAGAGATTTTTACTATGTTTTTATAATGTTTGATTCTCTGTAATGAAATCCAGTTCCTTTAGAAATCTAAACACACGATTTCAGGTTTAATCAAAATCGGTTAGCAATGTTCAAAATAAACATATCATTTAAGAAAGCCTGAGCATGTAATATATAAAGTATTATACATAGCGGTAATGCCTTAATTAAATTTTAGAGCGTTACACATATGGTTTCCATGCTATCTTTTCTTCATTACATTTATTTTACATCTTCCTTTTCAATTGTTTGCATGCATTTATACGTATGGATAGCCTCTTTGTCAATTGATATTGATGACTTACTCTCTTGATTATTTCTTGAAATACTTGGTTTTACTTGCCTTTATTTTCTCTTGTTTTGCAAATAGGACATAATGAAGCTATCAAAGTATTGAAATTATTTCCTTCTCAATAAAATGGTAGTGACTAAGAGAAATTGATGGTTTAGACTACCATCACTTAGCTAGGATTTTGTTTCATTATATAAAGCCAGATGATGAGAAGTGAAAATTATAGATGAACAATCTTTTAGATGCTCAATCGACTTTAAGTAATGCACATAATTAATTAGCATAACTTGCACACTTTAAGCATCACTTGCAAGTGAGCCTTGACACACATGCACATGCTTTGAGCATTGCATTCAAGCACATATGAGCAAGCTTTAAGAAGGTGAGGGCTATGTGAAAACTAGCATCACATGCATGTGCTTATCATGCAAATGAGTGTTATGCACTTCGATCAACATTTAGTAAGCATTGTGCATAGGCACATACTAGTCATGGAAGTCATAATTATCGTGATGGATTATTTAAGGTAATCTTCTTGATCACTCATCTATAACTATCATTTTTGTATGAGTTTTGTGCCTCAATCAACATTTAGCAAGCATTGTGTGTAAGCACACACTACTCATAGAAGTCATAAGCATTGTGGTGAATTTTGATTTGAGATAATCTTCTTGACCACTCATCTACAACTGCTATTTTTGTAACACAAGTTGTAATCAAATATATGAAATCAATGATGATAATGAATTTGATTTATCAACTCTGTGTCCACTTACTCTCTTAGCATTTTTTTACTTTATGAATGTATCAAGTCATTGTGCACTTAGAAGTAATAGCTGTCACTTAACAGCAACATATACAAAAATGAAACAACATATGATTCCTTCAATCCCTTTAGTCACATATAAGGCCATGACAAGCATCACAAATAAGAAGTATACCCTAATAACGAGGTTACTAAGGAATATATTACTCAATTTTGATGCATGCTTTGATCTTGAGGACTTCGCACGCTTAGGAGCAAGGTTGTAACCAAGAATTATGGTCCATTGTAAGGGATGATAACAAAAATTCGATGTAATTGATTTAGTGTTAAATAGAAACATGTATTTGAGATTGCTTAGACTCTTATAACTTGATAGGCCTTTTGTCCTATCTCATGCATTGGAGCACAACTGTCATTTACTAGCAATAATGTTTAAGTAATTCCTTTAATGGAATTCAATCGCACTTACACAACAGTGGCAACATTTCTTGCCATGAATTTGCTAAATATCATACTTTTTATTGCTTTGAGATGTTTCATTGGTTTATTCTTGTCACTGTTTAAACTAAGATAGACTTTATTGGTCTAATGAGCATGCAGTGATGTAAAGTTATATTCATGAGCTTAGGAAGTACCACATTGATGAGGTGGAAGCAGTGGCAAATGGGTATATGGAAAAATGGGACTAAACCTGGTTAGTGATAGTTTTATAATGTTAGATCCCTATTTCAATGCAAAATGAGCTAATGAGTAAAATTCATCAAGTTGGTTAGTGATCGGCGTCATTTTTTGGGCAAATTCAATCATTTAAATTTTAAAGCACATTTTTTCTATTTTGGGAAACATTTAAAAGTATCATAACTTCTAATGGAAAAGTTCATTTTATATGTTGTCTATGGCATTTTATTTATCCTTTTGACTTTTTTTTTTTTTTTTTTAGGAACTTACTATTTTTTGCAACTAATACATATTTTTGGTAGGTTTGTGCTCTCATATATTTGCATGCCCTAGGGCAAAAAAACACTTCAGTTGATCAATATTTTTATCTTTGAGCATCGTGTTGGTCTGTTTTCCCTAGAATTTCAAATTTTCTTATATATTTTCGAATTTTGCATGCCTATTTTATATAGGTATTTTAAAAATCAACACGCAAAGAGAATATCATTTTTAGGAATTTGTAGAATCAACAGAACATGTTAATTTTCTTTTCTATCATAACATCACACACTCTCTTAGCTACACCCATAAAATGAATATGATAAAGTTAACATGACGACTTGTAATTCTTGTCAAAATTAGTAGGATGTCATGTACCAAAGCAACACTCTTATTTGTAAGCAGTGGTTTAGACATAATAGGATGTTGTGTGTGTGGTGTTAGTGATTTGTGTCACCTTTTATGTCAATTGCATTGTTAGTTAAGAGGAGTGGTGCCCACTACTTAGCAATTCATTCATGGACCTTCTTATCCTTGTTATTATCCTGCACATTAAGCAAAACTCTTTTTCCTAAGTAGTGAAATTTAAATAATATTCAATTGCACATGCATAACTATAGCAGCGTTCATTGCTTAGGATCTATAATGCATTATTTAATTGAAGAAGCATACCACACTAGTTTGACTACAAAACTTACAAAGCTAGGGCATCGCTAGAGATTGATTAAGTATCATAAATCGCATCAGCGATGGGCCATGTTTGTCAAGGGGATTGTCTCTACTACTTATTGGTTAGAAATATATATATAAAAAATGCATAGTAACAGTGTGGACTACTTTGTTTCTCTTATAAAAATCTCATCTTAAGGTTCATTTTTATTGGGAAAAGGAGACTACATGCTTTCTTGGTTGCCATGGCTCATCATGCACTTGGGAGGCATTGCTTACCAATATGTACTATGTAAGTTAGACTTATTATGTGCTTAAGAGTCAAGGGTAATACCAATCGGTAGTAACATTAAGACAAAGTCTTATACCCATCATCATTTTCTCTTTAAATTTGTAACCATGTAACGACTTGTTTTAACAAGTATATGATAAGATATATGTGTGTCAATTATACAAAATTGAGTGTAGCTTTGGATACTCTTAAGCTCGAGCGTCTATCCTACATCCTATCATCTTTGTAGAAGAAGCAACATAGTCATATCTACTAAATTGGGTTAAGCGTTGAGCAATGTTGATCAAGGATTTTTATCAAAGATCGTGCAGCCAATTAACTAGTCATTGAGCTTGAGATATTGTGCTTCCGCACATACTAGGCAATCATAGTTAGAATTTCCAACATCGCATATCTACATCAGTGGAGTAGAGAATGTGAGCAAGTTAGTTTTTGCATAAGGTTCATACATTTATACCCTTCACATTAAACTTGAGATATTCTTATGAGGGTAGTCGTTGCCCAAGCCTTGCATTCATATCAAAATCAAGGAGATTAGAGAAACTCATAAAAATTGAAGCTCTTCAAGGGAGCTATATTGTTGTTGGTGTTTGTAATGCCCTCATCCTTTGTGGCTTGATGTCATTGTTTAATGAGTAATTGTAATTTGCACTAAAGTTGATTTGGCTATCACTCCCTTATACCTCCATGTTGATTAGAATACCTTAAGAACTACTGCTAGCTTACCCATTAAGTCTTTTCACTATGGTAACCTTAAAGTATTATCACTTTACTCATCCCCAATGAAGTCACCAAAAATGTATGTGTACAAGTTCAACAGCAGTGATCATATGTCTTCAACATATGTATTGCGAGAAGTGATGTGGAATGTCACATAAGGCATGATTATGAGAGAAATGGATAAGGGGACTAAGCAATTTCAAGAGGTTCACACACATGCATGACAAATGGAAGTGCTATTTGGCATCAAGATCCACTATGATGAGAGGTCTTCTATTCTTGCATTTTAATGTTGATCCTTTATGATGTCAATCTAGCCTCTCTCCCATATAAGAAGAGCTTTTGGTATTTATAGGATTCAACCAATGGTGTAGTCTATTAGATTGTATTGGCCATTAATGGTTGGGGTGAGTCTTCTTGTTAATGAATTTCCTTCATGGGCTCCTCCTAGACTTTGGTCTACAAAGGCCTCTTTTTATGCATGAGCTTCCATAAAAAGATTAGATCTAATGGTTAGTCCAACAATCTCTACTCCAGACGCACTATGATAATCTTCTTTGGTCATTTCAAGATAAATGGGTTTGACACTCTAGGCCTAGTAACCTTAGCCTAAAATGTCAAATCTAGATTATCTCTAGGCTTAAAGCCTATGAATTGAATTTCGTCCTCTATTGATAAAAGTTATCACCTAAAATTGAATTCCACAAACAAAGTCTCCAATGGTCTAATAAAACCTATGTTGCAATCAATAATGCATCCATATCGAATTGTGAAATTATAATGAATATGTTTACTTCAATTGATATCAAGATAGTGTGGTGGACTTCTATACTATATCATTATTAGAGGAAAAAAAAAACACTTGTTATGTGTTTCATATCACGTGTATGAACAAATAAAGTATAAGCGTTGAGTTTAAATTTCGACCCTTTCATTTCCTTAATTAATTTGTATGGAACCCAACTTATTTAACACAAATTACTGGACTGAATTAAGAAATTTTTTTTGTAACATTTTTAAAATGATTATAGCCACCAATTAACCAAACTTTCCAAAATTGGTGTAACTATGATCAGTTTCTATCTTTTACGCCACTCTCTATTTTCTATCACCAAAATTTTCCTTTTAACCTCTCAAGTTATCGAGGTTTGTCTCTATTTTTTTTTAAATTGACAAACAAACCAACTCTTCACTACATAGCATCATTTCTCATCAAGTATAACTATTTTATGTTCTTTCTTTTGTAATTGAACCACATTAATTGGTCACGCTGTGTTGCTTACAAAGGTATATATAACATAAAAATGGAGAGTAATTGCACTAATTGAGGTAAACAATTTCATATCCTACCAATGCAATTCTATGACAAACTAAAGAAATAAGTGATGGTTGAACCTTTGTATATGAAATATTTATATGTACGAACCATGAACTTTACGCGGATATGTTTGAGTCTCTATGTTATTCTCATTAATCATTAGACCTAATATATTTTTTCATCCTTTTATAGGTAAATCAATTTCATATTGAGACAATACATCTTCAAGGCAAAAGTGAAGACAATTAATTTTTAATGATTCTTTGTATTAATATTTTTTCATTTATTGTCATTCTGTTTGTCATAATTTATTTGTACTATATTTAAGTCTTACGACTTATCCCAGAGTGTTATTAATTAAAATTTAATTAATGCTTTTGCATAAGTCTTCAAATTACAAATTTAATTATGAAATCTATAAATCCTTATAATTTTGCAACTTACTTATAATAAACTCCCAAAAGCAAATAATTGATTTGGTGATACATTTGTCACATGTGTATATGATTTTTTTTCAATTGTTTCGGTGTGTTTTCTATTATACACATTTTGATCCTTAAAAATAAAATACTATTTAATTATATTAACATCTTTCTGATTATATTGTTAGCTCTAAGTAATGAAAAAAGTCATTAGTAATATCAAATAAACATTGATAGTCCTATTTTACTATTTGATATTTCATCTTTTCTCAATGATAAAAATTAAATGAATTTTTTCATACTAAAATTTCTCCTAATTATTTTATAAATTTTGTATTTTTTTTATTTAGTTTGATGATTTCTTTTTCGCACACGCATCGTGAGTACCCTTCTAGTAATACATATTTATTTTAGGCTACTTTGGATTTTGAAGAATGCTTTCATTTATTAATAGGTATCAAGCCATTATAGTTCATCAATGAAAGCTTTAGTGTGTTGACTTAAGTATTTAAGAAATATGTTTTACTTCAACTAAGTTAATTTTTATTTTAAATACTTAACTTCTCTTTTGGAAAAATCTAAAAGCTCTCAGTTTTGGAAAAAGTCATTTATTAAAAAAAATTTTCTTAAGAGAACAGAAAAGACAACACACACGAACGTGTAACACACCAATGATCAAAATGGGATAAAGGTAGATCAAATGCCTGTACATTCAATTTTTGGTAATTCAGTTTAGATTTTGGAAAATTAGTATCCATAGTTTTAAAGCATTTGTGGTTTAGTAACTCTATTAGATAATTTGTTTGTAGACATTCATTTTGATGACAAATAATGGCAGACACTTGGCCAAAAATTGCTAAAATCTAAACATGAAGTACTAAAATGCTAAAATGTTTCCAAAAATTAAAAGTATACACACTTGGTTTACCATTTTCTTATCATCAAAATGAACGTTTGCCAAATATTATTTAATAAAGATACTGAATTATGCATACTTTGAAAGTATAAGCACTAATTTGCCAAAATCTAAGGATAAGATACTGAATTGTTAAAACTTGAAAGTACAAGCACTTAGCCTGCCATTATCTTGATCAAAATGAATAAAAACAAAGAAAATTTAAAATCAAGAAAATTATCTAGAACATGAATTAAAGGAAAAAAAAAATCAACGAAGAACATAAATAAACTTTATTATTTTCAAATTTCTATTTTTTTGTATTTTTAAGCATTAAACAATTTCTAATTGTATAAAAATGCCTTTTGGTCCACAAAATAGTTTTTTCACATCTAAAATATATTTATTCTTTCAAAAATCATCAAAATAAAGGGTAAAAATTATGTTAGAAGGTATCAAAGTTTAGAGGTAAGTTTATTTAAGATATCAATATTTTAAGTGGTTAAACAGAGAAATTGATGTTTGACAAAGTGAATCAAATGGGCTATCAACGTTTTGTATAGTTTATTTAAGGTATTAATATTTGGATTAGTTTTCAGTTAAGTTTCCTTAATTTTCATTAATAGTAAAATATTGATACCTTATTTAATACACTTTGTAAAACGGTGATACGTATTTTTAATTAGAAACGTTGATATCTTAAATAAATTTTTTTCCAAACGTTGATTCCTCTTTTTAACCACTCAAAACATTGATACCTTAAATGAACTTACCCTCAAATATTGATATATTTCTATATAATTTACCCTCAAAATAAAGATCAAACAAATCTTATAAAATTTTTGTTTTTTTTTAATTTTCATAATATCTAATTTTTTGTGGATTTTCATGTCTTAATATCTTGCATTGATAAAAGAATTTTAAAACACTAACCCTAACACTATAATAACATAAAAAAAAAAAAAAACCAAAATATGCATCAAAGTCATCAAAATAAAGCAAAAAATGATAATTTAATTTTTTTTTGTTATTTTAGCAAAAAAAAAAAAGAAAACGAAATTGGTTATTATCATTATATTCCAAGAAATTAAAGAAAAATTAGAATAATTAGAATTATTTTATAAAATCAGGAAAAATCATCAACATTCAAAAATACTTTTTCTCCTTACATTTCAGATTTTTCTAGTATATTTTTATGAATTTTACAAACTAACTTTTTTTACTTTATTTGTAAGCACATTTTTTATTGGCTAATTATTTGTAAGTACTTAAAATTTTGCCAATTAGGGCTTCAAATGAGCCAAGCTTTTAAAGGCTTAGCTTAGTTCGTTTAAAATTTAGAGAGCTCCAGCTTGAGCTCGATCCGTGCTATGCAACAAGCATGAAATTGAGGCTTAACTTGGCTTGTTTAGTCATACGAGTTTAAGTTTGATCTTGAGCTCAACTCATTATTTATGAATAGAGCTCGAGCTCGAGCTGAGCCCAGCTTTTTATCAAGTATAACTAGCTTTTATCGAGCATAAAACTTAAGTTCGAGCTCGACTCATCTAGATAGCCTATTTTTTTTTTTTAAAACCTAAAATATAATATATAAGTGTTGCTATAATATATATACATAATTATTAAATATTAATTAGTTTTTATTGTTTTTATTATATAGTTATAGATAATATATCATGCATAAAAATATTCACCAATCTGCTAATAAGCTTATTAACGAGCATAGTTACGAGCTTGTTTATGGGCCTAAACAAGATTGTTTATGAGTTGGCTCGAAAGCCTAAATCAAAGTTTGAGCTCGACTCATTTAAATAAATGAGCTTCATTTTGGGCTCGGGCTTGGGCTCGGCTTATTTACTAATCAAGCTCAAGTCGAGCCTGAAGCGAGCTGTGCTCGAGTGGCTCCACTCGTTTACAGCCCTGTTTGTCATATATCACACTCTACCAATAAAGGGAGTAATTATTAGGGTATTAAAAAAAAAAGAAAAAGAAAAAATGCTGAATTGCAAACTAATCAGGACAAATCCAATTAGAACTAAAATTTTGGCTTTTCTTTTAAAACAGCTCGGTTCATTGAAGAGTAATGATAGCGGTTTAGTTTAGGCTCCCAAATAGAATCGTATGGAATTAGATTGGTCATAATGTGTCTATAAATAAGTTAAATTTTAGGTTTTAGCCTCTAGTCTTCTAAACTTCTAATTTTTTCTTTCTTTGTCTTATTGATTAGTACAATTCTATTGTCTAGTTACTTGTTGGTGTATGTAATCGATAATGTGTTGATTAAAAGCATAAAGAACTTAAAATTTGTGCCTTAAATAAGGATATCATATTATAATTTTATCATGTTTAGTATATCATTATACTTCAGGAAATTTAAGAGAATGACTAGTTTACGACTATAGTTTTATGAGGACGAAATCTATTCTTACTATAAGTTTTACATATTTATTTGGTAAATAATTACAAATATTATTATTATTATTGAATTAGTGTTAAGAAGTATATAACTAGAACCCCTCGACATGATGTCTTTTTATTTTCTCCTCGCTTTTTTATCTCTTAAGCACTTTAAGGTTACAAGCTTATTTTAGAAGATTTTGAAGCTAATAAGGATGTCAAAGGGTTCAATATTTCAATATCATCACTTTAAGGTTTCGAATAAAAAGAGTTCCTAAGGTGAAAAAAGAGTCATCTTTTCATCAAAAGTTTCCTTAATTCTTTATTTTGTTCTTTTAGTACTCTACTCCTATGTGGGTATTTTTTGATTAGAGTATTATTCTCATGGTAGAACTTTTTATGTTTAATGGTTTTCGATATCCTCGTTTGGTATAAAAGATGTGACATTATTGGTTAGAGTTTCTTACCCCATTCTTTGGAAAAAAAAATTATTTTAAAGTTAAAAAAATGGTTTGAATTACCAAGTGAAACGTACCAAAAGTTTTTTTTTTTTTTTCATTCTAATAATTACTATCGAAAGTGTATAATCAAGTTAGAATTAAAAAAAAAAAAAAAAAAAGACAACCCAGCCTTAAGGGCTAACATACAGTTTTCTACTATTTAAGAGTGAACCAGATTGAATCAAGGTGCCCACACACAGTTACCCCCCAAAAATAAAGTGCCTACCACTTTTACATTTTTGGGTTAGATTTAGCAAAAAAAATATATGGAAAAAGAACACCCTAGAAACATATATTAGAAGTAGCTTAGGAAGGCGTTGTCAAATTTGGCTATAGGCACTCTCATTGACAATGCCTAGGTCTTGAATAAAACGCGTCGTCGAGATGACATTCTGCTCAAAACCTTGTCCTACCCTTGCTAGCCTGCAAGTAAGGCCAAATTAGTTACACTTTCAGTACCTAAACCAGCAACACAACACAATACAAAAATTAGCAAAAGAGAAAAAGAAATTGTGTCACCACCAACTTCCTTACTCCACAAACCATTTTGACACCCATAAGTAGGATATATCACCAATCTAACATTCAAACCTATAAAAATAACATTTACTAACATAACAAACTCCTCAAAACATTCCACTACTCACTAGCATATCCAATACTTGAAACCTTCCAGGAAAGAAACATTCACCACCAACATAAACCAAAGTTCATTACATAAAGTGAATACGAAAAGTACAAGTGTTTTTACATGAAAAGAAAATGCAAGAAGGAAAGCTATAATGCTATCATCTCTTAGTATTCCTCTATACGCCACTAGCGATCCTCGATAATATGGATTGTTGACCTCGCTATGCAAGTGCTACCTTTGGCTTATCTTCTTGTACCGGTGATGCACTAGAATCCGGTGGAGCGACTGGTGTGGCCTACGTGGGTCTCCTAAACTATGATAACTGTATCAATCCTTTACCAATGTCCTAATCCTGACCTACTAGATGCCTCTTCTGTTGTGGTGGTGGAGAAGGACAAGATGATGAGCCAACCTCGCTGTATAGGGTGTGGTAGGATGGTAACGAAGAGGTGCTATGTCGTACCCCCACAAATACAGATGTAGCATGAGACGATGATGGAGCATGCTGGACAGTTTCATACTGTTGCTGCTATTGCTCGTGCTTACTATCATCTTTTTTAGTTTCACCTTTTTCATGCATAGTGTACCAGAACTTAAGGTAAAGATGATCAATAACCCTATGCTCATCCACTATCTTTATGTCATCATCTGCTGGAGTGAACTTTTGCTATATCAGAAGTTAGTTGGATCTGTTTGAATTGATTCGCCTATAAAGCAGGTTTAAACACTAGAGGTTAGATTGTCAAGTCTCTATCACCATAAGAGAAGCCAAATATAAGATATATAACTTACCAAAACACCGATCTAGCACTAGTATGGCTGAGATATTGCTGGGTAACACATCTGAACCAATGAATGTAGTTTAGGTTGACACCGATGGGAGGCTCAACAGCTACCAGTCGATCACACCTCTCATTCTACATCCCATGGTAGACAGTGTGATGGATTACCCAATTAGTGTCGATCCTCCCCTTCAAATCGACCTGATGCAAAATCAAGATTAGTGTTAATGGCTATCGGTACTCTTTGATAACCCCTGAACTGCTAAATGACATGATCAAGAAAACACCACTCCACATAGAAAAATCAAATAAGGGGGACACATGTTGCCCTTACATTTGCACCATGTCGACTGTAAGATAGAAGCCTACTGATAATCTCGTCCGTATATGGCATTTAAACTACTTGTTGCACAATACAAAACTCATTATAGAAAAAATAAAAAGTAATTATGGAACTTCAAGGAAAAGATGAAAGTAAATGTACCTATTGAGCTCTTAACCTGTTGAGTTTGGAAAGCGAATTACGTGTGGAAAAGTTACCGGAGATAGACAAGGGATGAAGGGGGTAGATTCCTTTATTCTTGAGAGTGTTTGCTTTGGAGAATGGTGGGTGGAAATGGCTCTTGGGTGGGAAATTGGGGTTTTATCAAACCTTACAGTGAAGGCACCATCTGAGACAACACCTTCTATGTGTATATATATTCATATAAGGCACTGTTAATGAGAGCGTCTATAGGCCAAATTGCTAGCACCTTCACAAACCTTGGTATATGTTTCAAGGGTATCCTTTTATTTCCGTATTTTTTTTTCAAATCCGACCCAAAAACAACAATAAAAAAACCCCTTTTTACGCATTGAATTACTTGGTTTAACAACTTCAGTTTTGATTTTGTACCAATATTTTGTCGGATGCCTCCAAAGAGATGATATTGTACCAATATTAAAACAACTCTTCTAGCAAATTTGTTTTCGTGTTTTGGGATTGCTTTGTTGGTAGCAATTTGAATGTTTGGCTAGCTTTTTTTGATAGATATAGACATATTTTTAAAATTTTTTAAAATCAAATTGTTTATTAAGAAATAGATACAGATAAAAAAATTGATAGTTTTTATAAAAAGATCAAATATAGATAAAATATAAAAATAAATAAAATATATTTATATATATTATTTTGATATAGATATAAATATAAATAAAAAACACAGCAACCATGCAGACCATTCGTGTTTGTAAATTACTGAATTGCTTCGTAAGCAAGCCGAGGAATGTGCTGAAACTTCGAGGAAAAACATCTCACATGATTGAAATTGCTTCGTAAAGCAAGCCGAGGAATGTGCTGAAACTTCGAGGAAAAACATCTCACATGATTGCCTTGCCTTACATTCCACAATCTACATCCCCACTGGTTTTTACTAATAGCTCTCTCTCTCTCCCTTAGTCAAGGTCGCTCACTCACTTGCCTTCCATTCCACATCATGGATCCAACGAACTTCATGTCCGGCGAGATCATCACGGAACTCGTGAGGGCCCTTTGCCAAGTCTCCCACAAATCCATCATGTGTAGAGAAACAGCGGAACAGTTGCGCCGAGACATTCAAGAACTCTCCCCCGTAATCCAAGAAATCCAATATTCCGGCGTCGAGCTTCCCCAGCACCGTCAACTTCAAATCAGTCATCTTATGGACACTATGAAAGAAGGCATCGAGCTCTCAAATAAGGTCGCCAGGTCAGGCCGTTGGAACTTGTACAAGAATCTCCAGAAGGCCAAAAAGTTGGAGAAGATACAGAAGAAGATATCCATGTTTGTGGAGAATTGCATGCTGGCTCACGTCTTGGCGGACGTGCACCACACGCGCTTTGAGATGGCCGAGAGGTTTGATAGGGTGGATCGCAATCTCGGGTCATTGGCGAGGATGGTTGGGGAGATGGCGATTGGTGGTGGTGGGTGGGTGCAGGAGGCGGTTAACCGTAGAGAAGAGGTGGAGAGGGAGGCGGGTTTTAATATTGGTGGTGGAGAGAGATTAGGTTTTGGGTTGGGTTTAGATGTTGGGAAGAGGAAAGTTAAGGAGATGTTAATGGAAGGAAATGATTTGGGTTTTGTGGGGATAAGTGGGATTGGTGGTTCTGGGAAAACAACTTTAGCTAAGGAAATATGTGGAGATGAACAGGTAAAGGGTATGTATCACTTTGTGTTTGTGTATTGATCTAATGAAAAAGATTCTTTTTCTTTCAGTTTCTGTCTCTGGCTTTACGGAATATTGACTCATAGAGGGAAATGAAACCACATATGAAATTAGTGACATAGAGGACAGTTAAGGTAACACTATTAGTAGGGTATGCAAAAAAATCGAATGTTTAGGATAATTGAATCGAAATTGAAAAACCAATCCGAAAAAAACGGTTAACCGGTCCATTGGTTTCGGTTTAGGATTAATATTTTTAATTTTTTCAGTTTTCGGTTTCGGTTTCGGTTTCGGTTTTTAGATTCTAGAAATCGATGGATTCGGTTAACCGATCCGTAATTATAAATATATAATTTATAATATACCCATATGATTATTTTTTTAGTATTATCAATATGAATTATGTTAAAATGAATGATTCATATAAGAAAAAACAAATGCATATATATTTGAAAATTGGAATGATGGTGTTTGATTGAGATTTTGTGTTGAGCTCAATTAATCAAGGTTGATAAGAATGTATGAGTAAAAAGCTATTATGATGATTATATTGATGGAATCTATATATTAACAACTATTTTACATATCTTATATTCTTAATTTATAGTTTTTAATATAATTATACAAAAAAATACTCTAATTTTTTTACGGATATATTGAAAAATATAATTAACTATAAAATTTGTATAACCATTATGCTAAACGGTTAAAAACCGAAAACCGAAAAAATTAACCGAAAGAAACGGTTAACCGTTAAGGCGGTTAACCGTTCATAATGGATCGGTTTAGGATCAGGATATTGAAAATCCGATTATTACGGTTAGGATAAAAAAATAGGACCACGGACCGGTTAACCGAACCGTGAACACCCCCTAACTATTAGTAGATTTAGGGTGTGTTATGATCTTCTGTTTTTTATCTATATTTATATCTTTTTTAAAATAATATGTATAAATATATCCAATTTGCATATATATATATATTTTATCTATGTGATGAGAACTGCCAATTTTTTTTTTATCTATATCTATTTCTTGATAAATAATTTATTACAAAAAAAATTTGAAAAAAAATCTGTACCTACCTTAAAAAAGTATCTATATCTATACTTGTCATGATTTTTTTTTTTATCTATATGTCTTGCCCTGCTTTCTTTGATTATGCTTATAATTGATATGATTGATTTTGCTTCCGGAACTTATGCTTAACAGGTAAAAGTAGTTTATTCTCATTATTTAATGCTTTGTTTATGAAATCTTGTTGTTTTGTTATTGCAATGGAAGACGGCGATTGTCTGAAGCTGCAATTTGCATTTCAGTACTAAAATCACATTGTTCAATCTTAATTTCCAACAGAATGGACTCAGTTCAGCGTTTGGTGTAGTGATCTGAAAGGAACAAATTTGTACGATGAAGGATGCTGATACCATAATTATACATTAGTCTTGCTAACTGTGGAGATTAACCATCTGACTTGGTGTTTGTATCTTCCAGGATACTTCAACGTTCTTTTCTTGACAGTATCACAATCTCCGGATTTAGGGTCCTTAAAATTCAAAATTAGAAGCCATTTATGTGGACACAATGCTGGAAGGTCCCTCATAGTGTTGGATGATGTTTGGAAAGAGTCAGATCTTGACCAGCTGATTTCAGAAGAGTCAGATCTTGGGCAGCTGATTTTTAGAGCACCTGGACTAAAGATCCTAGTTGTCTCGCGATTCAAATTCCCTAGAGTTCTCAGGATGACTTATGAGGTGGAATTGTTGTGGGAGCATGATGCAATGGTGTTATTCTGCCATTATGCTTTTGGCCAGAAGTCCATTCCTCATGGTGCAAATGAGAACTTGGTAAAGCAGGTATGGTGAAAACTCTCCCCTGTGTTTCAATTTGAATACAATTTATTTATGTTATGCTGGTACTTAAATTTTATGGATTGCAAATGTATTAATAGATTGTCCGTGAATGCAAAGGACTTCCTTTAGCCCTTAAAGTTATTGGGTCTTCTTTAAGAGATCAGCCTGAGATGTACTGGTCTAGCGCGAGCAAGAAGTTATCAAGGGGCGAGCCAATTGATGAATCCCATGAAAGCCAGTTGCTGGAACGAATGGCAATCAGTGTACAACACTTATCCAAAACAGTTAAAGAGTGCTTCCTAGACTTGGGTGCTTTTCCAGAAGATATGAAGATACCTTTGGATGTCCTCATAAATATGTGGATGGAGATACATGATATCGAATTAGATGAAGCCTTTGCCATTCTTGTAGAACTTTCAGATAAGAATCTGCTTACTCTAGTGAAAGATACACGGTATGGAAGCAAGTACTCATTTCTAAGTATCTTCTTTTCATATCATGGTGATATTGCTTATAATTTGGTTCTGAAGTAGCAATTTCTATTTATGGTAGAGTTGGAGATATGTATGCCAGTTATTATGAGGTCTCTGTCACTCAACATGATGTTTTGAGAGACCTCGCAATTCATCTCAACAGTAAAGAAGAAATCAATGAGTGTCGGCGCTTGCTTATGCCAAAGAGAGAAAGAGGGCTTCCAAGGAAGTGGGAACAAAATTCTGACCAACCATTCAAGGCATTGATCGTATCAGCTCATACAGGTAGAAATTGAAATGAACAGAGATGTCTGTTTCCATCTGTTTGCTATGTTCTTTTAATCCTTTGTAGCTGAATATTTTCAATCTTTCTTTTACTTTTTTGCCCCCTTGATTTGGTTTTGTTCATCTCTAATTTTAGACTGAAAAATTGTAGATGAGATGGGAGAAATGGATTGGCCAAGGTTGAATTTTCCAGAGGCTGAAGTACTTATCCTAAACTTCTCAGCCAATGATTACTTTCTGCCACCTTTCATAGACAACATGCCAAAACTCCGGGCTTTAATTGTCATAAATCACAGCACATGCAACGCAGTCCTCCGCAACTTTGAAGTCTTCAACAATTTGGTTAACCTTAGAAGCCTCTGGCTGGAAAGGGTATTTGTTCCTCAGTTATCCAACACCACGATACCCCTAAATAATATGAGAAAGATATCTCTCATCCTCTGCAAGATTGGTAACAGCCTTGATCCATCAGTCTTAGATCTTCCCCAAATCTTTCCTTGTTTGTCCGAGCTAACAATTGACCACTGTGATGACCTAGTCAAATTGCCTGAAAGCGTATGCAGAATGTATACCCTTAACAGTCTGAGTATCACCAACTGCCACAGCTTATATGATTTACCTGCTCATCTGGGTAAACTATCGTGTTTGAAAATTTTGAGGTTATATGCTTGCCCAAACTTGAAAGCCCTTCCTTCTAGCATATGTGAGCTCGGTTGCCTCCAGTATCTTGATATCTCTCAATGCCTCAACCTGTCAAGTCTTCCCGAAGGAATTGACAAGTTATGGGGATTAGAGAAGATTGACATGAGGGAATGCTCACAGATTAGAGTTATACCAGCATCCGCTTCGTCACTGAGGTCTCTTCGCCATGTTATAGGTGATAATGAAGTATCTTGGTTGTGGCAAGATGTTAAGAATGCATTGCCAAGGCTTGATGTTGAAGTTGTGGAAAAATGCTTCACGTTGGACTGGCTCCGATGATTAAACAAAGTTGTCACTGCAAATATCACTAAATCAGATTGTGTGCAAGTTCTTTTGGCCCGAGCATCGGGGCTTACTGGCTGCTGGGCGTCCAATGCACGGACATGCTCTGAAAAAGCACCAACTCTGCTACAAATAACTTCAAGTCTCCCAGTTACCTGTCCCTCCTTGACCGAAGCTGGACTGTCTATGCTTATATAGTATGATTGCATAGTTTTTGCCACCTTCCGGCAGCGATGCGGTTTCATGTTTGTCAAACTTTTTCTTCGTATTTATCTCTTGTGTGTGTGAATTTCCATCTGTATATGTAGAATATGTATAATGCTCATCCACCTTCTTATAAGAAGTTGGACTACTTTACTTCTGGATTATATTTAATCTGCAATCTATGAACTGATTTAATAGAATTTTTATTTTGAGTTTTATTTGTGAAAGCTATGCAGGAAAATTTAGGAAAACTTGACGTTGATGGAATCAGACGATCTTATTGTCTCTTTTAACAAACGAATGACATGTATTTCTTTTAATAAATAAATGATACACACTTTTGCCATTTCCTTCTTTCTTTCTTTGTACAAGTCGCATGATTGTTATAGGATATTAATAGAATGCTTAATCAACGAAGTTGGGCGATAATAATCTGCTGTCAAATTTTATAAATTTTACAGGATATTTTCTATTTTCATACAAGCTAGAGAAGCAATAAACGAGATCTTGTTAGAGTATTTAGTTTGGAAGGATAGTTTTGTATTTTTATATTTACATTATGTAATAAACTATTATGCTAGGGTGTGATTAAGTTGAACACATTATTTCACTAAATCAAACTTAATATGGTATCAAGCATGGTTTACCTGTAAACCACCCATTAACTGGTTCCACCCTAACACTGCCTCCATTCTTGCAGGAAACCACCACTATCACCTTTGACCATCGATTGCCCATTACTATACCACCAACACGAAACCCTAATAGCCACTATACCACCACCATGAAACCCCAGCAACAACAACCAATCAACCCACATCCACCACTATCATCACATAGTAGCCACACACGACCACAACCCCATCTTTAGCCACCACTCCATTCATTAAAACCAAAATCAAGTCCTCATTCAAAATCCTATGATCATGAATCGGAATCCCATTCACCAATTAACACTTTCTTGGCGTTAACACAAATTTGAAACCCTAGGTTCACAATGAACACTCTTCATAACCCAAATCAATGACACATCCGTTCGTTAACACTACTTTCAACCCAATTCAACAAACTCTATGGCTATATTTGATGATATATGATTGATTATGATGGTTCTTATGCCCATGAGTCACAAGGAATGGTTAATTGTTCTTGTTTATGTGGTAAAAGAGATTTGCATTATTTTTCGTCCTTGAATTCTGTTTCTAGAAAATATATGAATTGATCACGTTGCCTACATCTTCTGCTCTAACACCCACTTCTGTTAAATTGAATGTTTATAATTATTTTCAATGGGCTTGTATGGTGTAAGCTTTCTTTCGAGGTTAGAGGCATTTTGAAATATTGACTAAATCACCCCCAAAAGAGATAGATAGTATGTTTGCAGAATGGGATCTGATCGACCAACAATATCTTCATTCATTATGGAATTCAATGGAACCTTAGATATTTAATATGTGTAACAGTTTTGGTACTTGTAAAGAAGTTTGGGAGTACCTCAAGTTTCTTTATGCTTTGAATGATACACACATGTATGGTGTTCTATCTAACTTCTTTTAGTTATGATAGGGGAGTAAGGATTTTTACAGAATATTGTGGTGAGGTCTACAGGTAACGGATGATGTAATGCCCCTTAATATAGATTTAAGAGAGATGCAAAAACAACATAATCGACTTGCAGTTGTTAAGCTCCTTTATGGTCTTAAACTAAAGCTAGAGTCATTAAAATCTTAGATTCTTGGATCATCAGAGCTTCATCTTTAGCTAATGTTTACTCTCGCATCAACATGTTTCTGCACAGTCTTCACCATCTCTTACTTCCCCCTCCAACCGTTTGACCTTGGTTAGTCAAAGACTAATAGTGGGTATGGATGATCTTTTAGTCGAGGGGAGATCATATAAGTCATAGAGGATGGGGACATGGATTACATGCTTATTATGATCACTATCACTGACAAGGTCATACCCAAGATACTTGCTGGGTTTTACATGGGCATCTACTTAGGCCTCATGTTGTTCAATCTGATAATTCCACATCTGCACTTGGTCCAGATTTACACAAGGAAGAACCTCAGTCATCTACTGTTACTTTATCATTGGAAGAATATGCTAGACTTTTACAACATCTTAATGTGTTGCAACCATCTACTTCTTCTTCATCTTTAGTCTAATAAGGTAATCCTAGTGTTTGCCTTATTCAAGCTCCTTCTCAGTCTTTATGTCATACCCCCACAAGGTACCCTAGTAGGATTGATGGCCCCTTTTGTAATAAATCAAAATCACCATATTTAAATGGGCCAACTACGGCCTTTCAAGAAAATTCTATGGGCATCAAATTAATAAGACACTCTGTGGCGTGGACAATTAAAACAAGATCATGAGGTTGTCAAGATAAGAAGTTTCACATACATATAAGTTCTTTACAACATATTTCCTTACATACAACTTAGGATAGGCTCCCAAACTTAACCTTACAACTTACAAAAGATTGTGTATCAGATGATTCTATACAAAGGGAACTATATCCAACTCTCACTCGAGCCTTGGTATTTTTCCTTGAAGTCTACTATATCCCTTCACCTCTAGCATGGATCAACTCTATAGATCCTTGAAAGCACATAAATCTATAGGAGTGTGAGCACACCACATCTTAATAAGATAACATGATAAGACTACACTTTAAACAAATGTCTGACAAGTTTTAGTTTCAACCATATACAATGCCACACTTAACCATATGAAATGCATAGTTTGGATGACAAGAATCCAAACTAATAGAGATTTACACCCTCTCTTAGGGGTTGAAGGACTCGCTTAAGTAGTCAATGCCCAGGAGAGACTAAGAACTAAGGAAGGATAAGTTTTTCCATATTTACTTTATATATATACATATACATATTCAACATAGTCTCAACATCACCTTAGAACCTTACAAACTTAACTAATATTAACACCCTAAAAGCCAACTTCAACTTAGGCAACGTTCTTTGGTGCCTGCTTAGTTCCCGTAGGGCTGACAACCTTATGATAACCCCACCCAGACTTGTTGGCGTGATAAGGCATTACCATAGAATCGAAATATCAATACGTGACATGGGTACCATGCTAAGGTAGTAAGCTATGGTTTGACGTATATCTATTTTAGATTAAGGGTCGGATAAGACTTAGATTAAGTTATTGGCGATCATATAATGTTAAAAAAATCATCAATATTCATTACACATCAACAATAGGAAGTTTGTTATCACGTTTGATATTAAAGCTTGTCACATATGCAAGCACCATACAACACACATCATTCCCATCCCCATATATAAGTAGTTATGTTTACATAGAGACGAGTGCAAGTATATTGCAAGCACAACATCTTGATAAGATTCAAGTCACTCACCTGTGCCTTCTGCTTAGAGATCATAGTAGTTTACCAGAAACTCTGGATCTTGGTTTGTGGTTCCTATAGAACAACAACATACATCACTATACACATAACAGGGAAGGAACTCTTATCAAAATTTACGTATCTTAGATTCCCGTTATAAATTTCTTAACTTATGTGGTTCTTAAAGCTTACATCATAGGTTGAGTTGAAGGTAGCTCAGGAAAGCATCGTGCGATACATTACGACTAGAAAACTAAGTCGTGCCTTAGCAAACCGGGAGTCGCATGCTACTAAAAAGGCTTATGGCTTTCATCGCAGGGTACGTGAAGGCTTAACTTTGAGGCGACATAAGCTATGCTCCAAACATTTGATTTATTTTAGCCACAACAACCTTCAGTATCTACCGTCGGGTATGTCGAAGGCTCGACTTTGGGTTGCAACAGATACCATGTCTCAAAATTTACGCCTCAACACTTACGTAAAGCCTTCCATCGATCCACCTCGAGAAAAAAACTAGGTTACGATCTCCAATAACATACAGAACAACCTCTAACTTACTTTATTTCACACCTACTCTTCTAGAAAAGATCCTTACATCAAGACGTACCTAAAGACAACCCAACACAATAACTTCATACAACTCATTGATATGATAGGAGACTTTATCTTCTCAATCATAACTTTAGATCCAGCATAAGAGCATATAGGCTAGATTTACTTTGTTGTGTCGTATGTTATGTTATTCTTTGTTTAGCTGAGCTAAGATAGTTTTGTTTATAAACATATAGCAGAAATTTTTCATTTTAAACCTATACAACTCATAAAGCAAGTTTTTATCTATTTTTAACATTTCTTAGCAAATAAGGTTCATTTTTCAGTTTTCTAACACATGACATATGCTAAAAATGACATTTCACACTTGAATGGTAAAATGTGCACATTTACTGGTGTATTTGATAAATACATTTTTTGAAACCTTTGAAAATATAGCAAATGAAGATACTTGTCATGATTTTTGAGATTACTTCACATTCTTCTTTTCAAAACGCTGGTTGTGCAATTTGTAAATACAATTTTCTGGGTTTTTCAAGCAAGAAGAATACGAAAGTTTAGAAGAGATGATTTTGTGCAGGTAAACAAGATTATGTTAGAAAAGTAGACTTCGAAAATATCATGTTTATTTTATAGAAACAATAATGTCTAGTTAGTGTAAACTTTCAAATCTGATTACTTTGTTTTTTATGTAAAAGAAAATAAGTATGGTGTAATTGAAAATTGTCATTTCAACATTTAATGAAAGAATCTTTATTAAGAGAAAGGATAAGATGCCATGCTTTAAAACTTATAGTGGACAGCTTAAAAAATAATTTGTAGTACTTTTGGAAAAGATTTAATTATAAGAAATTAAAATGAAAACCTTTAATATATTTAAAACAAATAGATTATGATATCTGATGAACATTAATTTATATACACCCAAAACATTTATTATTAGGACACCAAAATTAAGGATGGGATTTAGGCTTCAAACTTATGAAAGCGAAATTTAAATTATTATCTAGTGTCTTGTCTTCTCGTGAATTATCTCTAAATTGTTTTTACTTAACCAAAGCATTAAAGATTTTAATTCTTTAAAAGTTTTTAACTCAAGCTATGGCAAAAACCTGAGGATTACACTTTGATTGCTGATTCATGAGCCACATATCATATGTCAGGTACACTTAATTGCTTTTCACACATTGCTTACTCTTCCACATTGATAAGTGCCACTCTTGCTAATGGATTCACTTCACCTATTCATGGGATTGGCATTGCCTCATCTGTTCTATCATTTTTATTAACATTAGTTCTATATAAAACCAAATTGCATTTTAACTTGTTGTCTATTAGTAAACTCACTACTTTCTTTAATTCTTCCATCACATTCTTTCCTTCTTCTTTTGTGATACAAGATTGAGAATGGGGAAGATGATTGGTGCAGGGCATGAGTCTCGTAGGCTATGATATATGGATTAAACACCTACCATCATTGCTTGCTCTGTTGTTAAACCAGATCCTATGAAGATGTATTGTCGGTTTGGTTATCTGTCCTTGAAGATTTATTGTCATATGTGTCCTAATCTCTAGTATTGTCTTAGTTTTGAATGTCACTTGTGTTAATTAAGCAAACAGATCGTGTTTCTTTTAGTCTAAGAGTTAATAAGTGAGCTATCGTCCCTTTGATTTACTTCTTTTTGATGTATAGGGACTTGCTTGTGTTAGTTCTCTTCATGGTTTTAGGTGTTTTGTTACATTCATTGATGATTACTGAAGAATGACATGGTTATATTTGATGAAAAATTATTATGAGTTATTTGATATATTTTGTGCATTTCATTTTAAAATTCAAAATCAAATTAATTATTCTCTTCGAGTTTTTCGCACAGATAATGCAAAAGAATACATGTTTAATTCCTTTCAATCATATATGCAACAACATGGTATTATACACCAAACTTCATGTTCTTATACTCCGCAATAGATTGGAGTTACTGAAAGTAAAAACTGACATCTCATTGAAATTGCTAGGATGTTATTAATTCACATGAATATGCCTAAGCATTTTTGAGCTGATGTTGTACTCATTACATGTTTTCTCATAAATATAATGCCATCTACAATACACGGTCAGCTTCCATTGCACCTTTTTCTTCTTAACCAATCCCTTTTTCCCTTTCCTCCTCTATCTTTGGTTACTTATGTTTTGTCCATCAACTCTCTCCAGGAATTGATAAACTTGATTCTGGATCAATTCATTATATTTTCCTTGGCTACTCTTGTAGTCAAAAAAAGGTATTGGTGTTATTCTCTAGGAAATCATAAAGTTTATGTTTCTTCAAATGTATCTTTCTTTGAGTCAACCTCATATTTCTCTACATTGTCTTCATCTTCTAGGAATGAACCTCCTAGACCATATGTTCCATATATGTCTCCTTTATCATCTTCTTCTAACTTGATTACGGTTGACCAGCATGCCTTTGCCACTTTGCCATCCTTCGAAGGTACCTTTACTACTTTGCCAGGTTCTCTCATCTTAATAGGTTAGATATGCAAGTTTATGTTCGTCGATGATATAATAGTCCAGAGGACTCTTCATCTCCACCAACTTCTCCACTGGACTCAAATCCTTCTTCAATAGATCTTGATCTTCCAATTGCATTAAGAAAGGGTAAACGATCTATTCATCCTTCTATTCATCATCCTCTTTCTAATGTTCTTACATAGACTTTTCTCTCCCCATCTTATGCATCTTTTATTTGCATAACTATCCACAATCTCTATTCCAAAATTTGTTTCAGAAGCTTTAGCTCATCCCAGCTAGCTTGTTGCTATGCAAGAAGAAATGTTTGCTGTTTATGATAATGACACATGGGATATTGTGTCTCTTCCTAATGGTAAATCAAAAGTTGGATGTCAATAGGTATTTTTTGTGGAAGTTTTACCTAATGGCATTGTTGATAAACTAAAGGCCCATTTAGTTGCTAAAGGTTATACTCAAATCTATGGTATAGATTATTAGGACACCTTCTCATCGGTAGCTAAGATTACTTTGGTTCGTCTTCTCATATCACTTGCTACTACTCATCACCGTCCTTTATATCAATGAGACATTCAAAAAGCCTTCCTCCATGGTGATATGAAGGAAGAGGTGTATATGGAACAACCACCAGGTTTTGTTGCTCAGGGCGAGACAGGATTAGTTTGTCGCTTAAAGAAATTACTTTATGAGTTTAAACAATCTCCATGTACGTTTGGTAGATTTAGTTCAATTGTAATGGAATTTGGTCTTTGTAAATGTAATTTAGATCATTCTATATTTTATTGACATTATGATGGTAAGAAAATTATATTGGTTGTATATGTCGATGATATTATGATTTCAAGAGATGATCATAATGGCATTCAACAACTAAAGGATTTCTTATAGTAGAAATTCGAAACTAAAACATAGGTAGTTTGAAGTATTTCCTTAGAATTGAAGCTGCTCGCTCCAAGTGAGCTATATATCTCTCCCAGGGGAAATATATACTTGATTTATTATTTGATACTGGTTTAATTGGAACAAAACCAACTGATTCACTTATGGATCCTAATGTCAAACTCTTACCCAATGAGGGAGAGATTCTTGATGATATAGAGAAATATAGAAGTTAATTGGTAAGTTGAATTATCTCATAGTGACATGCTCTGATATATCATTTACTGTTAGTATAGTGAGTCAATCATGAGCTCACATTACACTAGTAATTTGAGTGCTATGATTTGTACTCTATATCATCTCAAATGATATTTAGGTCGAGGTATTTATACAAAGATCATGGGCATACGCATATTGTTAGATAAACAAATTCTGATTGGGCAGGTTCACCATTGGATTAAAAATCGACTACAAGATATTATGTGTTTGTTGGTGGTAATCTTGTGTTATGGAAGAGCAAGAATCAAACAACGGTAGCAAGATCAAGTATAGAATCTGAGTATAGAGCAATGGTATTTGCAACTTGTGAATTGCTTTGGTTTATATATTTGCTTAAAGAAATTGGATTTCCACAGTCATAAGTGTTAAAACTGATAAGTGATAACCAAGCAATAATGCTTATGGCCTAAAACCTAGTATTTCATGAATGCACAAAGTATATTGAAATTGACTGTTATTTTGTCCATGAAAAGTTGTTGAATAAGGAGATTGAGACAACCTATGCTAGATTAAAAGATCAACTTGCTGATTTATTTACTAAGTCACTTTGAGGGGTTCAAGCAAATAATATATGTAACAAGCTAGAAGCATATGATATATACGCTCTAACTCATGGGAGAGTGTTAGAGTATTTATTTTAAAAAGGTACTTTTGTATTTTTTTCCATTTACATTATATAATAAACTATTGTGCTAAGGTGTGATTAACCTTAACACATTATTTCACTAGGTCAAACTTAACAAATCTTACTACCAAGCTATTCTGTTGAAAGATTGAAGCATTGTAGCTTTTTTCTATTATATACATTACGAATTGCAAGATTGCAAGTTCGGAGCAACTGTAGCTTTTTGTAGCGTGTGATTTCTAATTAGTATTGAATAGGAGAATATAACGATATTTTTTTTTTACCATATTTGTCATGCTAACTACAACACACATTATTGTTATTATTTTATGTTATTTATTGTGTATAAGTATTAAAGGTAGTAATAATGGTATATGAATGGTAGTGATGATTCAACGATAGTAATTTGCTGATGGTGATGACAATTTGTTGCAAGTATATTATAGTTAACATTAAAGGTGGTTGCAATGGTAGCGGTGCAACAGTAGGGCCGGTATTAGTAACAATAGTGGTAGTAAAGTTACAACAGTGGAAATACGATAAGAGTGGTCGAGTAATCTAGTCATTTGTTAAAAGATTTTATTTTGTCTCATTCCAATATTAATTTTTGTACCATTAAATATAAGGGATAAAGATTTTGAGTTTTGTCTAGTGTAATGAGATCAAGTTTATTTTGTAATTCAAATATGATATAAATAACCTTATTCAGTCTAGTATATGCAACCAAACACTTTTGTCCATATCTATATCTTCCAATAAGTATAGATTTATTTAGGTTAGTATAATATAGCGATGTTTTGTTATGCTTTTTCTTAATAGTAGTTGGGAGGGTCAAACACGTGAAGCCAGTTCAGTTTCCCTTCTTCTGGGTTGGTACAACAAGAAAACGAAGGAAAATATACGATGCATTGCATTGGAGAAAAGATAAGTGATCCAAGACCATTTAATTTTGACAATAGTTTCTATTGAAAGTGCTTCAAATAGAATTGTAATACTGTAGCAACTCTATTTTCTTATTTAGTACACTCTCACACTGTGTTTAGAATGGAGGAAATTAGATGAAACCACAGGAAGTTAAGAGAAATGAAATGATTTCTTTATACTTGGTTATTTTAGTTAGAGTGGAGATTGAACGATTTCAATAGAAGTGGGAGGCCAATGAAGCTCATTCTTTTTCTTTCGATTTTGGAATGAAAGTAAAGGAAACCAAGAACCAATTAAAATGATAAAAATGCCCCTCAAATCAAGTTTAAAAAAATAAAATAGATGTCATTTTACTATATTAAATATTTTATTTCCTTCATTTTCTTTACCATCTCAATCAAACAGCATTAAAAATAAAAATTTTCCATTTCTATCTTATAAATCTAAATAAAAAATAAACATAATATTTCATTTTATTTCCTTTCCATTCTACTCTTTCCTTTTCTTTTTTATTTTTGTTTATTTTTCCTTTCTATAAAATTGTCAAACACAATGTTAGCGAAAGATGTTGCCAAAAAATTAGATCTATCTTTTATTCGCTCGTACTCTTATATTATACTTGTTGCTTTACATGTATATAAATTTCAGTGACTCCTTACGTCAGGCGTGCTATCAGAGGTGATGTCGACAATTTGTCTGTTCATTCGACGGTACAATAATGTCATCAGAAACGGGCAACCAAGGATCCAATACTTTTGTTTTAGTATTGGAATCTGCCATGTTTTGGAAATTTCGTGGTAACTTCGCAAAAGTCGCTCTCATTATTCGTTGATATTGGAACGACTTCATGGCTTGGGTCGTCGAGGTGATAAGGACGAGGTGGATAACCTTCGATGTCTCCTTCGTCATGCTTTATTTTGTTCCACTTTGTGCTTCTTTCTTGCTTGCTATTGGTCAGGACTTAAGGAGACTTCTTCTATGGTCCCCATCGTATGTCTCTTTTGGGTTTTTTTATACTTTTTGGCCTTTTGTTTTTTCCTTATGGTTTTATTTTAATTTAACATTTTTTTTTCTTGTTTTCGTTTCACTTGAGGGAAATGATTACCAATTTTGACTTATGTAAACCTTGGTGTGTGCCAAATGTGAGCCTCGTATCGGTCTAGTACAGCTAGCGAAGTTTTACTTTGTCTATGAAAACGAAAAGTCAAATCACAATGTAAAAACTAAAATACAAAATATAGTTAATTAGCTAATCCATTTAGATTTTGTTTGAATTATTAATTTTTTATTTGTATTATATTTATATCTAATTTGTATTTATAATTTATCTGTATTATATTGTTTGAGCAGTTTATGAGTAAAATCATTAATTTCTCATCGTGTTATTTTTTGATAAATATTTATTTGAAAACGATAAAAATATAATGTCAAAATAATCAGAATATGATGAAACAAAGGTTAAAGTTTTTAATTTTTTAGTTTTCAATTTCAGTTTCATTTTATAGTTGACAAAAACTTACATTAATATAATTAATATTTCAAAAATATAAATAGGAAGATTTTTTAATTATAATATTGTGTTGCGTCATAATTTGGAATATAGAGAATGCATGTAATTTTAGTTTGTGTAATAATGGAAATAACTAAAAAATAGAAATGTTGGACTTAGTTGGCATCCAAACGCCTTTAGCTCCATCGTCCAAAGTCTAAACGGTGTGAAGAATAATAATGGCCAAGATGATAATAATAGTTATCCAAATGGCGATGGTGTAAATCAACACTTCTCGATCCACAGCTCAGAAAATAGATCACTATGAATGGAAACTCGGCTACTTCAACTAAGCCCCATGTAATATTGGATTAAAATGTATTGTTAACAAGATCTTGGTGATGAAATCCACGTAGTAATAAGGCTTTATATATTCTAACTTGTGCTTCTGTGTTTGGGCTAGTAAATTCTGTGTACATCAAAACCCTGATCGATCTTTAGGGGGTTGGTTATGATACCTTATTTTGGGATATGTAAACCGATGAGGTTTTGGTCGGTGATAGACTTATGTTAACATTTAATTACAATAGTCATGAAGAATGATGTATAAATGAAAAGGTGAAAGGTATAAAATAAACATATTTATATATTAATTATGAATCCCGTCAGCAGTTATTCAAAATAATTTATAATGGACTGAAAAAGAAACTTTTCAAATTTTCTATGACATACCAAGTAGGAGTTAGAGCTTTGCTATCATATTAATTGTGAAATAAGCATATGTAAGGCTATAGAACTTCAAGTCATTCCTTTTTTTACCCCTTAGTCCAAATCATTGTTTCAAAACAAATTTCCAAAAGGGACCATATAAGGACACTCAGCTAGTGAATTGCTACTAGAGAAGACATTCTATGCACAAAGTACACACAAATTTATGCTCCTGAATGCAACCACCACAAATTCAAATTCCAATCAACAAACATCATATCTTATTTTTTATCTAGGTGTCATGCATCAAATATAGGAATTCATGAGTTAGGAGTTCGAAAGTCAAAAATTGTCTCATACTAACTTCTTCGCGTTGATCGGCTATCAGTAGATCATTTTTTTTTTTTTCCTTTGGTAGAATCAATATATTAGTTTATTACCATATTATATAGCCCCTCTAATATGATATTTTTGTCCATTATGCTTCCTTGTAAATTATTTCTGCTTTTTATCAGCCGCATCTCACTTATGTTGATTATCACATATCTAAATATGTGGTATAAGTGCCTGACTTACAAGCCTTATTACTCCAATTACTTAACCACTAATTAGTCCTATCAAAAGAACTAATCCATGATTCATATGTCTTATTGGCTATAATTCCACTTCACTAATACATATATGGGCAAATGTGGTGAAATCATTCACCTTAGTAGGGGAAATTTCACCTGCAAAAGTTAGCCAACTTAGGCTAATAGAAATGAAAATCGCTTTAAAAAAGTAAGAGGCAATTTTTCCTCTATGGATACATGAGGCGAGTTTCCCCTCTGACTAGGATACAGAGGCAAAACTCACCTTATAGTAATATATATACATATTTTTTCTTTTTATGTATATGACCAATTTTTTTTTTTAAATTAAGATAGTTGATTTTAATTAAATAAAATTTTTAATATATTATTTTTAAAATTTTAAGTTATATTAAATGGAAATTTTGAAATCTTTAATTATAACAGATGAATTGTTTCTTGTTATTTTATTTTAATGCATAATTTTTATAAATCATGAATTTATCATGTGCTATCAAATTATTCTTGTATGTGTAAATATTACAAATTTCAAGTCAACAAAAACTCAAAAAATTGATTAAAATTCATCAGTTAATTAATAAATCATCAAACAAATATTAAAAAAAAAAAAAAATGCACTCCCATAAAAACAAAACATTACTCTTAAGTTGTCTTTGCTAAATTAATATTAACACAACTATAAAATAATCAACACTAGAAAAATTCACATACAAAAACATTAGTTTCAAATCAATAGATAACAAACAAATGAAAAGAGAAAAGAAAAAAAAAAAGAACATTACAATTCTTAGATGAATGGAGGAAGAGGATCCGGAGAAAGATAAGAGAAACAGATCAAAATAATTTTGTGGGGCAAAAAGAACGGGAAAGCAAGAGCGAGGGAGGAATATATAAAATTACTATGAGGTGATTTTGGCCTTATAGAAAAGTTGAGGCAAAATTCGCCTCATGACTGGGATATTGAGGCAAATTTCACCTCATTGTCTTAATGGTGAGGCAAAATTTGCCTTACCCTAGCCTATACTGAGGTAAATATCGTCTATACTAGGGAAATTCAAATTTTCTGTACCTACCAATTTTTTCAATGAAATATTTTTTAACCTATCAAACCAACTACATTTACAAAATTTATATAATATTAAAATTGTAAATTGTTTAAAATTGTTAATGATATAAATAAATTATATATAATTGTAAATAATATTAATATAAATTGATTGATATATATGCTTTGAAATTAGATACTGATAATAGTACTTGATAAAATTTAACACATACTTGTACATATCACATGTTTTATATCTTTTTATATTGTATTATTTTACATCAAAATTTTGTAAAATTATAATTTCCAAAAATAATCACTAAAAATAATGTGTGATCTTACTTTTGATACATAAAACAAAATTTCCATTTTAATTTTAGGTGTTTAAAGTTGCACATTTTGGCAATTAATATAGATTTACGAAATATGAAAAGTAAGCCTAGAATAACATGGAAAATACAAAACAATTAATCTATACAAACCAAAAACATAAAACATGTCCTCACAATCCACATGAAGTCCAGATAAAACTAAAATGAAAAATCTAAATATCAGAAACTAAGAAAACAAATCTCTAGCATGCTTAGTGTCTCTAAGATTGTCGTTATCAGGCACGAGTTGATCTTGTAGACAAGGTTGTTCGGGATGCTATGGCCGAGGAAGTGGTAGGCGGTGTTGGATTGTAAACAGAATGGTAGGTGTGCTATTGAGGAGGAAATTGGGACGAGTTTGGGTTTGGTGGTGAAGCTATGCCTGTGATCGGGTATAAGCCAAAGAGGGGCGGTTGCAATGATGACTGACCAAAAGGTGCTCCCTACCCATGGGGTAAAACCCTGTAAACTGCACAAATTAGCTGTAAACCTCACAAATTTATCTTTCCATTTCAAGAATAATGGTGATATAATTAGAATCTTAGTGAGGTTCTTTCCGTTATCTAGAGATACCAAAGACAAAATTTCATGTGTGATAGTTCTTTATTTCTATATAACATCAGATTATGAGATCCTGTGCTGATGAATGCCTTGAACTCTCATGAAAGCTCTAACCTATATTATATGATTTGAAGCACATCATCTAAGAATCGTAATAACTCACAAACTAGACAACTTAAGCTCCTCTCAAGCACCTCAATTGACCTAGTTTAGAAGTATTCTACAAGTTAGAAACGGGTTGTGTTTTAATAGGAGCCACATATCTAATTTAGGAGATGACACATGGAATCCTAATGGAGTGCCACATGGAGCACCTATGGAGTGACACATGGAGTGCCCCTATAGTGGCAATTGTTGCATTACTTGAGCACCACATGGGTGATGTTTGGAGTGTCACTTGTCAAGCTTGGGAAGTGTCAAATATCACGCCAAGAAGTGGCCATTTGTCAACTCCCAAAGAAGCCATATGTCACCACAAGAAGGCTTAGAAGCAACACACAAAAGATAAAGCCTAGAACCGTGCATCACATGCAGCTTCTAACCACCTTATCATTTAGCAATTCTAGAAGAACACAATCATAAGCTTTAAGTTACTCTTGGACATGTAGCTCACAATAGTATTGCGTGTGCTCACATTAGAAAATAATGAGCAAACTCTTCCAACACGCATCTCCATATTCATGAGCTCAAGAAGGATGTATGAGCCACCAAAGCATCACATCAACTTATCATGAAATGGAGTGTTCACATTGTGGCTTATCAAGCTTGCTCCTTATGACCTAGACAAACCACTGCTAAAAATAGCAAATCGACTTCTAGATAACATGTGGGGCGTATCTCATCATGAGATTCTAGATGAAGTAGCACATAATTTCAATTTGAGTACAAGACTATCCTTAAGCCAATTAGCATGTGTGGTCAATACAAGATAGCTTTGTCTTGTGCAAAACATTCCCATGCGTGGTTGGAATCCCTATAATGATGGACGAACCTACCCCAACCCTATTGAGATGACTTGAGCAAGTATGGCATCATCAACATCATCACAAACTTCAAACCCCCTATAAAAGCCAAGCATGTGATGGTGCCCCAATCTCTTTCCTAAACCATGCACACAATCCCCACAAAATCTAGGCGACAACAATACATTTTCAAAGAAGTTAGCACTACCAAATTGTTCCCACATACCTTACCCCCACACATCATCACATGCATACAACAACAAGCTAGGAGCAACAAACCTTTACGCCCATAAACTTAAGCTAAGAGCGACACACACACTTAATCTTAGGAATCAACACACATGTGCACTCTTCGAGCAAGGGTAAGACTTAGTCAATTCAGTTATCATTGATCTAAATCGTTTGCTAATACAATCTATATCCTTTGTTTAGGGTCTTGATAATCTAAAGAGTGAGGTAAAAACTTAAATTCCTCTTGAACTTAAGTTGATACCTATTATGTAACACATATTCTATGCATATAAGTATGATCTATATACTTGATTCCTATGTGAGTCTAATGAACAAAAGTGCATCAATAGGATACACGACCATGAAGCATGCCTAAGACATACAACCATGTTTATCTGTTAGAGTAAACATAGTCCATAACTTGATTAAATAACACTTATCAACCTATAATTATGCATGAAATCAACCCTAGGACTTATCAAGTTAGATCATGGGACTAAGTAAGAATTATATTTGCTTATATATGATGAGCCTCTCAGATCAAGCCATAACATAAATGATACATATATTTGTTTCTCATGATAGAACTATCTTAAGGAAACACAAATGATGAAGGATAGATGAATGTAGGAAGATGAAGTTTCTTTTCTCATAAGTGATTTCAGGTGATACAAGCTTTTTTAAGATTTAAACCTATATTGTGTGCCTAACCTGTATGAGCAATAAAGGGATCAAATAGACTTTCATATGAGTTTAGGAGGATCAGTGAAAACTCCTTAAACACGGAATAAACTTAGTTTCAAAACAAGGGAAACACGAAGAAACTAAGAAATATATAGAAAAATAGCTATATAAGCAAAGGAATGAAGCATCTAGTGCAATACTTAAAAATTGCTTTATGAACCAATCTGATTCTTTCATAAAAAAGGGAAAAAAACATGAATCCTATAAAGTATAGGATTATAGATCTAAAAACTAGACGAAATGAACTTTCCAACGCCTATTCATTTGTAGAAATCCAAGTTAAAACGAGAAAGTTATTGATAAAAACAAGATTTTGTTGTATCTTGAGCAATCCAAATATATTCGGGTAAAATTTCCTATTTTACCTTGTTAGAAACATCAAAATGAGATGCAAAATTGATAGTATACTTTGAGAGCTTTGAAATGACTATTCATACGTTAAAAACAAACAAGAAACGAACAAATGGTAGCAAAAACAGTAAAACTATAATAAAGACTTATAACTACAGCTATATTTAGTACCCAATTCACGTTATTAGCAATGAACGTGTTCTTATTATTTCACTAGGATCTTTGGAGTCATCTTTGGACTTTCCTATTGATTACTACGACGATTAAGGAAAATGGACAGGTGAGTAAATCTGATCTATCATGTTGTTTGTGCTTGTAACAGTAGTTGTACTATGATTGACAAGAAAAGAAAAAAGTAGAGAGTGCTGATTGCTTTGGGGATCGGGCTTGATTCATGTTGATTGGTGCTTGGATGAAATGTAAATCATATGTTATATTTAGGGATAAGAACAATGCTTGGTTTTGATAAAGTTGAATTGTATGCTGAGGATTGTCTGATGATTGTTTGATCACAAATGAACGAATTAATAATTATCTGATTCAATAATAAATTGACATGCATTGCATTCTTGCATTTGTTGCATTTAAGTGCAATAGCTTGCTACATAATAGCATTTCAGATCTTTGGTAATGCGCCTAGTTTTCTAGATGATAATTTCCTAGTTCTTGTAGGAGTACCTTTGTTCCGGTTGGTTCCACGGGAACTATGTGGCATTAGAAGGAATGCTACTCGTGGTATCAACAAGAAATGGAATTTACTTAATGGTGTTTCTAAAGTTCCAAGATTTTGAAATAATAATGTTTTTAATTGTTTTATGGTACCTTTCTATCTTGGTTTTTAGATTCACCTGGGCGTGGTGGATCATTTATGGCATGGTTCTTTCAATCCTAATGAGAGGGTGTAAATCTCTATTCTTTTCAGATTCTGATTGTTTGAGCTTGTAATTGTTCATGTGTATTATTACTGCATTGCATATGTTTGTTAAACAACTTGCTTAGTTTCTTGATGCATGATATGATTTGTTTACATCAATAAGCCATGGTATAGCTCATACTCTCACAGATTTTTCAGGATTCGCTTGAGGCCTTGGCTTATCCCATCAAAGAACTTTTCTTCGGTAGGAATCAAGATATAGCAATAAAAATGACGGAGTCCTGAATAGATTTTATTATGTCATTGAATTTGCAAACAATATCAATTTGTAATATGTAAACGATGGAATGTTTACTTTTGAAGTTTATAACTTGAATATATACATTGTTTCTCATTAAGGCAACTAAATATCTTGTCGCATGTCACAAACCCCTTAAAAAGGTTAGTTGGGTTATGTAATGGTGAATCTCTCTGATAGCCTTAAATTACAAGTTTTATAAGATCTTTAATGGCATCAGTTTGTTTCACAATTGTGTAATCTAACTAGGGTACTCCTTGGGGCATGACAAACCCAATGCATGGGGTTGACTCTACTACTATGCGGAGTTGATTGGGGACTCAGCAGATTGATTGGGCAGTGCATGCATGAAGCTAAATGGCTAGCTCAATATCCTGCAAAATCCTTGGTACAACTGTGGAAGTGGTGCTATTAGTGTAAGTGGTGCCCAACAAAACTTGGCTGGCTTGGATCTATGCCGCTACTAAGAGTACCCATATGCAGTGTAGAGTGATGGAATGAAGGGTATTACCCGAAGAATGACATTGGAGGAGGTAGGATGTAGCTCATCGACCAATTGAAATGCAGTTACATATGATCCATCCGATGCTGATCGTACTCCGAGTGAACAATACTCTCATAGTGGGCTTGCTTATAGTAGGAATGTGTAAGACCTTAACCTAGAGACGTTATTAGCCCGCTACGTGTCCTTACTAGAATAGTCACGCTAAGGCTATAGATTTCTAAAACAACAAATATGTATTTTAAATATCACCAATCACTCACATAAAGGGTAACTTTTAAAAACTTTTTGTAAACCCCGGTTTTTCAAGTAGTCAAGATAACCCTAGAACCGAAAACCAAAACCCTAAACCGGAATAACTCGAGTCTAGAGTGAGAACTAGGAACCCTAATTCCGGCTTTTCCTCGGTTTCCAATTAAGAAACTTTTCTAAGAAAATTTAATTTTGAATATAGTTCTTGATTATATTTCAAACCAAGAAAATATCAGATTTTAAGAAAATTTCAATTCCGGGTCATCCCGAGACCCATTATAGAAAAACGTGCCCCAAACTAGAATTTCAAAAATTTACTTATGAGTACTCATTTGAATCGAAATAAAACAAGGATTTCAAAAATATATTTTTCATAATTTTCCAGCTTATGAAAAATACAGTTATAGCCTTTTTATTCGTATTTCCTTACTACCGGAAATTAAATTGTCTTGTCTACTATTCTTCACTATTCACAAGTATCACCTATACTACCTATTTGCACACTCTATATTTCAACTCTTACCATCACTCAAATCAACTCCCCTTTTCAAAGGATTTTGTCCCTTAACTTTCCATACAAATTATGACCATTACACATCAAAGTTAAATCAATCAAATAAAGTAAAAAATCAAACTTTTCCCTTCCCTACAAGCTAAATGCCGGTGTGAATTGCCACCCCCCCCCCCCCCCCCCCCCCCCCCCCAAGCTCCATTCTACAATTTTTTTTTCAATTTATTTCACTCCATTTAACCTAAATTCCAATGCTATATAAACTACTTTTTCTCTCTCTCTCTTCATTCTTTTACTTTTCAATTTTTACAAAGTGTAAAAGCTCTCAATTCTCCCATTTCCCTCCTTGCCGTGAGCTTTGAGTCCCCCCCACACACACACAACTTTCCATTTCCTCTTTTCATCTTCTATTTACTTCAAGTAAGTAAACTTTTACTCCTTCCACTCATAGATCTTTGTTATGGCTAAGTGATTCTTGGATATTTCCAACCAAAGGACCCCATGAGCTTTTTGCTAGGGACAAGGAAATGTCAAAACAAGAATACCGAACCATTACAAAGTAGATCTAACATTTAAAGGAGCTTTCATGCCAAAAGCTTTATGTTTATCCATCAAAAAGTATTTTGAACAAAAGATCTTTTATAAAAATATAGTTTTTATGTTTTCAAAACTCATTTAAGCATTTGAGATAATAGATCTATCATTTTACTACTCATATTCATGTAGGCATTTAAGATCTCATCATTATTTTGTGTTTATGTGCATTAATAGTCTTCAATGCTTTTGTCTTTAATAAATAACCTTCTTAGTATATAGATCTATAGGTAGATGGGTTAATAAAGTCAAAAAGGAAAACACTTTTCAAGAAATGAATTTGTGTAAATTCGGATGACTTTAGAAACCTAGGATAAAAACACCTTTATCAACTTCTAAACATATATTTTACAAGAGAAATGGAGCCTATAGGTATACATAATGTTTGGTAATATTTTTCATGAATCTAAAAAGAAAATATTTGAAAACAAGGGATGAAGTCTAATAGAAGTTTTGAGTTAAAAGTCTTAAAAACCAAATTCGTAATAATGGATAGATGGCTAGAAAACATTATTTTTCCAACTTCAAAAATGGTATTTTCTTAAATAAATGAAGTCCTTAGGGTATAGGTATAATAAATACTTAAAGTTTTAGTATAAAATACATTTTTCCTAAAGGAATCAACTTGAAAATGGAATTTTCTAAATTCGGATTTTTGGAACCCCCTAGTAAAAGACCCACTTAAAAGTTTACAAATGAAGATTTTATTAAAGAAATAAAGGCCTTAGGATATAACTAATATAAGGGTCAAAATTTCTTTAAACAAAGTGGAGTTTTCCTAAAGAAAATCCTTGTAATATGTAGGTGTGACCAAGTGTAGTAAACTCACTTGTTAAACAATAGTATGAAATGGTTTTCTAAGAAAAGTTTATTTAAATTCTTTAAATCTAAAGAGTTATAAGAACTTAGGCTCATTAGAGTTCATATCATGACATTCATGATAGGGAAAATCATTACCATGGCATCTAGTTTCATTTTGTACTTAGGAATCTCAAGTGCATTCATGAAAACCGCATTTTTGGAATCAATATACCCGCTGTACAGATCTGATCCCTCATTTCCGAGGCTTAGATATTTTCAAAACTTGATTTAAACTTCATATTTAGAAAGCTCTTCCGAAGTAGATAGAAATCGATATAAAATTTGCGAAATTCCGACTTAAAACGACCAAGTTATGGCCATTTTAAAACGGGACTTCGAAAATGACGCGAATTTCGATTTCACTAAGTTTTCTTAGAGTTTTAGTATCCTAAGATGGTAGAATACTTATTAGGGTATTTCTTATATGAATAGGTGAACCCGAGGACGTTGAATCTTTGCCTCCGGATTATTATTACTAGAAGAAAGGCGAACCAATGGCGGAGTGAGTTTTTCTTCCCGATTCATTTATTGTATGTGCTTGTAAAGTAGTGCACTAGAATGTAGGCCAAATGAATGGAATATGAATGATGGGGAATAATGGGAAATTATATGTTGATGATGATGTGAGAACTCAAATTAAGAATATCGAAACCGGGTGATAAATTTTGGTTGTGTACTTAGCTATGATGGATTGTTTGAGAAATTGTTTGATCGCCTAAGTAAAATGGCTTAATCAACTACTTGGACTAATGCTAAATTGACATGTGCATATCATAAGGGGAAGGAGCATTAGCATTTGTAGGTTAATTGCATACGATATCGTAATCGTAATCGTGAACCATAAACGACATCGAATAATCGTAGGTTATCGTGAACCATAAACGACATCGAATAATCGTAGGTTAGTGAACCATAAACGACATCGAATAATCGTAGGTTAATCGTGAACCATAAACGATATCGAATAATCGTAGGTTAATCGTGAACCATAAACGATATCGAATAATCGTAGATTAATCATGAACCATAAACGACATCAAATAATCGTAGATTAACCGTGAACCATAAACAGCATATTGATAGTACCGCAGTAGTCGTTAATCTGCTAACCCGGGATGGAGGGCGCAATTCCATTTACATATGATTTCCGGCTGGTCATATGTATGTTGAACTCATGTGTTTGATGCATACACTTGCTTGATTAATAACTTGCTTGAATTGTTGTGACATGAATGTTATTGTGGAAGATTACACTTACTAAGCTAGTTAGCTTACGTCCCTACAGTCCATTCCTTTTGCAGCTATCCCATTTGTGGCTTAGGCGACGTGACCCGGCTGAACAGTACAGAAGTTAGGGTTCCCTAGAAGTTAGAATTTATGTATTAGACTTCCATAGGAAACTTCTAAGACTTGGATGACTGTATAAGACCGTTAATTATTCTTTTGCGGGGGAATGCCCCTTAGAATTTGTAATATTTATTTATGTTTCATGAATTATATCCTACTGTTAATGCATGCCAAATCAAGCTTTTATCTCCATTTGGACTTGTACTCTATTGTGTGTAAAGGTACACCTTACATCTATATAAGGCTCTCGAAAGACTAAGGCGGTAATTCGGGAATCTTATATGGTATGTGGCGGACTGTTACGTTTAGGGTACCCTATGGGGCATGACACTTTTCATATCAAAATAATTATCCTCATCATCAACTAGCATAACTAAAAATCCAATCTAAAACAGAATAATAAATCGTTACATATAAAATGTATCCAAAAGAAAACTAACTAAATCATCATATGTTTCTTCTTCTCAAATTACTAATAACTAATTTCAATTATCAGCAGGATGGTTATAACTGCTATCGCTCTCCCCATCATCGATGAATACGTCATAGCTCGTGAAGTCATAAATAATAGAATCTTCACCTATACCTGTGGGAAAAATAAAGATTGAGCGAATAAGGCCCAGTACGCCAAACCGAAAACACATGCACATGAACATACAAATCACAATATCACAAGCATCTTATATTCTAATGCAACAAGCACAAATTAATTATCTTTTTCATTAGCATGTAACCAACACAGTTTGGGACTATTGATCACTAACCCTAAACCTGGAGTAACTCATGACCCCGATGAAAACCATAGTATAGATAATAAATACATATATAACTGCGTTCCATAATTAAGCTGGTAACAACTCCTAATCTACCAGAATCATCTCCAGGTGCGGCTCCACTCAGGACAACGCGACACAAGGATCATCAAGTTGCCAACGTTAATATCACCCTCCACCATGGTTTCTCTCTACCATGATTTCTATACTAATTGCAGCCACACACAACCAACACTCGAATCAATTAAATTCGAATATAAATTAGTCAGATTTAATAACTAATCCTACAAGCACAAACATACAAGCATGGTAAGATCATACCTGGTATTACTCCAACTCATATATACTAACAGAACTTCTTAAAAGATTAAAACCCTAATCAAACAATTATCTTAAATTAGAATTAATTACTTAAACATAAACCCTAATATTCAAATCTATAACAACAAGAATAACACACCTGCTTCCTCTTCCTCATAATTAAATACAACTTTCAACACCGTTCTTCCACAAATCCATAATTATCACCACAATCCCTTCAATATACATATATTCCTCAATTAACATTTTGACTACAATAACGAATAAATCTCATTGAACAACAAGATTAGATGAATTCTTACATACCTGAATCTTAGAGATCTCAAATAGGAAATCGGAACCCTAATCCTCAATTCTCCTGCACAATAAACTGTGATTACAATTGCATAATTTATAGATCTCATAAACCATAAATCTAATAAAACCCTTACCTTTCTCCTTGATTTGAAATCATAACTTCAAATCTAGATCCACCCTTGATTCACAACAACGAATCTTGGATTTCCTTTGAAACAATACATAAACCTAGATTTAAAATCTAAAGGATATTTCTTTAAAATCATAAGAATTATACAACCCTAACAAAGGTATTACCTTTTTCCTTTGAATCGAGTCCTCCAAATCTCTAATCACACTAGGGTTTTTGCCACACTCTTAAATCTCCTTCAATTCTATAGAATAACTAATATTAGAAAGATCGAACTAAAAGGAATGATTGAAAAAGACTAGAGAAAGACCCATTCACCTAGGGTTTTGCTATGGAAAAGCTGTGAAAAGGTCATGGGGGTCTAAGGTCTATTTATAGAGGGTGTTGGCTTTAGAAAAAAGCAACCTTAACTTAGGAAAAACGCAGACATAGGCCGGCTGAAAGCTGACGGCCTTCCAATGTATGCCGACGGCTTTATGCCGGTGTTCAACCAGTTTCTTCAACAATTCCAAAACTCCAAAGTTTGTGATATTAGGCCTTCGTCTTTGCATATAGGCCGGCGGCTTTTCATCCAAGGCTGGCGGCTTAGATGTTAGGCCTAAGCTAAAATTCATCCGATCATTCGCATGTGACTTCCTTATGTCCAAATTCATTCTTAATCAAGTCTTTGTCATGTCAACACAATACAATTTTATTTAAACTTTGACCATAAAACCTTGTTATTTAATATCTTTTGACACTTTGACCCTTCTTAATAACTCTTTTATATACTTTAGGGTTAACTATAAAACCCTCTTATTTTATATCAAATGATACACTTACCCTTTTTTATAATTTATTTATTTTTATATTACATTTCCCCTCCTAAAAAAAAAATTCGTCCTCGAAAGTTACCTGAATCACCATCTCCTTTTTATCCATGCATCCATCAGTTCTCTATTGCTCCTTTTCTCCTTATTTCTGACTCTTTACACTATATTGACCCATCTTCATGCTTATATCTTCTAGTTAGAATATAATTATATTGACGTCTCTTTAATTATTAACTTTCACCACTCAATTTGGTTTCTCTTTTTTGTTATTTCACAACACACCTCTTGACTATAACTTAACTTATTAATAATATTTATCAAGAAATCTTGCCTCGACTTCATTGTATTAAATCTTCATAATCAATTCCTCGAGCAATGTTGAGAAAGCTTAAAATCTTAACTATGGTTTTAAATTCCAAAGGTCAATAGCTTACATTAACCTAGAGCTCCAAATGTCATCGTGTTACTTGAAATTCTATTGACTTAGTTTTTTATCCTATTGTTACATGTCAAAAAATAATTCACATCACATGCATATCATTCATCTAGTCTCATAATACTCATTAACTAACCAAATCACTTCTAATATTTTTTTTTCTCAATCTCCAATATATATTTTCTTATATTTTCTATCAATATATTGTCACGCCCCAAAGGTACCCTAAACGTGACAGTCCACCACACCCGATATTTAAACTCAAGTATGACAACCTTAGTCATCCCATGAGTTTACATATCGTGTGTAAGGTGTACTCACACAACTTTTAGGATCACACTTTGATTCGAGTAGTCTTAAGAAAGCATACATAGCATTAAGAATATAAATCACAACAAGATAAGTAGTTTAAACTTTACAAAAGCCAAGGGGGCATACCCCCGCCAAAATAATAGGAGTCTACATCGTTTAGCTCCAATTACACATATCAATTTACATTAAAGAGATTTTCCTAGAAGTCCACGCCTATACTAGGTCCCGACTTCCTCAAAAGCTCTTTAATCCAATATAGTAAACCTGCACAAAGTGTCCTCTCGGAACATCCAAAAATAGGAACACTGCAACAAAAACTATTGGGGTATAAGCTAATTGCTTAGTGAGATTCATTTTCCAAGTAACATACTCGATCAAGCTAAAATATCTATACAAGCAAGTTATAATTAAGCAACCATATGAATGCACAAGCAAATGAGCAAGCAAGCATATGACTTTCCGGTAGTCATAAGTGAATGAATTTACGCCCTCCATTCGGGGTTTGGGGTAGTTCATAAGTCATGCAACTACAATTCCAAAGTTGGTCCATAAGACATGCAACCATAGTCCCAATCTTAAGTGGGGTGGTCCATAAGACATGCAACCACAATTTTTAATGTTGGTCCATAAGTCATGCAACCATAGTTTCATTATTTGAATGGGGTGGTCCATAAGTCATGCAACCCTAGTCCCCTTCATTAAAGACCCGCTGCCTCCCAAATACACCTTTGTCCCACCAAAGGCATACTCGACAATGATATGTGACTCACTACGTGATATGCATGTACAATTTATTCATATAATCATGGTATATTAATTAGATAATTTAAAAGTGACCATACAAATTTCAGACATTCCAAATCTATACTAGCTCATACAAGATTATTGCAACAAAGCTTGCCTCGATATACTTATCGTTCATTCATGCAAGTTTAGATCACCATTCAATCACAATTTTATCTTTTCCTAAGTCTAATGCCACTACTACTACAAGCACATCCAAGAGCATAATTAATTGAGAAATGAACTCACTTGTCCATGTAGTGAAAATCCACTAGTCGTAATAGTCCTCGGGAAGTGGTAACCCGTCCTCCAATTCACCTAGGTACAAAGAATACCCTCAATGAGTATCTCTTATGAAGTTCTATTAAACTTAACAATTTTATTTACTAAGTTCGTCAATTTCCGTCTAGGTTGAATCCTTAACTTAAAAAGGTCATATCTAACTCATTTTAACTCGGAATTTAGCTTATAATATACCGATTTATACCTACTTCGAAAGAGCTATCTATTTCTAAAGTTAATTCAAACATTTAAGGTCATTTAGGGTCGGAAACTACTGTACAGTAGGGTTGCGAAAATTCCAAGATTTGAGCCTTTGTGAAAAATTGCCATATCTACTCTATTTAACTACTTAGACCAATTATTTTAGTCCTAAACTTGCAAGGAGATTCTCAAAACAAAATTAAGAGATTACACACTTATCTAATACCAAACATAAAGTTCAAATGAAACTTCTAAGAATCCATTTTCATAAAACCGAAATTTACAAGTTGAAACTCATTGTCTTGTTTTGAGTAATTCCTTTACTAAAACTTACTTAGTTCAATGAAAATAATTTTCCTATATTATATCATCAAAGCATTCCATTTTCAATATAAAATACTTGTTTTGAGATCAAAAGAAGGTTTTAAAATTGGTCTCCCCATAATTACGAATTTCCACTTTGAAGTTTACAATGAAACAAGACCTAAATTTTGTCTTTTACAAAACACTTGATTTAAGCAATACCTTTTAGGAAAACTCATTTAAACTTATGAAAATTCATTCCTTAAGATATCTATACCAAGAGCCCTTATATTTTTGTCTAAATCTTCATTTTAAAGTTGAATGATGGGTTCCAAAAATAGGTCTTGGTCTTGATCCGAATTTTCATAAATTTATTTTGGACATATCTCTTGAGAAAATTCATCAAAACTCATGAAAAACAACCCATTACATATTATATCCTAAGAACCCTTCATTTCTTGAATAAAATCCTCATTTGTGAGTTGAAAACATGTTTTTATTTTAGGTCTTTGTCTTGATCCGAAAATACAATTTTTGTTTTTGAAAATAAACTTTGAAAATCAACTTTGATTCTTGTAAGATGAAGTCTTGATGATATACATCCATCAAACCTTCATTTTCTTAACAAAAACTTCCATTTTAAGACTTGAAAGGGGTTTTTAAAATAGTGCATTGACAAGTTACGAATTTTACTTTTTCATTCAACTCAATCTAAGATCTACTCAATATACAACCATGAAACATAAGAAAAACTTAGTAGTAGGCCTTAAACTTCTAGATCTACACATAAACATAACTAAAGCTTGTAAAACTCTAGATCTACAAGTTATCACATAAACAAGAAGATAAACAAGCCTTCCATATAACAAAAATACTAAGAACAAAAGAGATCATCATCTAGAGGAGTGTTTCAATTCTTGGCATCATCATCCATAGCTTTTAAGCTTGTGGAATGTCCTTTGATGCATGAAACATCCATGGTATCATCCTAGAACATCTTATAAGAGCAAAAAGGGAAAGATTACCTCAAATATTGCAAGAAAATATGTGGAAGCAAGAAATAAAAATGGTGGCAGCTTGTTTTGAAGAAGACAAGCCAAGAAGAAGAGAAAAGAGAGGGAAAAAGAGAGAGGAAAAATATAGGGTTTGTAAAGATGAAAGAGGGAGGAATAGATGTTAAATAGAGATGTGTGTGTTAAATAATTTAAAAAAAAAAATAAAACAGCAGCTGCAAAGGGGAGGGGGCTGGTGATTTTGAGGAGTGTGGGGGTGGTTTAGTTGATTGAATTGTATTTTGAAAGTGTAACTTGCTCCATTCTAACTAAAAGACTTTTAAAATATCAAATAATATTAAAAATAATGAAAAGTGGCTAATTTTGGGGAATGGGCAGCTGCAATTTTGGGAAATGGAAGTGTAAGAAAAAGCAAAAGAAGACATAATAATGTGTAGTAATGATAATGTATGTGTACTTGAGATATGGGTTGATAAAGTGGCTTTTTGAATAAGAAAATATATAAAATAAATTAAGAAAAATATTTTTATTTAAGTGGCAGAATTTTTATGATTTAAATAAAATAATCAATTAAATTATTTTTAGAAATTTAACAATTAAGTTACCGGTAAGAGTAAAATAAGCTTATATGAGCTATAACTGATATTTTTAGAATCCGAAAAATTAAACTTGATATTTTTGAAATCCTTATAAAAATACGAGTCTAAAAATATTAAAGATATATTTTTAATTTTCCGAGCCCCGGGACACGCTTCCCAAAGCAGTATCCAAACGGGTTCGAAATAAGCCGAAAATGAACCAATCTGATATTTTTAATAATTCAAATATTATTACGGACTATTCTAAACACTTTAATTATTTTTCGACTCCTCGAATTACGAACTCGGGTTTGCAGGATCTAAACTGTAGGGTTTTACTCAAGATTTGTTGACTTAAAGTCTCCGGTAGACTTTCCGGCTTAAGGTTAAGGCTTAGAAAACGGGGGTTTACATATATACTTAAAACTTAAAAAATTAACCCTTACGTCCTGAAGCAAATTTTCAAAATCACCAGATAACTTCTAACTTGTCCTTTGATAATAAATACATATATAACTACGTTCCATAATTAAGCTGGTAACGACTCCTGATCTACCGGAATCATCTTTGGGTGCTGCTCTACTCGGGATAACGTGGCACAAGGATCATTAGGTTGCCAACATTAGTATCATCCTCCACCATGGTTTCTCTTTACCATGAGTTCTATACTAACCGCAGCCATGCACAACTAACACTCGAATCAATTAAAGTTGAATACAAATTAGTCAGATTTAACAACTAATCCTACAAACACAAACATATAAGCATGGTAAGATCGCACCTGGTATTGCTCCAACTCAAATCCACCAAAAAAACTTCTTAAAAGATTAAAACCTTAATCCAACAATTGTCTTAAATTAGAATTAATTACTTAAACATAAACCCTAATCTTCACAAATCTATAACAACAAGGATAACACACATGCTTCCTCTTCCTCACAATTAAATACAATTTTCAACACCGTTCTTCCACAAACCCGTAATTATCACCACAATCCCTTCAATATACATATATTTCTCAATTAACACTTTAACTACAATAACGAATAAATCTCATCGAACAACAAGATTAGATGAATTCTTACATACCTAAAACTTGTAGATCTCAAATAGGAAATCAGAACCCTAATCCTCAATTCTCCTGCACAATAAACTGTGATTACAATTCCATAATTTATGGATCTCATAAACCATAAATCTAATAAAACCCTTACCTTTCTCCTTGATTTGAAATCACAACTTTAAATCTAGATCCACCCTTGATTCATAATAACAAATCTTGGATTTCCTTTGAAACAATACATAAACCTAGATTAAAATCTAAAGGATATTTCTTTAAAATCATAAGAATTATAAAACCCTAATAAAGGTATTGCCTTTTTCCTTTGAATCGGAGTCCTTTAAATATTCGATCACACTAGGGTTTTTGCCACACTCTTGAATATCCTTCAATTCTATAGAACAACTAGTATTAGAAATATCAAACTAGAGGGAATGATTGAAAAAGACTAGAGAAAGGCCCACTTACCTATGGTTTAGCTGAGGAAAAGATGTGAAAAGGTCGTGGGGTCTAAGGTCTATTTATAGAGGGAGTTGGCTTTAGAAAAACGCAACCTTAGCTTAGGAAAAACACGGAACATAGGCCAGCTGAAAGCTGGCGGCCTTCCAATGTACACCAGTGGCCTTTATGCCGGCGTTCAACCAATTTCTTCGACAATTCCAAAACCCAAAGCTAGTGATATTAGGCTGTCATCTTTGCATATAGGCCGACGGCTTTTCATCCAAGACTGGTGGCTTAGATGTTGGCCTAAGCCAAAATTCATCGGATCATTCGCACGTAACTTCCTTATGTCCAAATTCATTCTCAATCAAGTCTTTGCTATGTGAACACAATACAATCTTATTTAAACTTTGACCATAAAACCTTCTTATTTAATATCCTTTGACACTTTGATCATTCTTAATAACTCTTTTATATACTTTAGGGTTGACCATAAAACCCTCTTATTTTATATCAAATGACACACTTTCCCTTCTTTATAATTTATTTATCTTTATATTATACAGAATGTCTATGTTGATCTATCGTCATACCATAATCAAAACCATGATGGTAGCTAGATCTGTGCCCTAGAACCTCCTCCGTAATGTCTTCATTATGCATAGGTTACTGACTCGTCGTAGTAGCAGACGCGTCCTCCTCCTTTCTTCGTTGATCCATAATGGGTGTAAGATCCTATATAATGCAAGACACATGAAACTAAGAATAAATGTAAAATATAAAATCACACACCATGTGTGTATCGTGAAATGCAGTACAAAATGAAAATTTTCTCTATACCTTCATAATAACATGGTAAAGCATGGACTTTGTCCCACCCATATGTATCAATTTTTTCTTTTTCATGTTATTTGTTTTACTATAGATTGATGCTGCAAGAGGAAAAAAAAAGGGGGAACAGACAATCGGTTTAGCGGATTGTCATGAGTAGAGTTATACCCACTAACATTTTTAAAACTTACATACCTGGTAATCTGAATCTATGTCTATGAAGTCGATGAACTTCTTCTACTTCTCCTCTTAGTTCTCATAAGTCGATGGTGGCTTGCTAGTAGCTGCCTCCCCTTTACTCTTAGCTTGGATGTACAACTTCAGCCTGAAATGATTTTGGTTGTAAGATTTGCTCGCTAGAAAGTTCAACATGACCCACCACTTCTATACAGTCTGTCAATTCTCTAGTAGTTGAAACTTTTACTACATATTGAAGACAAACTATATGTGTTAGTGAATGGTCAAAGCTAATATAACTGTCATAAGTATGTGTTTAGTAAAAATGAACTTACTATAACCTTGCGAATAATGCCATGGTGGTAGGCCTCCAAAAATACTAACCACGCCTTACCTCATGCTCTTGAATCAAACAACTTCATGAATGCTTTGTGGTGGAGAAAGAGCGCCAACCTAACTATCTTAGGATAGGAGCACATGAAGCCCATAAATTCGTCTGGCATGGTAAGGATTGACTTACTGCTTGTCCTCTGAGCTCTTCCTCTGCTTTGATTTCCTTATACATGTCTCGATGCCTCTCACACAACATGATATCATCCTCTTTTTACTCGATGGCTACCACAGTCTCATCCCTCTCTATAAACATAGCTGTCGGGTCTTTAGGATCCACTTGAGTAGGTTGATCGTTAGGAAGGTCATAAGGGACATTTTCTCCCAGCTCCAACTCATTCACTTACCTCTGCTAAGCAGGTTGGCTCCACTGTTCAATGGTCCCTCTATCTCATGGATCAACGGGTAGTGCAATAAATGATCCTCTTGAAAAAACATTTAAAAATATTCATGCATCGATCTTGTATGGATATAAAAAAAAAAAATCAAGTTGAAAACCTCATTAGCATACTACTCGAGGCATGCCTTGGTATCCTGTATAATCTAATAGAGGAAATTAAGGTGTTGCATCCTGACAATAAAAAAAAAGTAATTATCAATGTTATGTCACATCTAGGTCACTACAAACAAGAAAATGTAAGAAAAAAAAAAAGCCATACATGTTATTCATCAGATCTGTCATCACCCACCACTTAGGTCAGGTGAGCACGCTAGGTTTACTAGGTCAACAAATATCCGATCCATTGGAATTGTTTAAGGCCTTGCAACCGTCTATAGCAAGGGCTTGTCCATAGGAGGTGGCTCCTTTGGGTTACCATCTTCTATGGATTTACCATGGAAGAGACTACGGGTGAATATATGATGGTGATGAATATTTTAGACAATTTTCTAGTCGCTATACCACTTGCTCGGGTCCTTTAGGTAAAATACCTATCGTGCATGTTCTGTAAGTATGTATGAGTTATCATCATACCATGTCCTTACTGCGTTGATTAAGATGAGGTCTCCATCTGTCACGATCTTAATAGGGGCTTAGTAGGATTGTCCTGAAGTTGTCATATTACGTGTGCACCCACAATATGAAAACCATCTTGCAAGTCCGAGATTACAAGACTCTATTTATTTATTAACTTCTCATACATTGATCATACAATACATATAATGCTATTATTGAAATATAACTATGGAATCCGATTTTCCACATCTCACCAAGATCGTAGAGCATCGGTATCTCCTACCAAATAATAAAAATTGGGTTTCAACAATACAAAATCTCAAATGCTTATACAATTTATCAGATTTGTATTCTAAGTTCATTGCAATCTATCTTTCTAACTCCATGAAAGTCTGATAGGGAAATCACTCTTCACACATTCCTAGCCCATTCCTAGCAAGTATTATTCCTGCATAAAAACTGTTGGGGGGTGAGCGAAACCTCGACTCAATGAGATAACCTGACCAAACCACACATCAAGTAATAAGAAACAAGTTTATTATCAAGCAAGTGTAATGTATCAATCAAACATATGCTCAATTACAAGTTTGGAGAACCGGAATCCAAACATGATGTAGATTTACGCCCTCACATCAGGGTTGAAGGAACCTAGTCAAGGATCTCATCCTTATGACCCACCCGCTCAGGAGAAACAGAGAACCATAGGAATAGCAGTACTTACTTTATTTATCACTTCATTAGATATATTTTCTTCACTCAATTTCCTTTCGGAACAAAGAGACTCCATTAAGTATTAGTCATTTCAAGCCGATACCACGCGACGTTCCTTCTTTTGCCAAGTAGTTCTGTGGAACCAACAAACAAGGATAATCTTGGAAGAACTAGGAAATTACATCTAGAAAAACCAAGCATTAACCGAGATCCGAAATACTAATAAGCGGGTTCACACTTTTTTTATGCAGTATATGCAAGTTATGCAATGCATGACCAATTCAATAGATAGTCGAATAGTATTAGGTTAGGTTCTTAAGTGTCCATACAATTCACAGACAAACCTTAACATGCTTCATACATTAATTATCATACAATGTAATTGTTACTATCAATATGGTGTTTTGGCAACCAATCATACACCAAGCACCATGCGATATACCCAACCCCACATGCATAACAGTATTAGTATATTATTACATATGCAACTATGCTACAAGCACAAAAATGTGATAAGGTCAAAGTTACTCACCTGGTATCCTTGTAAGTCGTAGTAATCTACTGGAAATTCCAAAGATTGATCTGTTTCTCCTATAGAATGAGATAAAAGATACTTATTACTATACTAATATTTGCATAACAATCTCGGTTGTGCCCTTTTGTCTCCTAAACTCAACCTTTATCATCTTAATCCTAATTTCGTCATTTAAATATGGGTTTTAAGGTTCATAAGGGCTTAGTTTCTTCGATCGAGTTATAAAATTTGTATAATCTCGTTTTTCTTAGGAAAACTGTCTTAAATGATTTTAAATACCAATTTCAATAGCATAATCTTAACCTAGATCTATTTTATTTGTTTTAACTTTGATTTTAACAAATAAATGGGTGTTGTAAAGCTTATTGGACATACTCTTTCATTTTCTAGTTTATTCTTTTATTTTGTATATTTTTCCTTATATGACTATGGATTTGAAGTGTTTATAATATGATATCTATTATTCCAGTTTTATATTTTTAATTCTTATTTCATGTCTATTGCTTTGTTTTTATGTATTTACTACTAAGCTTTAGTGATTAAATTCATTTTTAAGTATCTTGATCATCACTTGGATGAAACTTATGTTATAATTTTATTTTTGTTTTGCTTCTCTTGATCTTATTTGTACTTATATGTCAAGGAAGTGTTTTTTACCAATATAAGTTATTTAAATTTTTCCTTTTTCTAATGTAGGTAAAAACAACTAAGGTTCTTAATTATTATTTACTTTGTTTATCAACCTTATTTGTTTTTCTATATACTTTGTTTTATATTTTAGATATAGCTACTATTTTTAGACATCAATTACTTATTTTTAAATTATTAAGTGAGTTAAGTGATTTTACTAATTCTAAAATTTGTTATAGAAGCTTTCTAATAACTTAATTTTGTTATATCCTTTAAGGATCTTATTTTTTTTATTTTTATTTTTTTTATCTCTAATGTTTATAATGTTTTATTATTTCTATTCCGATAGTAGTCTATAATTAGTCATTTTTAAAGTTTATGAAATACATTATATTTTTACAAAATTCGTATAGATAATTATTTCTTACTAAAAAGTGACTTAAATAATTTTAAATTCATGTTTTTAGTGTAAAATCTTTAAGTAGGCTTATATACTTATTTTAACTTATATTTTGTTGTATAAATAGGTGTTAAAAAGCTTGTTTTGCATATTATATGCTAGTTACTCAACTTATTTACTTGTTAATTTATATTCCTCCTACTCTTATAAATTCCTATAGTTGGTGTAAGACTTTCCTATATTATATTATATATATATATATTTGTTTCCTATTGTCATTATTAAGCTTTTCATTGGTAATGAGTTTTATTATTTTTAATTTATATTGTCCATTAATATCTTTAGTGATAACAAATTTTCTTTTTTGTTTATTTTGTCAACCCTATTTGTTTTGTAGGTTAGAATTTCTATTATTTAGAGGATCTTATCTAAATTTCAATTATTAATACATGGTTCCAATGATCTTTTAAATTCATCTAAGTATTATTTTGTATTCCAAATTATAGTTTATTTCTTAAGATTAATTCTAACTCATTCATAAATCTTTCATTGTTATCATACTTTTAATATACCTAATGACAAGTTTCTTTATTATAATTTCATGCATTATATGCATAATATATATATATATATATATATTTGACATCTTGGGGTTTATGTTGGTTGAGTTTTATTATCTAGAGAGCATTATAGACATATTCAACTAATTCCTTTGAACTTAACTAAGTCATGTATTAAGTTTTTAGAGTCATAGCCTTATAATGACAATAAAATTAGAATCTAGGGTTTCTAAAATCTAAGTTTGATTTTCTTCATAGTTTCTTTACTAGATATGGTATTCTAACTTAATCAAAATGATTATTACCTATTATTCTCATTCATTTTAATATTAACATAATTGAAGGAGGCTATTCATGTAGAATTTCTATGACAATTCTATGCCTTTAATTTTCCTAATTTCTACACATGAAGGAGATTGTAAATTTGTAGAATAGGTTTAGACATTACCTTGATGGTTTAGAGGGAGAGACGATAAATTCTCTTTTTATATAGACCAAAACCTACATATATAGATAAGGAGATAAGTTTATCATATTCTAAATATAAGATAACTAACTACAATATATTCTTACCCTTGTCTTTTATTTTGTTGAATGGTTGATAGCTACTTGTAGTGGAGTTGCAAGAAAAATGGAGTCTTGGTTGATGGGTCTTTGGATGGGAGCTCAAATGGGGACAATTTGTTTAAGAGAAGTGGAATTGCAATTTTTGGAGAATTTTGTGTGTTTCACGGTTTTGAATTTTTGGGAAAGTGGGACTTGCTTTGTTGGTTTGTCTATTATTTATAGGAGTCAAAATAACTTATGAAGAAAGGTTTTAAATAACTTATGAATGAAGGGTTGAGAAAACTTATGTAGGAAGGTTTGACTAGTTTAGGCTTTAATTATTTATTTTATTTAATAAATTATGTTTTTGTTGTTGTTTTACGAAAGAGGAAGAGCAATCTTTGCTTACCGGTTCTACAAGTCCCTTTAAGTAATTCAACAAGTTTGCATTGATTAAGAGTTTTTATTTGGTGCATTTTCATTAGTTGATGTGTTTTAAAATTGGCTTCATATACTCTTTCCTACTCTCTTGAGCTAGCTTTACATGGTGGAGAGACTTGTAGCAAATTTAGGCTAGTTAAGTGTTTAAATTCTAACCTCATGTGCAAGCTACTTCTTAAACAAGGTTTCATGGTGGAATTGGGTCCAAGTAATTTGTTAGTGATGTGTATTCTTTATGGACCATTCACTACTCCCTTAAGCTAGCTACATATGGTGGAGAGACTTGGAGCAATTTTGGGCTGGCCAAGTGTTTCCAATTTCCATCGTGACTTGTAACAACATTTGAGAAAATATTAATAAATTCAAATATCTAGCTAATTTCATCAAAAATTGTCTCCTATGCATATATTTATGTTAGTTATATGAGAATTTTATTTCCAACAATTTATTTAAGGTCCTAAAATATTTTTAAAATATTATTGAGTTTCAAATTTTGAGTTTAAAATTTACTCGATTTAGTATTTCTAAAGTTTTGTTCTACGCGATTAAGGTTTTAGGGTCCGATAGATCAAAATATAAGATTGGTATCTACAGACTCTAAATTTTCTAACTAAAATTATGGTGTGGTCTAAATTTTTATTTGAAGTCTAAATAATTAATTGTAGGTCTCTTTATAGCTCTTCATTGGGTATTTATATCCCTAATGTTTTATCTTTAATAGGTTATTCTTATTATACACATACCATGAATGATTAGTTTTTAATACATTTAAAATTTAAAGCCATTTATTTATTTATACATATATACTTTATTCTTGGTTCTTGACTTAGATTACAAAATCTATCTTTGGTGTCTTTTTAATGCATTTATTTATTTAGATTCTTAAGGTTTTTAGATCATAAATAGGTTCACAATACTCTAAAGTTTCTATGCATTTAGGATTCTAATTTACTATCATATTTATATGTTAATCATACTATTATTATTATTATATTTTGGAAAATATTTCTTTAGTATATCTTGTATATGTACATATATATTTTTATCTAAGGTCTAGACTTATAAATATTGATTTTCTTTTAATCCTATCATATATTTTTGAACTTTAGTGATCCTTTTCTAAATTATCATTTTCTAACCAATAGGCTTTTAAAATTAATTGTTTCTTCTTACATGTGTAATCTAAGGCTATTTATAATCACTTGTAGAATTTTTTACTTGTGTTGCAAAATACTGTCTTTTATTGCCTAGAAATTTATTCATCTTGATTATTAATTAGTTATGATTATGGAAGTTATATTTTGTGGCTAAAAAAATTTATCTATAAGGATTTGAATTATTGTAATTATAACAAAATTTGTTTATACTTTAATGTTATTAAATCGCGAAAAATCGGGAGTAGTCTTTATAACTTTTTCTTGAAGTTCTCCAAGATTCTATGTTACAATTTATTAATTAGCATACTCAGGTTATCTAAAATTTAGGGGATTACACCATCGATGTTTTTAGCTTTGTCCTAGTTAGTGTTAAACCATCTGTATTTGAACAAGAACATATGCCTAGACCTTATGTAATTTAACTAAATAACTTTAGTGAGAATATCATGGAAGGTTATCCTCTGTCCGTTATTTGCACCAATTACGCATATATCACTACTCCATGATCTCAAGCCAACCTCCCTAGATTCAGTGTTGTATCGAATTCCGTTCAAAATGCAAGTTTGTAGCTATAGCGATGAACATCTGAGCCCTATGCCAAGGCTTCAAGATTTTTCGACACTTGTTGCCTATGGATAGACCTAACTTGCATAATCTACAAAGATGAGAGTGAGGAATTTAATCAATTGCCTACTAAAATACTTGTTTCAAATAATGTGGATGACTTCCAACCTTATTTCTAAGCCGTTCAGCAAAATGTCTACTCTCTATTGCTCCTATATTGCGTGCTCGTGCATTAAATTCTTGCTTGAACTCCATGGACATAAATGGATTAAGAATGCATGTTATGAAATAGTGAGGAAGTAGAGTATTTTGATCATAAAGGAATGAAGGTGACGCCACCTACCTTACATGTAGTTGCACCTTCTTTGCAATTATTTAACATGGTCCAATGCATCTTGTTTATTTTAGCGTCCAAGCCCAATATGCATGCACCCATAGGAAGTATGGGTTATGCGAATATCCGAGAGGACAAGGATAAACCTTATTACAACGGTTTGTCCCACTACTAATGGGGCCTATTTATTCTTGAGTCCATGTTCTTAAAATATAGCAAGCAAAATCTAATGGTCTCTCTCATAACATATGACTTGATAATGGAACCTTTTGGTCCTGCCCTATTTGTCAAATCAACCTTAAGCACTCCTAAGTATCTTTCAATTGGATACATCCAATGATACTAGACAGGGCCACATATGTACACTTCCCTCAGAAGATGTATAACTAAGGACCATGATGTCAAAACAAGTAGGAGGAAATATCATCTCCAACTTGCAAAGTGTTAGGATTATGGTCTTCTCCAAAGACTCCAATAAATTGACCCAAAGTTATTTGGATGTTAACTCCCTAAAACAACATGATACATTGTAAACCACGTCGTAGATTCGGTTATCAAGAAAACTACGAATGACCACTGGGCGGATCCGTTGAAGTAGTACTGTTAATCATGGCTCCTTAAATCCCTCAAACTTATCTCATTTGTACCTATGCAAGACGATATGTTGGAAGAATATCCATTTGGCAGTTTCACATCTCTAATTAAGTTGCAGACCTCTCCCATTTGTCGAGTCAACAATGTATACACAACTGATGACTTGAAAGTTCAACTGCTACGTGCTTGTAGATGCAACCCTAATATAATACCAATTTCTTAAAGGGTGAGTCTTTCCTTATTTGTGTCATTAGACTTTCCCTTCAGACTAAAAGTCCCAACCAAGTTGTCACACATATTCTTTTATGTACATCACATTAAGGTTATGATTTATGTGCAGTTCCTTCCAATATGAAAATTTGAAAAGCCTACTTTTTTAGCACCATTTTGTGTTGTCTTCGTTCCTCCTTTAAATGACCCGCTCTAGCAACTTTCCCAGTACGACATGCTAATATCAACTTAATTGAACCATCATATCCTCACCAAATAAATGCTTGGTCAAGGTCTCATTTTGATAGAGCTCTCAAAACTAGCCATCGATGCCTAGGTGGCAACAAACCGTCTATGGCCTATATAATGGAACTTACTATTTGCATGCTTGCTTGTGTAGTTGATGTTACATATAAGGCATGCCTTGTATCCTTTAGTCATCCAGTTGAAATGTCAACCTATGTGGGGAAATCATTGATTATCCAAAACAACACAGTATGCATTTGGAATGTCTAACCTTCTACTATTTCCAGTGTCTTCACATTGTTTACCTACAGTTCTTCTAGCTCTTTCACAAGGGTTGTAAGTATACGCCAATATCTTTACCTAGAGATCTAGGCCTTAGCATTAAAAGAGACATTATCGGATGTGGCTTCTCCATGTAGCTCCATGGTGGAACATTGTATACAAACAAAATAACTGGCCATATGCTTTATGTTATGCTCATGTTAGCATAGGGATTGAACCCATCGATAGCAAGTCCTAGTCGCACACTCCGAGGATTTGATGCAAATCGAGGGTATTTACCATCCAATCCCTTGCACTTTTTGGAGTCCACATGATTCCTCATCATACCCTCCTCATATGCATATTTTTCCTAGTGTCATCTCATCCATAGAGCCATCTTATGGCACATGAATAGTCATTGTAATATTGAAATTAGTGGAAAATGCTACAAAACCTAACTGGTACTGTCTTTTGCTTCTTACAATGAAGTTTCCACGTTATTTTACCATACACTAGGCAACTATCAAGATTCTAGAATTATTTTCAGAACAACACGCAATCATTTTTGCACGTGTGGATCAGGTTTGCATTCATACCTAACTACTTCAGCATCTTGCGTGCTTCATAATATGAGGATGGTAATAGATTGCCACTTGGTAACAAAATCTAATTTTTTAAGGACTTCACTTGCTATTTTCCATCAACCTTTAAAGTCATCATTTGAAGTACCACCGACAATATTGAAAACTTGGTACAGCCTAAATACACCAAAATATTTGCACTTTCAAACATTCTTGTCTGCTACTCCCTATTAGTTACACTACCTTCATCCCTATTATCAATGCCATCCCCTTCAAGGTTGTTCATATTAGCAGCAAGATCGTCCAAAAGTTGATGATTTGCTTCATCTTCGAAGTGTGGGTACTCATGCGGTTGGCCATGATCATTGACCTCGTATTCATTGTCCACTACATCATTGGACTCTTCACATGGTAAATCTACCTCGAGTAGGTCCAGACTATTCTCCTTGTCAAGAGGTGATACTCAATAATATGAATAAAATGCCATGAGGTGTTAAGACAGTTTCTATAGGGGTATCTTATCAATCCATTTGTCTGTCGATGGTTTACAACAGCTTGTAAGAATTCTCTAACCTCATTTCTATATTGCAAATTTGTCAAATCATGCGTCATGTGCCAATTTCATGCAAACATTCTACATTAGCATTTAATTAATGACAACAACCTGTTGTATCAAATATTTTCATCTAATTATCTAAGCAGCTAATATCTAGATACTAACTTCTAAATTAACATATTATTAAACTATCTATGTGTCACATAGTTAAGTTCATTAAACACGTATTAAATAACTAATATCCAACTATTAATTGCTACATAAATATATTTGTTAAACTACTAACAAGACACATATACAAATAAATTAAATTATGTTAAATAACAAATATCTAAATCCTAGCTCCTAAATAAATGTATTTAAATTACTAAAAATATTTTACTAACCTTGCTGGTAATACTTCAAATACCGGCTCGAAGTAAAATGTTTGTAAAACACCTGTAAAATAGATAAAAATGCATAGATAAATTAATTAATAATAAATTAACAGAATTAAAAAAAAAAGCCAGTGAAAATTCCAGCATAATGTTATTAACAAGAGAAAGAGAAGGAGAGACCTAACAGAGTGAGAGAGATGTGCATGGTAAAAGGAAGAAGGGAGAGGGGGATGGGTTTGGGGGGTCTATTTATAGTAAAAAGTAAGAGGCAATTGACGCCTCTTTAGCCAATAAGAGGTGAAATTTGCCTCTATTTTTAGCCTCCATAGGCAGGATTTATACCAATGCTTATTGACAGCACCTTTAACCATTTTCTTCCTTTCATTTGTTTACTTAAACCTTTTAAGGTAATGCTTTCTTAAACAAAGAAAGAAAAAAATAAAACCTGAACCCTTTATATACTTAAACCTCATTTTTGCCCTCAACCAAGTCTGTGGTCCTATGCACTCTATCAAGCCTTGTATTCAAATTGTCACCCTAATGCTTGTCATGCCTTGAACTTTTTGCACCTCACATTTAACCTTTGACTAGAGCTATGTAACTTTGAACTTACTGAGTCTCAGTCTTGAACTTGTCATACCTAACCAGTGGACTTGTCGAGCCCTCAACGTGACCTGCGACCAAGCACTCTACATGTTTGAGCTTGTCAAACTTTAGTCTTAAGCTTGTTGCGCCTTGACTATAGACTCGTCGAGCCCTCGATGTGACCTATGACCACTGCTGCTCTTAATGAATTTAGACCTGCTAATTCTTGCACAAATGTCCACAGAATAACACACACAAAATATATATATTTTCTAACATTATGTTATTCAGTTAATTAAGTGCAGTTTACCATAATTGAATAGTTAATTGTAGTTTACCATAATTGAATAGATAATTGTGCAAACATATGGTCTCATTGAAATCCACATTGAACATACAAGTTCAACAATCTCCCCCTTTTTGATGAGGATAATCATGGACAATTAACCCCTGTTCAATTTAGCAAACTCCTCCTCAAATAAACATATGGGTTTTAAAAGAATTTTTCCAAATTTGATTCACATACTTGATGTTTAAATTTAAGAGAATGCAAACTATACTTAATTCAATATTTAGCTCCCCTTTTGGACAAATAAATAACATTAAGCACTAGTCAGCAATTAACTTATGCAATTAACACATCTCTTTCCTCCATTCAATACTTTAACACGTCTCTCTCTTTGAACTCATTAAAAACATACTACATGCATGTTTATTGTGCATTTTATACTTCTCCCCCAATGTATTCATAACAAAATGACAGATTTATGATATTACAAACAAGGAGTGATGCATAGACAACATACAAGTTCTAAAATGTTTAGGCATGAAAATGCATTCTCATATTGTGTAAGTTATTTTTAGAAAATTGTAGAATATGATTTTCATTCGTGCACAAATAAGTCTAAGATAATATTCAATTACTTTCAGATTTTCATATAAGTTTAGAAAGCAACATTAAACATGTATAAACATTTTTTATATATCAAAAGCATGAAAAACCAATTTCATGCATTTAAAACAAGGTTTAGCACAAATTAAGCTTAAAACATGCACAAAAACAAAATATCATCAAAGATCCATGCTTAAGCACATCCAACACTTCATGCAAGTTTAAAAAGGTATATAAAGTATGTTGGAACTAAACAAACTCACATAAGTTCACATATTGTAATTTTGTGTATATTTTAGTTATCAAAAGCATGAATTTTCCTCAAGAGTGTACGCAAAATTGTCTAAAAACATTTTTGTTCAAATTTGAACTTTTATACAAGTTCTTTAAATCCAATAAACATGACGAAACATGATTTAAGCATAAAAAAACAATAAAAATCCAATTTTGTGCATTTCAAACCCCATTTTAGCTCAAAACATGTACAAAAGCATCTCCACACCAAAAATCTGAATCAATATATTATATACACAAAAAACAAGGGCACAAACTATTAAACTCAAGCAAGCTGAGAATATACCATTTTTTTGCCTTGGAGCCACTTGGGGTACCTATAAAAACACAATCATCTTTTTAGTATTCCATTTTTTATTAGGTCCTTCATTGTTAGCTAGAGCAAGTATTTCCCTTCTTGGCACCCACTTACTTGTGTGACCCAAATGCATTGCTTTCTTTATTACATAATTGTGTGCAATATGACCAAGCTTGCCACAATAGTTGCAAGTTTCATGAGTAGTTCTCATAGACTTGGTTTTATGAGACGTGCAACCATTGTTTCTATCATAGCCAATTCCATATTTGTTAAAATTATATTTTTGTTTTCCAAGGAGAGTACCCAAATTATTCTCTCCCTTGGTGAATTTGGTTATGGTAGTATTTGCATCACATGAGCTAGTTTTCAACCTTTCATTTGCATTTTTAAGTTCAATTAGCTCTTTTAAAATTTCATCATTGCTATAACTAGTACATGCAACATTATCATGACTTTTATCATCACCATTTAAAGCTTTTACTTCTAGATTAAGTAAATCATTTTCAGTTTTTATTTTATCATTGATTTTTCTTAATTCAACATCTTTAATTTTCAGCCTTGTAATTATTCATCTTGTCATTTTCCAATTTAAAAAATTCAATTTCTTCATGCAACTTTTCATTTTCTATTTAAATCTCCTCATGTTCAATTCTAAACTTATCTAGCTTTTCTCCTACTTCCATCATTAATGTTTTAAGCATGCTGTTCTTTTTCTTCATTTTAATCAATTTACTACATGCTTTTTCATATATTTTGCAAATTTCATCATAAGGAATTTGTGAAGAAATAGAGCATACCTCATCATCAAGGGCCATCAAGCATATACCATCATCCAAATTAGATGAGTCTTCATCGCTCCATGTTGCCATAATATACTCTTTTCTTCTCGTCCTTGCTTCTTTTCTTTGTATATAGGTAATATTGTTAAATAGGCCCTGATTCATTACACTTAAAGTATGTGATGGTTTTTCTCTTGGATTTTGAGGAGCTGACACTTCCTTCTTTTTCATCTTCTTGTTCACCATCAAGGACATAATGAAATTCCTTATAAGCTTGCCAAGCTCTTCATCATCTTCTTCCTCACTTTGCTTCTCTTCACTTGAACTTGAGTCCGAACGAGACACTTTTAGTGCAATTTCCTTCTTAGTTGACTCCTCCATATGCTTCTTAATCTTTTCATGGGTCTTGAGGGTTCTAAGAAGTTCTTCTTTGGTCATCTTGGTTAAGTCATGTGACTCTTCAATAGCGGTTCTTTTCACCTCCCACTCCTTTAGCAAGGACCTAAGAATTTTAGAGTTTGTCTCCAAGTTAGTATAGGTCTTGCCAAGAATAAACAATTGATTCAAAATATCAATGAATCTATCATGCATTTGATTAATTGTTTCATTAGTCTTCACTTTAAATTTTTCAAATTCACCACAAAGAAGGCTAATTTAAGTATCTTTTACTTTAATAGATCTTCATAGGTATTTTCAAGATTTTCCCAAATTTCTTTAGCTAATCTACAAGTGCAAATTTTACTAAAATCACTCTCATTTAATCCACAATACAAAATATTCATTGCAACTTCATTTAAATGAACTTTCTCTTTTTTACTTTAGCATAGTTAGATTCATTTTTGCCTTCAATAACTATGGGACCATTTTATGCAACATGCCATAAAGATTAATTTTGTGCTTTCATGAAAATCCTCATTCTACACTTTCAATAAACATGAATTGTAGTAGTAACGATAGGTGGCCTATTGATAGCTTGTCCCTGTAGAAGCCCCAGTGTATTTGATGTCATGATCTTTACTCTATATGTAATAAAGCACATAAAAGATAGAGACGAGATTTTGATACTAAATGAAAACATGAAAATGCAATAGAAAATAAGAGAGAGAGAGAGAGAGGGGGGGGGGGGGGGGGGGGGGGGGGGGGGGTGGGAGGAGGGGGGAGTTGGTATTTGCCCAAAAATGCTCAAATGAGTAATTTTAATGCAGTAGATCAAATTTTACTTTAACAGCAATAGATAATACACAATGGATTATATTATGAAATATTAAAGAGATAGGGATAGAAAAACTTAGTCCAAATTTAACATGAAGTTCGGCCTACTTTTTACTCTTCACGATCTACCAATGCCTTCGATCAATGACTTCACTACTGTAAGCCCCGAGATTTTTTGATACTCTTAGATGAGAACTTTAGAGCTAATATCAAAATTAGAACCTAAAAATTGAGCCAAGTTAAAACCAAAATTTAGAACCTTAAACGGGATTAGATAAAAATTTTTCAATAATGAATTGGGGATGCAACCAGGCAGGTCGTCATAGGATACCCGACCCGCTAAAAACCTTATAGGTTTCGAGTTGGGTTTTGGGATTAAAAAAAACCCAATGAGTTGTCGAGTCAAGTTTCAGATTTATACGTGACCCATTGGGAAAACCTGACCCAATATAAATTTAAAGTAAAATATAAAAAATTAAAATGTTAAGTTATTAAGACAAGAAAAAGACTAAAAAATATTAAGTTATTACGTGGAAATGAAGTGTTTGCATCCTTTTATATAATGTTATTATCTAAAATTTATTATTTTAGTATAAGTGTTTGCATCATTAATAACTTTAAACAAAATTCATTCTTTTGCTAATTTTTTTTCAAGAAAAAAAATTGAAAAACTTGGACTATCGGGTCAAGTTGGGTCAGTAAATGGGTTCTATAAAACCTTGTAGAGTTGGGTTTTGGGAATGATAAGAAAACCTCAATTGAGCTTTTCTCGGGTTCTTGGACACCCTATTAAGAATCAAGTCAGGTTCAGGTTTTAAATGACCCGTCCTAAACCCGCTCTGGTTGCATCTCTAAGATGAATAATTTAATAGGAACGTGCCATTGCCAAAATGATTTTATACTACAACCTAATCATTTTGGTTCAACCTGAAACTAAGGAAACCCTAAGATCGATCGGAGTTAATCACGAGTTTCGAAAACCTTAGACAATATCAAGTAAGATTAAGTGACCTTAAATGTCTAATAGGTGTGGTGGGAATAAAAAAACCATAAATACCAACCTTATGAAAAATAGTGCATTCAAAAACAAAATGAAAATCTAATAATCGTTCGACTTGGAACCCTAGCTAAACAATTCATCTATTTAATCTCTAACACGTAAGTCGAGGTAGTATATCTAAATAATATGTAATAGCAAAATAATACAAAACAATTTTCTATAAGATAGTAATAATTCATCAAGTCGAAATTTTACCAGTTAAGCCAAAACCGTTTCCATACCCGGTTGTTAGCACACAAATCGAGGAACAACACTAGATAACAATTAATGATATAATTTTAAATCCCTAGATTCTTCGATAACTTTATAAGTGAATCTTAGAGTCGGAATTAAAACTAATACCCAAAAATCAAATTGAGTCAATATTTAACCTTAGAAGTTCTAGACTCAATTAAACAATCCCGAGTATCATAAAAAATTATTAAATAATTATAAAAATAGAGTAAAATCAAATTATGAACCGAATATATAGTATAAGTATAAACCTTTAAATTTGTAATTTTACGAATAAATCTTAAAGACGAAATTGAAATCGAACCCTAAAGCTAAACGAAACCATTATGAAGTTCTAGGAAACTTAGAACCAGCAAGACCGTCTCTAAAACCCTAAAATATTAAAAATAGAATAAACCTAAATTATGATTCGAAAATATATCATGTATCTTAAAATGATTTGATTTGGAGAAAACTCGTTTGTTTCGGACCTAAACGAGATTAGTCTTCAAATCAGGACACTGACACGCAAATGAGGCAAAATATCCCGACAAATAATCTAGACTAGTAATATGACAAGAATCTGTAAAAATATCAGATACAATTTTTACGGCTCATAAAAACGACATATATAGCTTATTTATGCGTATTTTTATCTCTTCTAGTAATTTATTTGTCTTGTTTACAATTCATTTATTATTTACTACTATTCATCTTACTATACTTTTTTCTTACAACTCTTACACTACTCATAACTTTTCTTACACACATCTAATTTATTCTACTTTACACCTTTCTTTTTACATAACTTCTTTTTTACTCTCTCCCCTCGATTCACATGTAACATGCAGCTGCTGCTCCTTCCTCTTTTTTTCTCTCAATTTTATTTTCTCTTTCATTTATTTTCCATACTTTGATTTTCTCTAATTTCCTTCTATAAATACCAATTCCTCCCTTCACTTTTCTTCAGACTTTTCATTAACCATAATAAAACTCTACCAAATTTCTCCTCAAAAAACATTCCTCTCAAACTTTCTTCCCCTCTTTTACCATACACAAAAGAAATTCTATAGCTTATTTTGGGTAAAAACACTAAACACTCTCTTCATACATATTGTTGTATGATATGAACATATGTGTATCTTAATGTATTCCATAAAAGAAAATCCTCATGCATATGATAAAGAATGGAAATATAAAGACAACATATTATTCATGTCATGTTTATATTCATGTTCATGTTATGTTTTGTTACTAATCTGACTTCCTATATGTAAATATGTATATGTATGTATTTATATTTCTTAGAGCCTAATGCTTACTAACTTAACTTTATTTATTTTATGCACTAATTTATTTTAAGCAATTTATTTATTTTATAATGTTGAGACTTGTCCTTAATTGGAGTCTCAGACTGTCTATTTTCAAGTCAAAGCAAAAGGGAACTTGTTTATTTCTAAGTTCCAGAAGCCTTGAATATAATCTAAGACTCCCATACTTTTATTATTTATCTTGAATTTTTATTTATGAGACTGAAAATATTTCAAGTCCTGAGAAGCCTTGATAAAAATCTAAGACTTCCAATTTTCTTTCTTTACACCTTGATTTTATTATGGTGACTAGAATATTTCAAGTCCTGAATAGTCTTGATGATAAGTTAAGACTCTCATGCTTTTATTCTTTATGTTCTTGTTTATCTATTTTTAAATTTTTATGTTCTTGATATAATTCCAAGATTATTAATTATATTTTGCCATTCTAAAGTTCATGCATATATATAGTCATAGATGATATTGTTACCATGCTAAAATATTTTTTCCAAAAACGTAAATGTTGATAATTCTTTGTTATACAAAATATTTTACACAAAAATCTTATCTCCTATATTTAGGAAATCCTTTCATTAAGGATAAAAAAATTGAAAGAAAATACTCAAGTATATTTTCAAAATGCCAAAATGAATTTTTCAACTATAAATATTGATAATTCTTTGTTATGTAAAATTTTCTAGAAATCTTATTTACAATACATGTAAAAATTTAGAACAAGTCATTTACCTAATTTTTCTTACATGTCAAAACTTTAAACATTTTAAAGATGATATAAGTTAGAATAATTTTAATCCACAAACAAATAGAAATTCATGTTTTGGAAAATAATTAGTTAAAAGAAGTTTAATATGAAAATTAAATATTCATGGATTCAAAATAAATCTAAAACCATGATTTTCTTTAGTTGAGTTTCACATTTACAAAATCTAAGAATTGAAATTTTACTTAAAAACCAAGCTTAAGAAAAATTCAAAGAGAATACACTTAGAGTATTATGTCACAAATAAGTAAACCCATGTCTTGTAAAATAAATTGTTAAATGAAGTTTTTGAGATAAATGGAGGACCTTCAAGGTTTTAAGGTATAAAGCAAACCATGATTTTTAAGTCTCATATTTACAAAATTTAAGGTAGAGAATTTTATTACAAGTCAAAAGATTTTTTTTTCATAAAACTTAATATTGCTACTTTCCATAAAAGATTGTTTTACAAAATTTTTATTTTGGAATAACATCACTAGGATCATGCATGCATTATGATCTGTTACTACCTTTTAAAGATGAGAGTTAATGTATATATGTATATATGCTTACCTTAGAAGGTCTAAAAGTGGTGAAAATGACAAAGTGTAACAAAAACAAGTCTTGAAGCATACTGGATGCATTTTGTACATTATGATTCTGGGACCCAAATGACTCCAAATAATTAAAATAATTTTAGAAATGGATAGATTATTCGAAGTAAGTAGAAAACGACTACTAATATGTGAAATTTCAAGTTAAAATGAGCAAATTACGGTCATTTTAAATTAGAACTTCAATAACAAAAATGAAATAAAATTGCGTGAATAAAATAAATAGAGTTGAAAATTTAAGTAGAACTTATATGAGATACTCATCTAAAGTATTTCTTTTTTCTAAGTGATGAGGATTACAAGACCCTCTTTCTCGAGGATTATTTCGACTAAGCGGATTTCGACATGGGCATGTGAGTTTTTCCTCATGATTTCGTTACCTTACTTGTGCTTGCAGATAGTTGCACTAGAATTGTAGGTGCAAGAGAAAATTAATATGTATGTGGTTATTAGTTTATGTGTATGTGTTTCTATGAATGAGTGATAAGGGATGCTAAGCATATCGAAATGGATAAATGATTATCATTATTACGTGCTACTTATGTGTGTATGATACTTGTTTGATCACCTCTAAGCATACCTTAATTATATTTGACCTTGAAATAAATAAAATGGACATGCATTACATATGTTGAGTCACATGTCGAAGATTACTACACCTACTAAAGAACCGAAATGGCTTGGGTAGCTAAGCTCATTCTTAGAGAACTAAGACGTATAGGGAACACAGCCCAAAGATGGATCATGCTAATTGATCGCTATAAGCAAAGTGCTTAAGGACTAGCAGTGAAGTTTATAGAGACCTTGAAATCAAATTCCCTAACCATCAACACGAAAGGTGTAGATTCATTCTATATATGGTTTCCAAATATCCATACATACTTGCTTGTATCATGTGGTTGTTGCATAACATACATAGCATATGCTTGAAATAAATAAACTTGTTTTGAGTTTTAGACGTACAATACGATTAAAGGGAATTATCTCACTAAACATGTTATAAGCTTACACCTTCATAGATCTTTGATGAAATAAGAATACTTGAGACTCAACTTGAGGAATGAGACATTAAAGAAATCACTGGTGGACATTTGAACTTTAATGTAAGAATTGGGAGCTTAGGATGAAGTTTTATGCTGAAAATTTCTTCATAAGAAAGATGTGATATGTTATTATTTTGGAGACTGCTAAGAAACACTAATATAGTCTGATCCATTTGAGCACATTAGCGGGAGTATGCCCCCAAGAATTGTAATTGACTTTATTTATGTTAGAATGATACGTGTTTTTCTTGCTTTGCTAATTAACTGTTATCATCATAAATTGTACTATTCTGATGTATTCTCTTTATTGTGATATATGCCTTATGCATAATACGAAAGCCTTTGTGTGACTAAGGTAGTTATTCCTAAGCTTTAATATTATGTATGACAGACTACCATATTTAGGATATCCTTTAGGGCGTGACAACTACCACTTTATTCATCACCAAATAAACATGCTCAAGCTAAACAATATCACTTTACAACACTTAAGAAGTAAAATATTTCCTTTCTCTCTCTAGATGCTCACTAATAGATAGAAAATACAAGAACAAAGCACTAAAATATTTTTATCTCTCTTTCTAGATATTTACAAGTTAGTGAGTATGAGAATAAGAAAATTAATGATTTTTCGTTCACAAATAAAGGTACTTTTTCACTTCCACATTTTTCTTATTTGAATGTCCCAATAGAGTATTTATAGCCTTTAAAATTTAAATTTCCATTAGAGATAATGTCTTTAAGTCGTCAAGCATTAAATGTGCTTCAACAGCTCTTTTTACCACATCAGCTTATTCATTTAAATTGTGGCGCCCTAATGCTTGTTGTGCCCAAAAAGTGTCAGGCCTCGTTTTTTCCCTCAACCAAGTATGCTCTCATATGCACTCCATTAAGCCTTGAATTCAAAAAGTCGTGACCTAATGCTAGTCGTGCCTTAAACTTGTCGCGCCTCACATTTAACACTCGACCAGAGCTGTACAACTTTGAACTTGTTAAGTCTTAGTCTTGAACTCATCAAGCCCTCGATGTGACTCACGGCTAAGCACTCTGCATGTTTGAACTTGTCGAGCTCTAGTCTTGAGCTTGTCGTGCCTTGACTATGGACTTGTCATGCCATCAACGTGACTCGAGACCATTGCTGTACTTAATGAATTTGTTCCTGCTAATTTCGAAACTAATCTCCATAGAACAACACACACAAAATATATATTTTCTAAAATATTGATCATTATGTTGTTCAATTAATTAAGTTTAGTTTAACATAATGAATAGTTAATTGTGCAATATATTGTTTGATTAAAATCCATATTGAACATACAAGCTCAACAAAAAGGTGGAACTAAAAACAATGTTCTTAATGTCGAAGATAGCGCCAACCAAGCTATAATAGTACATTTTTAAAATGTGATAAGACTATGAGTGCTTGACAGAACCATGGATGCTACAACAAAAGGGATTGACTCATGTTAAAGAGGACTCAGATTGTGCACTAACAAGTAAGAAGAAACTTGTAAGTCCAAACAACTTGCAAAGCCATGAAAAGGCTAGCAAACAAAATGAGCTCATGAGAAAGCTCACCCAAAAAAAAAAAAAAAAGAAAAAACAGAAAACAAAAGAGAAAGAAAGGAAAAGATAAGATTCAATTTGCTCTGCAAGTAGCAAAGATCTCTTCACTTGTTATAGGTTGAGGAGCTGCAATAGTAGCCTCCCCCTAACCTTTTAATTGAGCATCACCAATTGCTTTGCCCTCGTCACCTACTTAGGGCTCAGCTGCAAGCACGGCCTTTGGAATTGAAGGCCTTTGAGCTCGTTAATCTGGTATTTAAGTCATATTTTGAGGAAGACCCTCACCCTACTCGACCCTCTGTGCCCCATCAACGATGACACCATTAGCTTGATCAACAATAGCAGTGTCCTTGTTGACCTTGGCCATGCTTCCTCCCTCACCTTCTTCTTCTTCCTCCTCCTTATCATCATCTTCTCCTGGAGCGACTTCTCTTAAGTGGATAGCTAAGAAGCTAAGATTGAGCCTAGAGTATTACTTTAACAACTCACTACAAACGACTTAAGCATTCTCCCTCGCAATGGCTTGCTACAGATCTCTCCACTTCTGGCTTACAAAGATCTTCTCCTAAATATGTCTCTTGGCCATACCCGAAATAACCTAACCGCCCTCAAAATAGGCCACTCAAACCTTTAAGGAGGCCTATGATTATACAACAACCAAATGAAAAAGAAGATCAACAATGAAAGTAAGAAAGAGACCTAAGAGGAGATAACCAAACTTCAGACTAGAGTTCTCTGCTCTTAGCTCGTTTAAACTCACTTTGAGCTCCTTCGCATGAAAGGACAAGCTGTCCTTTTCTTGCCTAACGCCCTTCCACTTATTTTTCATATTAGTAATTGTACCCTTTAGAGAGGAATATGCTTGTGAAGCCTTGTTGACCTTGCTTTGGGCATAGACGGCCTCTAGCTCAGCTTGCTAAATTAGTAGTTGCCTCTCATCTATCAGCTTAGTAATGCTGCTTTGCAATTTAACCCTTTACCGCCTCTCTTCAAAAGCTACCTTCTTTACTTGGTGATATGAACCTTCAACCAATCCAGCTTCTCATCGCCCTAACAAGAATATGTTAATTTAATAATGCCGATAATATGTTAAAATCTTTGTATAACAAGAAAAAGATAGCACAACTCACAGTGCCACAGCCTGATCAAGCATATCTTGTAACTTCAGAAAGGACTGCCATCGCCTGTAATAATAGAAAACACATTAAAAAAAGGAGGAGAGAGAGAAGAGAGCAAGCAAAGGGCGAAATAGTAGAAACACGACTATACCTCATACAACTTATGAGTTGAGAAGTTGAAAACTTCATCCATTGACGTCAACTCACCTAAAAGCGTTCTCACCCTATCCCTATCGTCCACTGTGGTGAGGTCCTCAAACATTCCCTAGTCAATGGCAACTTCACTCCACTTAAGAGCCTTCCTCCCTGTAACGTCAACCAGAGTATCAAAGCCAGTCCCTACAACCTAACCTCCAGTGGCAATCAACCTAATTGAGTCACTAATGCTCCCAGCAGCTTTGACCCTTGGAAACCTACCTAATGGGGGTAACGCAATAGGAGAACAATAAGGTTGACTTTGCACCTTGGACGATCGAAGATGTGATGAAGTATGCATAATCTACAAACTAGGGTCATATGCAAGAACCTCCACACCACCTCGCTCATGCCTTTGAGGTCTCGATAAGGGCTCTACACGGACCTCCTTGGCAATAGGAGCGAGTTCACCTCCCCTTTCAATACCAACAACTTGTCTCTTCATAGGCACCTTCCCTTAACTACTGCTCTTCTTCCTCTTCTTAGTTAAAGCACTAGGAAGGAGCTTAGCAATGTCGATCTCTCCATCAATACCTCTACAAAAACAACATAAAAAATGTTAATAACAACGAAATTATGAAGTCTACCTAGTTGAGCCTACCTACAAAGAAAAGAAGAAAAAAAACAACTAGCCAGAGCCTTCCCTACAGAGAGCTTGACTAGACAGCCTCTGGAGAGATAGAGAGAGGGAGGGAGGGAGGGAGAAGCTACGTTCATAAAATGGGATTGCACCTCATGGAGGAAAGTCCTTCTCACCTTCATGAATAGACACATCTTTCAAAAAATTTCTCATTACGAGAGCAACATTATAAGGCTTCTCACTTCACTCCTCCATTACCTACTCTAATGTCATCAACCCTTCGGCATTATACAACATCAATTTCGCAAGTTTCTTACTTTGAATGGGCTTACACTAATCCACCTAGAAGTCAAACCTATGTTGCATACCCTCTTCTAACTTAGTTACTTAGAACTCACCCTTCTAGTCGTGCCCATTCGAGTTCGTGTGGTCGATAAAAAGTTGAGGACTCTTAGGTTACTTGACAAGATACTACCACCCCTCCCGCGACTTCTTATACAAAAAATACTAATGAAACAAGGTCGGAATGGGTCGTACCATTACACTAAGGCATATAGCTCCGAAGGCTACCAAAATCCACTAGGCTTTGGGTAATAGATGAGCCGGGCACAACTAATGGTAGTTGAATAACTCCTTTTGGAATGGGGAAAAAGGCGCCTTCAAGGCAAATTGAGATGCCTCACTACATGGAGCAAACTTTTGGCAATCAAGAAGGCAAACCTGATCTGAGCTCGCTGGTATCATGACCTCCCACATGCAAGGAACTCCCTGCATCTCCTTTTAGTGGATTGACCAAAGGGCCTTCTCTATGAGAGTGCAACAAATCCCATCAGGATCATCGCCTATTGTCACTTTAGTATATAAGGGAACAACTGTCCCCTTGTCCAGGCCATTGAGGGGATACCTAATAGGCATTGATAGAGCCATTTTTCCAATTCTGAAAATGAGGTTGCCTCCAAAATAGCCAATTTCCTTGCCGATGACATAGAGATCTCACCAAGCTTCTCATCACGACCACTTACGGAGGCCGAACCATTACCTTCCGACTTATCACCTCCTCTAAGGCTCGAGCCTCCAGAGTCCGAGCAAGCCTCTCTTCACCTTACCTGCAAATCGCTGTTCCCTACCCTTAAATACATGAGAAAAAGAATGAATATCAAAATTACCTAAGGTCGACATCTCCTCTAGTAACAAACATAAGAAAATTCTTGAGAAGAAGGAACTTTTCTATAGGAAATGAGAACTTGTGTTAATTCTTATGAGGATGTTTCAAGAGCAGAGAGATACAAGTATATATAAGAGTTTGGGGGGGAGGGGTAGAGTAAGTGAGAGGGTGGGGGATGGGAGGAGCGGGGTAGTTGAACAGATTATGTGCTGACCCATGCTCGAGAATAGTGCAACTTAGAACCCCATGGCCTATCTGCGTCGTTGAAATGCTTAACATAATAATCACAACTAACACAATCCCTGACATGTCCCTAGGGAACTGCACGAGGCTTCCCCATCAAGTCTGACGAATGTGGGATTTGAAGCGGTGATATGGCTCACCAATGAGCAAGCTCGAGGGGATACAAAATTCAAAAAATAGTATTCAGAGGGATGCAGCTCAGATAAAAGAGTAATGACACTTAAGAGATGCGGACACTCAAATGGCAATAGGGGCTACTAAGTCCTACCTTGCAAGTTGAATCCAAGATGATCACTCTTCTTATCCCTGCACAAAGCGAGTGAAGGGGACAAGTGTCGATAGTGAATTATGAGCTATAGCCCACTCAGCCTACCATTGTCACGATTGGACCCCGTGGCCTAATCGGCTGCTAACCTCACCTACTCAAAGGCCCACACTGGGGAAGATCTAAGCTCAACTTGATGTGAGAACGTTAGTTATCTCTCATACTGACCTGGAGGTGATCCATAGAAGGCCTTCCATGAGCTTAGTGGAAATTTGCTCTACTAGTTCAAGCTCGAAGGTAAACTCCTTTAATCACCAATGAGCCCTCATAAGGTTCAACTTGCTAAGAGTGACAATTGCTAGCTTACCTAATCTCCTGAGCCACAAATTATTCGTGTCCCATCTCGGGATCGGAAGGGACATAACCAGCTTAGTCAAACTCTTTACGATAGCCGCTCTTCAGCTCGAGTACCCCTGTTACCTCGGGTACTTAGTCAGCTATCAGGTAGTGATTCGCCCTAACCCAAAGAGATTCAATAGGCTCATCTTTGTATGACCGTAAAGAAAGAGGGGAATTCCATAAAATTCTTTATGTGTACAATTGTTCTCTATAAGAAGAAGCACCTACTAACTAACTTAACTATTGAAGTGGTCGCATTAGGAAACCCTTCAAAGCACTTCTGACCGCTTTTTTTGTGTTTGTAGGAACCTAAATCTACTGGTGGAATCAGTTCTTGCAATAAACCATAAACCAATTAAACCAATCCAATTCGAACCAAAATTTTCGTTTTTCTTTTAAAACAGTCAAGTTCAACAAAAAAATAAGTGGTTTGCCATTTGGTTCAAGTTCCCAAACATAATTTTATGAAATTAGATTTGTCATATTATATTTTGATTGTCGTGGTGAGTCTAAAAACAAGTTAATTTTTAGGTTTTAGCCTATAGTTTTTCTGAATATTTTTGTTTTTTTTTTTCTTTGTCTTATTTATTGTTCAATTCTAGTACCTAGTTACTTATTTATTTATGCAATTGACAATGTGTTGATTAGAATCACACATAATTAAAATTTATGATTCACATGAGGAAAGCATATTTTAATTTTATCAACTCCTGTATATCATTGTACTTCAAGATAATTCAAGAGAATAAAACTAATATACGATTATTGTTTTATGATGGATGAAACCAATTTCAACTATAAGTTTTACATATTTATTTGGATAAATAATTAATTTTAAATATTATAATATATATTTGAATTAGTGTTAAGAAGTACATAAATAAAACATCTTGACATAATGTCTTTTTATTTTAAGTATAAAAAATATTTTGAATTACAAACCAAATCACACTAAGTCTTTTTTTTTTAATTGAAAAAAATTACAATTCAAACTATATAATTAATTCAAATTGGAAAAAAAAAAAAAACCAACGGAATTGTAACATATGGTTTGTTCGGTCTAAGGGCGATCCCCTTGATTTGCTTGGTTTAACAACTTCGGTTTTGATATTGTACCAATAATAAAACAACTCATTAAGCAAAGTTGTTTATAAATTACCGAATAGAAGTACTATACTGTTTATAAATTTCTTATTACTTTATGAGCACGCAGGGGAATATGCCGAAACTACGAGGAAAGACGTTTCGCATGATTATTGGCTTGCCTTATCTTCCACAAGGCCACTAGATTTTAGTTTTAACTCTCTCTCTCTCCCTTTTAGTCAAGCCTGGTCACTCACCTTCCTTCCATGCCATACCATGGAGGTAACGAACTTCATGTCCGGCGAGATCATCACGGAATTTGTGAAGATCCTTTACCAAGTCTCCCAAAAATCCATCATGTGTAGAGAAACAGCCGAACAGTTGCGCAAAGACATTCAAGCACTCTCCCCCATAATCCAAGAAATCCAGTATTCCGGTGTCGAGCTTCCCCAGCACCGTCAGCTTCAAATCAGTCATCTTATGGAAACCATGAGAGAAGGCATCGAGCTCTCAAATAAGGTCTCCAGGTCTGGCCGTTGGAACTTGTACAAGAATCTCCAGAAGGCCAAGAAGTTGGAGAAGATACAGAAGACGATAACCAAGTTTGTGCACAATCACATGCTGGCTCACGTCTTGGCGGACGTGCACCACATGCGCTTTGAGCAGGCGCAGAGGTTTGATAGCGTGGATCACAAACTTTCGAGGATGGTTGGGGAGATGACGATTGGTGGTGGTGGGTGGGTGCAGGACGCCGTTCAACGTAGAGAAGAGGTGGAGATGGAAACTGGTTTTAATATTGGTGGTGGAGAGAGATTAGGTTTTGCGGTGGGTTTGGATGTTGGGAAGAGGAAAGTTAAGGAGATGTTGATGGAAAGAAATGATTTGTGTTTTGTGGGTATAAGTGGGATTGGTGGTTCTGGGAAGACTACTCTGGCTAAGGAAATATGTGGAGATGATCAAGTTAAGGGTATGTATATCTTTGTGTTGTATTTTTTATTTAATTTTAAAAAGTTCCAATCTTGAATCAAAGCTGATTTTTTTTTTTCAAATGTTTTATTTTCAGTGTTTCATTTTGCTTTTGACTATTTTTCAATTCCATTCATGTCTCTGGCTTTATGGAATATTGACTCATATGGGGATATGAAACTACATGTGAAATTAGTGACATAGAGGGCAGTTAATGCCTTGTTTATGAATTCTTGTTGTTTGTTATTGCAATTAAGGACGGTGATTGTCTGAAGCTGCAAACTGCATTTCTGTAATAAATTCACATTTTTCAATCTTAATTTTGTCAGAATCGACTCAGTTCAGAGTTCGGTGTACTGATCTGAAATGAACAAATTGTATGATTAAGGATGCTGATACCATAATTATACATTAGTCTTGCTAACTGGGGAGATTAACCATCTGACTTGGTGTGTGTATCTTCCAGAATATTTCGACAACGGGATTCTTTTCTTAACAGTGTCACAATCTCCAAATTTAGGGCCCTTAAAATTCAAAATTAAGAGCCATTTACGTGGAAACAATGCTTTTGGCTTTGGCTTTCCACAAGGGACAGCTGGAAGGTCCCTCATAGTGTTGGATGATGTTTGGAAAGAGTCAGATCTTCACCAGCTGATTTCAGAAGAGCCAGATCTTGCGCAGCTGATTTTTAGAGCTGGACCTGGACTAAAGATCCTAGTTGTCTCGCGATTCAAATTCCCTAGAGTTCTCAGGATGACTTTTGAGGTGGAATTGTTGTGGGAGCATGATGCGATGATGTTATTCTGCCATTACGCTTTTGGCCAAAAGTCCATTCCTCATGGTGCAAATGAGAACTTAGTAAAGCAGGTATAGTGAAAATTCTGCCCTCTCTATCGATTTGAATACAATTTATTCATGTTATGCTGGTACTTAAATTTTGTGGATTGCAAATGCATTAATAGATTGTCCGTGAATGCAAAGGACTTCCTTTAGCCCTTAAAGTTATTGGATCTTCTTTAAGAGATCAGCCTGAGATGCAGTGGTCCAGCGCGAGCAAGAAGTTATCAAGGGGTGAGCCAATTGGTGACTCTCATGAAAGCCAATTGCTGGAACGAATGGCTATCAGTGTACAACACTTATCCAGAAGAGTTAAAGAGTGCTTCCTAGACTTGGGTGCTTTTCCAGAAGATATGAAGATACCTTTGGATATCCTCGTAAATATGTGGATGGAGATACATGATATTGAATTAGATGAAGCCTTTGCCATTCTTGTAGAACTTTCAGATAAGAATCTGCTTACTATAGTGAAAGATACACGGTATGGAATCAAGTACTCTTTTCTAAAAATCTTCTTTTCATATCATAGTAATGTTGTTATAATTTGGTTCTGAAGCAGCAATTTCTATTTATGGCAGAGGAGATACTTATGCCAGTTATTATGAGGTCTCTGTCACTCAGCATGATGTTTTGAGAGACCTTGCAATTCATCTCAACAGCAATGAAGAAATCAATGAGTGTCGGCGCTTGCTCATGCCAAAAAGACAGAGAGGGCTTCCAAGGAAGTGGGAACAAAATTCTGACCAACCATTCAAGGCATTGATCGTATCAGCTCATACAGGTAGAAATTGAAATGAACAGAGATGTTTGTTTCCATCTGTGTTGCTGTATTCTTTTAATTTCCTCTTTATAGCTGAATATCTTTCAATCTTTCTTTTTGCTTTCCCCTGCCCCCCCTCCCTCTCTTTTCAATTTGGTTTTGTTCATCTCTAAATTTAGACTGAAAAATTGTAGATGAGATGGGAGAAATGGATTGGCTGAGCATGAATTTTCCAAAGGCTGAAGTGCTCATCCTAAACTTCTCAGCCAAGGATTACTTTCTGCCACCTTTTATTGACAACATGCCCAAGCTCCGGGCCTTAATTGTGATAAATCACAGCACATGCAATGCAGTCCTCCGCAACTTTGAAGTCTTCAGCAATTTGGTTAACCTTAGAAGCCTCTGGCTTGAAAGGGTATGTGTTCCTCAGTTATCCAACACCACGATACCCCTAAAAAATATGAGAAAGATATCTCTCATCCTCTGCAAGATTGGTAACAGCCTTGATCCATCAGTCTTAGAGCTGCCCCAAATCTTTCCTTGTTTGTCCGAGCTAACAATTGACCACTGTGATGACCTAGTCAAATTGCCTGAAAGCGTATGCAGAATGTATACCCTGAACAGTCTGAGTATCACAAATTGCCACAGCTTATATGATTTACCTGCTCATCTGGATAAACTATCGTGTTTGAAGATTTTGAGGTTATATGCTTGCCCAAACTTGAAAGCCCTTCCTTCTAGCATATGCGAGCTGGGTTGCCTGCAGTATCTTGATATCTCTCAATGCGTCAACCTGTCAGGTCTTCCCCAAGGAATTGGTAAGTTAGGGGAATTAGAGAAAATTGACATGAGGGAATGCTCACAGATTCGAGGTATACCAGCATCTGCTTCATCACTGAGGTCTCTTCGCCATGTTATATGTGATGATGATGAAATATCTTGGTTGTGGCAGAAGGCATTGCCAAGTCTTTGTGTTGAAGTTGTGGAAAAATGCTTCACATTGGAGTGGCTTGATTAAATCAGATTGTATGCAAGTTCTTTTGGCCCAAGCATCGGGGCTTACTGGCTGCTGGGCATCCAATGCACAGACAAGCTGCGGAAAAGATGAACACTGCTACAGATAACATCAAGTCTTCCAGTTACCTATACATCCTTGACTGAAGGTGGACTGTCTATGCGTACATAGCATGATTACAAAGGTTGTACAACATTCCCGCGTTATTGCTGTTTCATGTTGGTCAATCTTGTTCTTTGTATTTATCTCTTATGTATTGTGAATTTCAAGCTGTATATGCTCATCCACTTTTCTTATAAGAAGTTGGACTACTTTACTTCTGGAATATATTCAATCTGCAATAGATGAACTGATTGAATAGAATTTTTATTTTGAGTTTTATTTGTGAAAGCTATGCAGGAAAATTTAGAAAAGCTTGACTTTGGTGGAATCAGACGATCTTATTCTCTTTTAACAAACGAATGATATGTATTTCTTTTAATAAATAAAGGATACACACTTTTGCCGTTTCCTTCTTCCTTTTACAAGTCACATGATTGTTATAGGATATTAACAGAATGCTTAATCATGGAAATTGGACGATGATAATTTGTTGTCAAATTTTATAAATGCTGCAGGGTATTTTCCATTTTCATACGATCTAGAGAAGCAATAAACAAGATCTTACTGCAAGGTTATTCTGCTCAAAGATTGAAGCAACCGTAGCTTTTTTGTTTACGAATTGCAAGATTGCAGGTTTGCGCTTCACTTGTTTGTCATGAGTGCATTTAAACCTTTGAGATTATTGTAGCGTGTGATTTCTGATATAACACAGAACAAAGAGAATAGGACAATACGCTTCAACTAGGCCTCGTGTTTCTCGTAAGGATCTCTTAGTTGTTGAGAGGGTTGCCCAAAAGTAGGATATCAGTCATGCCCAGTAAAACTTACAAGTAACCTAGATATAGAGATGGTGACTAGGGTTGTTGTTCCATTATTATATAATTTTAAGAACAAAATGGATCTATAATATAATAAGATAGTTTATTGACAACAGAATGGTATACAAATTCAACATATCTCAATAAATAAAAAAAAGGATTTATGGCCACACAAACAGTTGAGGGGAGTTCTAGATCTGGATCAAGACCAACTGTTGTAGAGGATTTATTGAAACCATTGAATTCAGAATATGGTAAAGTAGTTCTTGGATGGGGAACTGCTCAGTTGATGGGTGTTGCAATGGCTCTATTTGTGGTATTCCTATATATTATTTTGGAAATTTATAACTCTTCTGTTTTACTGGATGAAATTTCAATGAATTAAATTAGATTCAAACGAACCATGAATTCTTAGTTTTTCAATACAAGGAAAGCTTTTTGTTTTCGAGTTTTTCTACTATTAGATAATTTTGGTATTGTTATATATATATATATATTTGTGTTATTGATACTTTTATTGTAGAATTTCTTTCTGTATTTCCGGAATGAGCGTGTGACTTGTTATAATGGATCCTATTGATAGTACAGAGAATGGGTAGAACAAGAAGAATGGGACAATACATGTTTTTTTTTTTTTTTCACCATATTTGGGATGCTAACTACAACACACTTTATTTAATGTTATTTATTGTGCATAAGTATTACCATTAGTAATAATGGTGACAACAACTTGTTGCTAGTATGGTATTGGTAACATTGAAGGTGATTGCAGTGGTGACAACTTGTTGCTATTATGGTATTGGTAACATTGAAGATGGTTGCAATAGTAGCAACACAATATTAAGGCCGGTAGTGGTAGCGATAGTGATACTATAGTTATAGTAGTAGAAATAGGACATAAGTGGTTGAGTAATTTAGTGTATTTTTTAAAATATTTTATTTTATCCTATTTTAATATTAACTTTTTTACTATCAAATACAGGGGATGAAGATTTTGAGTTTTGTCTTAGTGCAATGTGACCAAGTTTATTTTGCAATTCAAATATAATATAAATAACCTTATTCAGTCTAGTGTGTGTGTGTGCGCGCGTGCAATCCAACCTTTTTCTCCATATCTATATCTCCAATAAGAATAGGAGTAGGACCTAAGTAGGTCCTTAAAAGGCTTCATTATTGGGAGGAGTACCGCCGCGCCCCCGAAATATTAAACCAAATAGTAAGGGGATAGAGGCCCAATAATGCCCAATCCATGGCCCGTGATGGCCGGGTTTAGGCCCGAAACACATACACAAAGTTAGGATTGGAATATATGGGGAAATGAAGGGGAATTCCCCTGATCCTGTGCAATGTGATCAAGTTTATTTTGCAATTCAAATATGATATAAATAATCTTATTCAGTCTAGTGTGTGTGTGTGTGTGTGTATGCAATCAAACCCTTTTCTCCATATCTATATCTCCAATAAGAATAGGAGTCGGAGCTGAGCAAATCCTTAAAAAGCTCCATTATTAGGCCGAGTGCCACCCCCCTCCCCTCCTCTTGAAATATTAAACCAAATAGTAAAGGGGATGGAGGCCCAATAGTGCCCAATCCATGGCCAGTAATTATCGGGTTTAGGCTCGAAATACACACACAAAGCCAGAATTGAAACATATGGGGAGATGAAGGTGGACTCCCCCTGATCTAGTGCAATGTGACCAAGTTTATTTTGCAATTCAAATATAATATAAATAACCTTATTCAGTCTAGTATGTGTGTGTATATGTAACGTCCTAAACTAAGGCATTACAACCCGCCACGTGTCCCTCTCTTAAAAGAGATACGCAAAGGCTCTAAATCTCAATACTACAAAATATAAACATATAAAAATCTCCATGAACCCATATTTAAGAGTACTCTAGAAGGAACAAAACCTGTAATTTATAACTTTCAAATATCTCATGTTATATAAACTAAATCCGAGTTGGCAAAACCAAAGCCAACAATAATCCATAAAAGATCTAACTTCCAGCTTAAAATCATAGAATCCTGTTTAATAAACTATTATATAAAAACCAATACTTCAAATCCTCAAAAAAATAAATAATCAAAATATTTTTTTTAAATCTTCAAAAACTCAAGAAATCATTTTTCATATGTCCTGTATAACATCCTATTCCTCTGCAGGGTTGTCAAGTCCACTATCGCCATCCTCATGATCAAAATACAAGTCATAACTAGACAAGTCATAAACAATATCTCCATCACCTGTACCTGAAAAAAGAAAGGAATGAGCGAAAACGCCCAGTACGCTAGTCCACAAACAAAATGCAAATGCACAAACAACATGTATATATACGTGCAACTAACTAAATGCAAACAACAGGATTATTATCTTCATTTAGCCTGTAAAACAATACAATTCATAATCATAGATCTCTGATCCCAAACCTGGAGTTACTCAGACTCCTGAAAAACAACCAGATATAAAAAATAAATAATTGTATACATATATTGGCGAATGGGTATTCCCCAAACACTCACGACCATGTTGCCAATAAACCTATATTTACCGGAATCATCTCCAAGTGCAACTTCACTAGGGACAACAACATACAAGGATCATCAGGGTGCCTCACCATTATTACCGTCTGCCAGGTCTTTACTAGTCAAAGCCAATGACATCTAGAAAAAAAACAAATTAAGCCAAATAGAATTAAATTCATTTATGTATCTGTTCCTACAGGCAATAATCATAAAACTAAACCTGCAAGCAAATACAACAAACAAAGAAAGGTTGTACATTTTCCAATTCCAAGAACAATCTCTCAAAATCCACAAATTCTTAAAAACAACAAGAAATCTTCCAATCTCCTGAATATAACATATAACAAGAACAATATATAAATCATCACATCAAAACCCTAATTATCCAATTCTCCAAAATCATCCAAAACCTTAACCTCTCAAGAAATCACAACTACAGAATCACTTAGATCAATTCTCCAGAAAACCTAAATCTGCACAAAACCCTAATTGCATAAATCAACAAATACAAACAAATCTATCATTCTAATTCGATCTTTTAATGAATCTATGATTTAGAGGATGAAAACTTACTTTGATTTGACTATAAATCCGGAAAATCGCCAAAGATCGCAAAGAAACCGTAACCTTAGAACATCACCAATCATGAACGAACAAAACCCTAAATCAGAAATTATTTCGATGAAATCTACATATGTAATTAAGGGATTTAATTACCTTGAATGGATCTTAAATTCCTAATCGTTCTCCTCAAGATCCATATCTAATCTTCAATCTTCCTTAAACACCCACTCTTCAGATCTCTAAGAAAATTAGAACCGTTTCTCCAATTCTTCTTCAAAACAAAAGAAAATCCTAAGGTAATTCATAGATTGAAAGACTTTAAAAGAAAGATATGATTTTGATTACCTGAATCCGATCTTCCAAGATCTCATTTGACCAATAGAATCAGATCTCCAAACCCGATATGTATGTTTTCCAATTCTATCACAAATTCAATAATCAAACCCCTAAGAAATCTAATAATCCATAAGATCTTAAAACAAAAATAGTGATTTAGTTACCTGATTTAGACTTCTGAATCCTTTGACGGCTATAAACTCTCAAAGGATAATAATCTAGGTTTAGGATTTTGTTGGAGAAAAGACAAAGAAAGAACATATAGGGATTTGTGATTTTTCATCTTCCGTCATGTGTCTGTCATGTGACTAAAATTGTATTAAAATTAGATTTTGTTGACAAATTTAACCTTATAATTTATATCAATGGACACTTTTATCCTTCTTTATGTAACGTTTACTTGTATATTACAATATATATGCAATCAAACCCTTTCTTTCATATCAATATCTCTAATAAAAATAGAAGTCCCAAGTTTTTATTTTATTTTTTTATTTTTTAGCCAATAAGGATTCTTGAGGTTAGTTTAGGCAGTTTGGTTACTCTTTTTCTTAATAGTAGTTGGGAGGGTCAAAGTCAATCATTTAAACCATTTCAGTTTCCCTTTTGCTTAATGGTGGTTAAAAAGGGTAAAGAAGAAAACAAATAATAGACGAAAAAGTGGGCTGAAAAAAAGAAACAAAGAAAGAAAGAAAGAAAGAAGAAGTAGAATATCCATACACTTTAACAAAGTGACTTGATCTAGAGTATCCATATTTGACAGTATTTTCTATTAAGAGTGTGTTAAATAGAATTATAGTAACGTAGTAGTGCTATTTATTTATTTATTTATTTTGACGTTGTCTTATTTTTTTTATTTAATACACCTTTATTGAAAGATATTGCCAAATAGACAGTTTGTTTTATCTTTTATTCATTATTTTGATATATTATTTTTATTGTTTTTGATTAGATTGCTTTTAACCAAAAAAATAGAAAAAGAGGTGGTTGCCAAGAAATAGATACAAATAAACAATAAATATTTTGCTTATAAATAAATCAAATAAATAAGATTTAAGTACATATTAAATATAAATAAAATACATAAACAAATAATTTATGGTTGGGTGTGTTTCACTCGTATTACAATAGAACATTGGAGCTGGTTATTTTGTCATCTTTTTATTATTTTGGCTTCATTTTTTTATTATTTTCAAATAAATTATTTATAAAAAATAAATACCAATAAAAAATAAATATTTTTATTTATAAATCAACTAAATAGACTAAATACTAATATAAAATAGATATTATACAAATATTAATACAGCAATCAGACCCATAATTTGAGTGTCTTTACGTCAGGGGTGATGTGGACAATTTGTCCATTCAGTCGACTGTAAAACAATATTGTCATCAGAAACGCGTAATCAAGGATCCAATACTTTTGTTAGTATTTGGGGGTTGGTGTCTACCTTGTTTTGGGAATTTCCTTAGTAACTTCGCAAATTTCCCCTCACGGTCTCACCATTCGTTGACATTGGAACGACTTCATGCAATTGAAAATTGGGTCGGCTGGTCGTCGTGATGAGGGATGAAGTGGATAGCCACTGAGGTGTCTTTCGTCTTGTTTTCTTTTGTTTCATTTTATGTTTCATTCTTGATTGCAGGACTGAAGGAGGCTTCTTCTGTGGTCCCCACCATATGTCTCCCTTCGGTATTTTCCAACTTTTTTTCTTTTTTGTATGGTTGTAGTTTAATTTAATATATATTTTTTGTTTGTTTGTTTCCAGCTGACTTGACCAGAATTAAATTTTTAACGATACTTCTATGTTAACCTAGAGGCGTGCCATATTTGGCTTTGGTATTGGCCTACTGGGGGATAGACATGGCCTGGTTGAGTTAGGGATCGGGAATTAGATTGAACCGGCACGTGCGGTTGCAAAATTGAAATCGAATCAGTTGGTTGGTTCCAAAACAGATTAAAAAATTATCGGTTTTTTGATTTCTGGATGATTTTTCAACTTAAAATTGATGAAATCAACGATTCTAATTGGCTTTATTCGAACAAAGAAAAGTAGAGAATTAAAAAAAATAATATTAAATATATAATTATTAATATTTAAACTATTTAATAGTAAAATTTATTATCAATTTATAATATTTAAGGTGTTATTATCAATCATACAAATAAATATGATTTAAAATTATATATAATTAGTTTATATAAGTTTCTCCTAAAAGTAAAATTCATTTCTATAATTATGTGAGACTATTTCTTGTATTGTAATTTTTTTATCTCTTAGAATATTTTTACGATCTCATATTACTAACTACAATTCATTTTGGATGTATTTGAATATAAATAAATGTGCATTTTAAACAAATATTTAAAAGATTTGATTAAATAATTTAATATTTTTAAACGTAATAACTATTTTGAGCTTAAAATTTATTTTATTAAAAACTATAATTTATTTTTTTATTTTTATTTGATAAAAAAACAATTTCACAGTTCCAAAATCAAAACCAGAAATTGCCGATTCTATAAAATCGAACTAGAACTGAAACAAAGCCGGAGAACGAATTTGCCAAATGCATCAGGCGCAGACGGTAACATAAATGGCTTTCTTGAGCTAGCATATCAACTTTATGAAATACTGCTTGAATCCTCCTGAAATAAGCAGGTTTCGCTTGGTTCTACAATAATTCATTTTCCAAAACAAAAAAAAAAAAAAATGAATAAATAATTTATAAAATCAATATATACGGTGAAAGTTTAATCTATAATCCACTAATACAAAAAAAAAAAAAAAAAAAAATTCTCATTTACATTACTTAATATATTGCTAATATAATATATGAAATATATGTACTTTTATACTATGTTAGTATGTTTAGATTGGTCTATATAAACTTTCACTAGAAGAGTTTCCACTCTGTAGAAGGAAAATCAATAAACAAAATTATTTATACATGGCTAAACGGTGAAAACCTGTATATAATATTTCAGATGTATTAAAAATATACATATTTAGTTCTTGTCTTGCTAATCTTTAATTGGGATTTTTTCCCTATTTCATATGGTAATAGTTTAAATTTTACTATATTTGTTCATTTTGTAATACATTAAAAAGAAAAAAAGTCTTATTGTCATGAGTTGAGGGAGCTCATAAGGTGATCATTCCATTATTGGCTAGAAGATGATGGCTAGCTATATGAGGAGGGTTGGGAGTGAGGGAGGGGGGTGGATGGGGTGGGTTGATGTACTCACAAGTACGAAATTGAACTAATCTAAATTCACTTGATATGATACATTAGTTTGAATCTAGGGTTTGCTTGTCACAACCTAATTAAATTAATTAGAGTTAAAAGACAGAAATCTCAAATCTCCATTAATAGAATTCTAATGTAAAAAAAATTATAATAGCTAGTTTATATGGCCTTGAGATGTCTTAATGCCACTCTCATAACTACATAGACATTTCATAAAATATAGGGTAAGTTTTATTGATGGCACCTGAACATTTTGTTTGTAATAATTTGGTAACTAAAAAATAATTTGCACAAGATAATACCTAAACTTTTTAAAAGTTTCACATCATTGAATGATAACTGTCCATTTTTTCATCAAAATGCTGACATGGTAGGCAATAATGATTTAAAAAAATTAATTTTTTGTCAACGTTCACAATTTTTTTAATTTTTATTTTGATTTTTTTCTCTCTCCGACACAAACATCACCACCACCAACACCAACGACGGAAACCCATTTTGAAAGAAACCCACACCGTTTGTCTTCTTTCATCAATCCTTTATTCAATTTTTTCAATTGCAATCGCAAATTGGATGCCCTAAACCACATTCTACATATATAGTCATGCAAAAAGGTTCAAGCTTTTTGCCATTAAATTAGCTAGATTCTTAGACTAAACTGCAATATAAGTGTAACTTATAACGTTAAAGAGTAAAGCCTAATTTTGCTTTCCTAAATTCCCAAAATGTGCTTTCGTCTCCTGGAACAATTACTAAAACTTTATCTTTATTAGAGAAGATGTAGGAAGTTTAATGTTGTGAGTATTTTGCGATGGGGACCATTTAACCTTTCGCTGGGTTTTTCCAATATATCTTACTTAGCATGTTTTGCTATGGTAGAAAATCATGTGGTTCTCCCGAGAGGTCCTGGTGATTTGAAACGTTTCGATAGTAATTAATCCTTAGCATTTGATGGTTGCGATTGTTGGTCATGGTATCAGAGCTTTGAGATCTATTCACATGTCCTGAGGGGTTTGGGCCTTCATGTCTTCCCCTACTCCTTTATAAATACATGTGCTTCATAGCACAGTATTTTTCACAGTGCTTCATATTTTGTCAAGAAAATCGTCATCTTAGATCCTTAGAGCCCTTTCAGTACTTCGACTTGCTTAAGATTCCAACGATATAGAGCTTAGGTAATTATGGACCCAATCTTTTTCGCATGATTATGATAGTAGGGTATAGTGATTTGCGGACAAGATGAGGAGAGACAAGAGAGAGACTGTGTCAAGGTCATGGGGCTCTAACTCAGGTGGCAGGCACAGGTCGAAGAGTTGTAGTTCGAACTTTGTGAGTGGCTGTGAGGAGAGGTCTAACAAAGTCTTGATGTCATCAATGAGGAAGTAGGGTGTTTTAGGCGTACATTCTTACGCAGAGTTATCTGACTAGATCTACTAGCATCCAATAGATAAGTATCCTTCCAATGGTCTGAAGAAGGGGGTCTTCACCCCTTTACATACAATGGTGGTCCGAGGTGACGATCCCAATGGGATTTGCTACAAGCTCTTCTAGGAGGCCCTTAAGGCCATATGTCAAAGCGTGATGCGAGGTGCTCCGCGATACTGGGAGATCGTTATGCTTACTAGGTCAGATAGAGTCTATCTTTTCAGTGATCGATAATTTGCCTTGTATAAGAAGGCTTTTGAGTTTGGCTTGAGGATGCCATTTTCTCCTTTTCAGAAGGTTCTTCGAGTGCCATATGCTATGCCTAGCCTAGTTATTGCCTAATGCTTAGCAGATATTGGTAGCCTTTGAAGTCGTCCGCCTTAGTCCCATGGTATGACTTACTTTGACCTTATTCTAATGGTTTTTCCTATATAAAAGGTCATAGAAGGGGTAGTAGTATCTTGCCAAGAAACCTAAGATTCCCTAGCTCTTTACTGGCCTTACCAACTCAAAGGGGTTTAACTAGAAGAGTGAATTATGGATAATCAAGTTGGAAAAAGGTGCATAACGGGGTTTCAACTTATGAGTAGATTGGTGTGAGCCCATTCGACGTGAGAAACCATGGGAGTTAATGTCATATGATGGCAAGGGATTGAGGCAGTTGCAGGGAGCTCTAGAGTTGCGAGGTGGTAAGGACTTGTAGTGAAGAATTTTTTGAGTGGGCAGCTGATCACTGATGGAGGTGGGACTTGATTCTTCACGTGATCATGGCCTTTCTTTTCTCTCTCTCTCTCTCTCTCTCTCTCTCTCTCTCTCTCTCTCTCTGTCTTTGTCCCCCATCGCCTGTCGAGTCAAGCTCTGGAGAGAGGACTTTGTGAGGAGGGTTCAAGATTTTCGAGCTATTGAGCTCGACTAGGTAAGTATTTTGTTCATTATCACATACTAGTTTTTCTTTGTGCTATCTTTTCAGAGCTGCAATGTTTGTGGTGTACATTAGTGATGTCCTTGCTAATCTATCGAAGAAGCAGAAGAGGGCTTTGACGAAGAAGAAAGTAGTCGGTAGGAAACGCCCTGTTAAGTTCGAGACAGGGCTACCAAGGTTAGTGCTCTAATTGTTAATTTGGATGAACAAGGCCCAAGGGGCACTAGCATCGAGGTTAGAGATGGCACTGGTGTAGAGGTCAAAGATCCTACTATTGAGGCCATGGGTGTTACTATTGAGGTTGGAGGTGCTGAGCCTAATGACCGCTTAATGGGCTTTCCCTCTATGCTTAGTCTCGTGAGGAGCGGAGTCCAGCTCAATACTAACCTGCTCTTGTATGTGTTTGAGCTCACAACTTGCCCTCTCTTGTAGTAGAGGTTGCTAGGAGTAGTAATAATGCCTCGGGCAGATAGGCCGTGGCTAGGGGTCGTTGGAGTTAACCTGTAGAGGTGTTGCTGGCAGTCCAATTGACTTTGTTGAAGGGAGAGTACTGAAGTAGAGCGACATGGCTGTGGAGTGGCCTACTTTCAAGGAGATAGCCTGTCTTGAGGACAAAAAGAGGTTGACGGCCTTTATGTGGACTGTCTTCAGTAGATTCACTGGTGGACCTTTTAGCACTGAAGATGTACGAAGTGAGGCTATTACCTTCCTCGTGAAGCAGGCTTACGATGCTTAAAAAGCCATTTTTTTCAATGTGCTACTCAAGCTTTCTCGCTACTTGTTTTCAAGCTTTAGTGATGACTACTGAAGCTTTCAGAGTGTTGAAGGCAAACCATGAGGTAGTACATTGTGTTCTTTGTTTCTCTTTTTTGTCGAACTCCCTATTACTTGTAGTTGAGAGTTATCTCCTTTGTCTAGGGTTCAGGGGAGCTAGAGGCAGTAAGGGTGAGATTAGAGAAGGAACTTACAAAAGTTAAGCAAAGCGAGATGTAATGTAAGAGCGAGCTGCTTGTACTAACAAACGAGCACAAAAGGCTACATAAGGAGACAGAAGACAAAGTTTTGCATAGTTAAGTTGACGTGCTTAAGGTGAGGAGAAGGTTACTCTTACTGAGATGACAGCTACCGATACGAGAACGAGTGGTGGGGTATGAGGGATGAGCAAGATAAGTTGTCTTGTCACTTGAGTGATGCCCATCTAGGGAGTACAAGGCAAAAGTAGGAGATGGAGCTTGCTACTTTGGAGATTGGTAAGCCGAAGGAGAGCACCCAATCATCCAATTTGGAGCAAGAGAGGTGGAAGGTGGGTTCCTGTAAATTTGTAAATGCGCCATTAACCATTATTACTCACATTTTGACTTCCTCATTTCCTCATTCTTGTTGCAAGCCTATGTAAAGGACTTAAAGAGTAGTTGGATCATTCCCGAGGTGACCATAACCCGAATTTTAAGGAGCTGTTCAAAAGTGAGAAGTAGAAGGGGTCCAGGTGAAGCTTGTTCGTGATACTGCCAAGCTGATAAGGAACAAGGTGCTAGGAGGTATCTTAAACTAGACCTCGGTTTTCTAGCCACTCGTTTAAGGGAGGTACCAACAACGGCTTCTAATGAGGAGGAGGAGGAGGATGGAGAAGGGGTTGAGCAAGGTGAAGTTGAGGCTGAGGTCGGTGTCATAGATGGGGTAGAGCAAATTGAGGTTAATACTGTTTCTAGAGGCTAGGGAGCTTAGGTAAAGTCATTCATGTGGTTGTAACTCATGAAGTGGACCAATAGATTCTAATGCCGACGGCTGAACCCCAAGCTGAGGGTCATGTTAAGAGGCAAGTAGAGGTCGTTGTCGTGGCTCCTTAACCCATTACGAGAGAGGAGATTTTTGGCAAATGTGGGCCTAAATTTTTTTATAGCTTTGTTTCATGCCTATTTCATGTATTGACCTTCTACTGGCCTTCCCTATCCATAGTTTTTTTTTTTTTAAGCGGATATACTTTCCTTTATTAATATATGGATACATTTTTTGAAGTTCTGGCTATGTTTGCCCTACGTGCTTATAATTTTGTTGTATCCTTGGTTAGTACTCAACCAGCTCGTCTTAAATTGATTTCATTTTTCTTAGTCTATTCTTTCCCTGTTCATGTTAGACTTAATCGTTTAACTCCTACAGTAGGTCATTGGTATGGCTTTCCATAGAGGATGATGTTACTCTGCAAGGGAGATGATGTGTACTAGAAAACTTTCTTTTTCAATGTTCCTAGATTCCTTAGGTGTGATCAGATGGCTGAAGTGAACTGGACTTAGGATTCTCAAGAGTTGGTAGCATTTAATACGAGTTCTGTTAAAGTCCTTTGTTGCCTATAAGTAGTGTTGAACCTAGCTTACTTCTCTAATACAAATTTAAATCTTCCCCTTCGCCCTTCAATTAAGAAGAGATTGAGAAATCACAAGCCTTCTTTCCATTAACCTCCTTTGGGTTGAAAGGTCAAGCCCTTGGAGGTCACAAGTCATACGGTGTCGTTGAAGCTCTCCTATCTCTGTTTAAGTAAATCGGAAGCCCTATGTCCTTATTTATGTGGGTCTGTCACAACATCGTGTAAGGGTCGAGCATATTGCTTGAGGCCATTTTCCCACGACTGCTTCAGTCGCTCGATCTAAGATGGTGCGTCTCTTTTGTGGTTCTTGGATCGAGGTCAACAATGCCTATTACTTGGTGGAGAGGTTGTGGTTACCATGGTGGTGCGCTAGACGCAAGCAGGAGCTCATCTTCTTTCAACAATTTAGGCCTTAGGGGCCCTTGAGGTTGAAGTTGAGGTCGTTGTAGAGTAGCCTTTCGACTCTTTCTCTTGCTACCCTACTCCCTTCTCACAGCCATTTTGATGGCTAGCGGAGGTCGTCTGAGATGCAAGGGTGTGACTCCCCTTTCAGGCCATTTTCTTGAGTTCTTGTTAGAAGTAGGCTCATTAGGGGGATTGGCTTTGCTCCTAGATCTCTTGATCATCCATAACTCTCGTCTAATTGAGATTTATTGTCATGTTAATGAACGAGCTCAGGTTGCGCTTAGGGAAGTGAAGTCTTGTTCAGCCCAAATCCACATTTTCAAGTTGTGGTTGGCTAGTCGTAGAAGATTGCCTCTAATTTGAGGTTCAAATCTTTGCTGAGGTCTTCCTACCAGATGTCGTGTTTAACTCAAAGAAGTTTGTATCGTGTAGATTTCTCTTCGTATTTCTTGGCCGGAATGCTAGCCAAAACTATTGTAATGATTTTCTTTTGACTAACAAATTTACTTACAACTTGGTTGCGATCTCAATTTCTTGTGTAGTTATTTGTTGTCGTTTTTTTTTTTAAAGTTTTCTGGACTCGATCTGGCCATTTCAAGGAGAGTCGCCTTTTGATGTAGCAGAGGAGATAGTATTTCAATCAATAGAGGAGAAAGCACCTCGATACTGGGAGAAGTGGCTTGGGAAAGGACGAAAAAGGAAGAAAAGGCTTCAAAGAGCAAGATTGGAAGGATGTAAGGACGGACAATCGGCCTTTGGCTGTAAGCCGGCTCTACGCTGCAGGCTTAGGAGGACAACGCCACTGACGTTGATGGAAAGGCTGCTAGCCTTCATGCCGGCATAGGATGTTCCTTTTAGTTTTCATTGTTTCATTTTTCTTGTTTCAATTAAAGGGCGCCAGCTTATATTTAAGTCACTAGCTTATGTCTAGTTGAAAGTTTGATTAGTTCTTTTATGTTTTAGGGTTTTTATGTGAGGCTATATATATATATAGTCCTTAGTTTTGTTTTGAATAGATAGTTTTTGAATATTGTTGAATGAAATTTCATAGAGTCATTTCGTTCTTTATCCCAAATTTCAGATTTTTGATTGAGATCTTGTTATTTGATGCCAATCGCCTAGGTATTCTATGAATCAATAGGCTTTTGAAGATCACAATCTGGTATTCATGCACGAATCAACAGTTTATGATAAGCCCTAGATCAGTCATTCGCTTCTACATTGCATCAATTGGTATCAGAGCTGCGTTCGTTCTTGGAGTAAATGGCTTCTAGAAGACAAGCCAACTGGTATCACATTGTAGTGGATGAAACTTACAGTCGTGATGACCTAGATCGATGGATCGGACAAATCATCGATGAATGGGTGCATGTAATGGAACATCGATTCAGTGGGATTGTGGATCAGTTTACAAAAAGAATGGGTGCATTAATGTGGGCTCAACGGGGTGAAAACCCTAGATGGGAGCAAAACCCTAATCGAATGTCAAAGAAGATGGAGGTTCTTGTGTAGGATCAAAATGAAGGTAGAAACCCTAACCCTGATCTGGTGCCTAATTCTGATTTGATACCTGATATAGATTTTGAGAAATCAAATGATGTCTCTTCTTTTGTTAAGGAAGATAGTAGTTGTTGGGAATTAGAGATGAACATAAAAATCCTAAAATTTGATAATGTGTTTGAGACCAAAGGGAGTGGAAAACCTATCTTTGATGATTATAAGAAAGTTGAAAAGTATGATTTTTCTTTTTTTGAGGAGGATGAGGATGACAAACTTGTGATTGAAGTTGTGGGTAATGGAGATCCTATCTTCTATAGTGGTTATGATAAAGAGGAATATGATACTGTCTTTGAGGCTAAAGGCAATGGACAACCTGTATTTGATACAGATGTCATGGAAAAAGAGATTTTCATAAGTAATGGCAAGGAGAATTGTGACTCTAATGAACCCAAGTCTGTGAATCAAAGTACTAATACTAGCATGTTATCTATGGCTAAGTTTGAGAAGGAGTTGCAGAAGTCAAAGGTTATGGATGCTGAAATAGGTAGGAAAATTGGGGAAGAAGTGGAGTTACCATTCCAAGACAAGGCTAGGGTTCATTCGAAAGCTACAAATTTTATGCACAACCTAAGGGGGGTTGAGGGAACGGTTCATGACAGTTCAACAAAAGATATATGTACTATGAAGCATTTCATCAGATATACTACTGATAGTCTGAACAACAAAAATTTGAGGGCGAATTTCGTTCACCCTCGGGAGAATGATGCAGCAGAGGAGATAGTATTTCAATTAGTAGAGGAGATAACACTTTAGTACTGGGAGAAGTGGCCTAGGATGGGATGCAAAAGAAAGAAAAGGCTTCAAGGAGCAAGATTGGAAAGAAGGAAGGATGGATAACCGGCCTTTGGCTGTAAGCCGGCTCTATTCTGCCAGCTTAAGAGGGTAATGCCACCAGCGTTGATGGAAAGGCCTCCGGCCTTCATGCCGACGTAGGATGTTTCTCTTTATTTTTCATTGTTTCGTTTTTCTTGTTTCAATTAAAGGCCGCCAGCTTATGTCTAGTCAAAATTTTGATTAGTTCTTTTATGTTTTAGGGTTTTTATGTGAGGCTGTATATATGTAGTCCTTAGTTTTGTTTTGAATAGATAGTTTTTGAATATTGTTGAATGAAATTTCATAGAGCCGTTTCGCTCTTTATCCCAAATTTCAATCTTTGAGTAAGATCTTGTTATTTGATACCAATCGCCTAGGTATTCTGTGAATCAATAGACTTTTGAAGATCACAATCCGATATTCGTGCGCGAATTAATGGTTTGCGATAAACCTAGATCAATCATTCGCTTCTATACTGCATCACATTTAGAAGGCGGTAATCTGCGATCACGAAGGGTGTTACCTAAGTTGTTGATGGGACTTACCTTTGAGAGGGAGTTACCCGAGCACTTGACAGGACTTACCCTTAAGAGGGAGTTATCCAAGCTTACAAGGAGAGTTACCCATGAGAAGGAGTTACCCGAGCTATGAAACTTATCCTTAGAAGAGAGTTACCTGAGTTCACGAGGAGAGTTACCCTTGAGAGGAAGTTACCCAAGCTCTTATTGAGACTTACCATTTGGAGGGAGTTATCTGAGTTCATGAGGAGAGTTACCCATGAAAGGGAGTTACCTGAGCTCTCGATGGGACTTACCCTCTAGAGGGAGTTACCCGAACTCACAAGGGGAGTTACTTATGAGAAGGAGTTACTCAAGCTCATGAGGAGAGTGGGAGTTACCTGAGCTCTTGATATGATTTATCCATAAAGGGGAGTTACCCGAACTCTTTTAGCACTAGGGGGTGGAGTTCTTTAAGCTCCCAAGGTCTTTACCGAATATCTTTTATCATTTTGCAGTCAGATACATAAGAGGAAGATCATGGAGACACATTCTTAATTGTAGAATCTTCATTTCATTGATGATTGCTTTTTTCTCATGTTTACACTTTATACATAAGCAAGTCGTAGCTACTCAAAGAACTTTCTCAAATTGTTTACATTCTATGTTTTGGGAATGAGATCACCACTTGGCGTTTTGAGCTTGTATGCCATATTTCCCAAGGCTTCCTTCACCTTGACAAGATCATCCCAGTTTGGGTAAGCTTTCCTTGGACTTCCTCTTACCCCATAAGCTATAACTTTTTGCAAATGAGGTCGCCTGGGAGGACGACTTTACACCCGACTTTCTTGTCATAATATCGAGTTGCCCTTTGCTGATGGGCGGCAATCCTTTTACTCATGGTGTCTAGAGCTTCTTCTATTACATTAGGTTCTACTCGAAGGCTGACCTCATTGATTAGTTCATCATAGGATTAAGTTCGACTGTTTAGTAATTCGAGCTTCATAGGTAGAATAGCTTTGGTGCAAAAGGCTAGATGAAAGGGGGTTTTATCTATTAAGGTTTGTCGGGTGGTGCGGTATCCCAATAGGATGCTGGGCAATTCATTAGCCCATTCACTGCTCTGACGATTCACCTTAGCCTTTATCGTTGATTACCTCGACCTGACCATTAGCTATAGGGTACATAACCGAGGTATAACGAGGAGTGATACGATATTTGGCATAGAAATCTTTGATCCTCTTGATGTTGAGTTGCCTCCCATTGTCCACCACTAAGGAGTGTAGGACTCCAAACCTAACAATGATGTTCGTGTAGATAAAATGTTGGACGTTTTTGTTTGTGACCTTTGCTACTACCTCAGAACTTCCTCTTACTGGGGGAACGAAGGAATGGGCCTAAGATATCCAGTCCCCACATGGTGAATGGCTATGGGTTGGTGAAGCAGAGTAGGTCGATATTTGCGATGTGGTCGGTGTGGGCGATCTTTTGACAACATTTGCATCGCTAAATAAACTCTGCGTTGGCTTTCATTGTTGGTTAGAAGTAGCCGGCTCACATAACTTAGATGTGCAGCGATTGGGCCTTGACATAGTTGTGCATTCACCAGCGTAGGGGTCTTCTAGGATATTCTATCCTTCTTCTAAGAATAGACATTGGAGAAAAGGGAAACCGAAGCTACTTTTGTATAGGACCCTAGTAATTAGGGTGTAATTGGCTGCTCTGTACATCAATTTTTTCGCTTCCATTTTATCTAAGGGCAGGGTATCATCCCTAAGGTACTACTCTGTTGGGCTCATCCAGCTTAGGGGTTGAGCTATCTATCGCATATGTGGTACCTCTAGGGTTCCTATTGTGGTGGATTTCTCGAGCAATAATTCAATGAAGATTTTTTCTTCGATTTGTCTTAGGTCGAGACCTATCATGGAGGTAAGCTTGGAAAGCTTGTTGGCTTTCGAATTATCGACTCTATGTATCTTAATGATGTCCTAAGAGAGTCGCTCTTTAGTAAGAGATCGGACCGCTTACAGGTAGCTAGCCATTTCTTCAGTTTTTGCCTCATATGTATCTTTGACCTGTTACACCATGAGTTGGGAGTTGAAAAAGATATTGAGCTCCCTTATTTTTGCTCTAACACATATAACAAGCTTAAGCCCTGCTAGTAAAGCCTCTTATGATACTTCATTGTTACTTGCGCGGAAGCCAAATTTTAAGACGTAAATGATCTTGACTCCATGGGGTCCTTCTAAGTCCAGGTTGGCTCTACTTCCCTTTTGTGTGGAGGGTCCATATAGGCCTTTGCTGGTCTTTGGGCCTAGGGTCCTGATGTATTCAGCCACAAAATTAGCTAAAACCTGTGCTTTTATGACTTTTTGAGGTTGGTATTATACCTTGTAGGCACTAAGTTCAATTGCATGCTTCATCATTCTTCTAAGACATCCGACTTTTGGAGGGCTGTCCTTGTCTTTACATTTATGAGGACAATGATCTAGTGCACTTGAAAATAAGGACGTAGCTGACGTGCGGATATTATCATCGCAAGGAAAAAACTTTTCTAGCTTAATATATCTCTGTTCTAGTCCTTGTAAGGCATGGCTGATGTAATATATCGATTGATGTTGTTTACCTTCTACCCGAGTCAATACGAATGAGAGAGCCCAATCACTCATTGTAAGATAAAGATGCAAGACCTCGCCTTGGGTCGGTATCATTAGTAGTGGTGGTTTCATCGGGAAGTCATTGAGATTATCAAAGGCTTGTTGGGACTCATTCGACCGTTCAAACGGGCTGGGTTTCTTCAGTATTTTGAAGAATTTAGAGCACCTGTTAGCATACAGAGGGAGGAATCTGCTCAGTACGGTGACTTTGCAGTTAGTTGTTGTACCTCCTTGATCGATGTAGGTAGTGCCATTGTCCAAATCAATTTAATCTTGTTGGGAGTTGTTTCGATCCCTTATCGGATACCACATAGCCTAAGAATTTTCCAGACGATGTTCCAAATGTGCTCTTCTACAAGTTAAGCTTTAAGTTGTAGAAGCGAAGTTAATCGAAGGTTTCTTGCAGGCCGCGCAGGTGAGCTACTACATGTTTACTTTTCACGATCTTATTGTCAACATAGACTTCTATGTTTTGACTTATCTAAGGTTAGAACACCTCGATAACCAATCATTAGAAGGTAGTGCCAACATCTTTTAGTCCAAATGGCATCATTTTAAAGTAGTTAATGCCAAATTATGTGACAAATAAGGTGTGGACCTCATCGATTTCCTCCATCTTAATTTAATTGTAACTCGAGAAGGCATCCATAAAGCTCAGTAGCTTATGGCTCGAGGTATTATCAACGAGTTGATTAATCCATAGTAACAAAAAAGCAATCCTTCAGGTATGCTTTGTTCAGGTTAGTATAATTGATGCACATTCGCCATTTGCCACTTAATTTCTTGACTAAGACTACATTAGCTTGCCACGTGGAGCATTTTTCTTTCCTAATGAATCCTACTTGGAGTAATTTTTGGACCTCATCTTCGATGGCAGTTTGTCTCTCTAGAGCAAAGTGTTTGATCTTCTGGCAAAATGGCCTCTAGGTGTTGTTGATGTTCAACTGTGTGATCACGCTCGGGCTTATGCTTGTCATGTCAGAGGGTGTCCATGCAAAAACATCTTTATTCGCCTACAAGAACGTGATCAAGCTCTTCCTAATGTCGAGAGGAATTGATTCTCCCACTTTTCTTATATGTTCAGGATTGTTGTCTAATGTAACTTCTTCTGTGAGTTTGGCTGGCTCACCTCGATACTTAAACGCGTCATCTAGCTTCGTATCTACAGTACATACATGGTCTCACTTTAAGGCTTTGATGTGGAACTGTTGGGCTTGTTCCTGATCTCCTCGATATATCGCTATCCTAGTTAGGGTTAGAAACTTGGGTTTAAGGTGGGGTTAAGAGATGATCATGCCAAAAATCAACTGCATGGCTCTGCCTAATATAACATTGTAGGGAAACCAACAATCTACCACGAGAAAGTCTATCTAATGTGTGACACCGCACAATTCTTCGCCAAACTTGAAGGGCAAAGTTATAATCCCATGAGGTCAGATAGGCCAATTGGCAAAACTATATAACTCGTGATCATAAGGCCTTAACTTCGGTTTCAAGTTATGCTTCATCTACTCATACGCCTGATTGAATAGAATGTCGGGGCTACTTCCCATGTCGATCAATACATTCTTAACTTTTTAGTTCGAAAAGCAGGCGCAGATCACCGAGGCATCTTGGTAAGGGGTTTGGACCCCTTCATAATCTTTGTTCGAGAAGGAGATAGTGGTGTCAACCTTAGTCCTTTTGGATTCTAGGTTCATCGCTTGTCGGAAGGAGCTCGGGCCAGGTGGTAGCCTCGTCTTCGTTGAAGTCAATGGTCCAAAGAAGACATTTTATGCACAAAGTATGAATCAATTTCTTGTTTAGAATACCAATTGAAATTAATTCTTTAAATAAGGTCAAAATAAAAATAATTACTAATTTACCACATCAAAATCGTGTTTTTGTCACAGGATATATGAATAAATAGTAAATGCATGTATATCGCGTCTCTAACATGCGATATACACATGCATATCGTGACTATAAGCTACAATACATGTTTGAACAAATGGAGAAATATCATTATTATTAATCGTGATATCTATACAAATAGTTATATTACGATTAGTAATCGCGATATTACGACAGTACTTAAACATTAAATCTCGATTCTTTCATATGATTTGTGTGTAAAATTGAACATCTTGTTTCCTAAACGTAATTTTGTAACTGGAAATTAGTAATTAATTTTATCCAAGTAGTATATTAGTAATTATTTTGTAAAGGAACTTTAGACATGTATTGGACTCCATAAAGTACACACAAATTTATGCTTCTAAATGCAGCAACCACAAATTCAACTTCCAATCAACAAACATCATATCTTATCTTTTATTTAGGTTTAATGCATCAAATATAAGAATCTATGAGTTAGGAGTCCGAAATTTAAAATTGTCTCATACTAATTACTAAATTCTTTGCATTCATCGGTTATCCATAGATTAATTTATTGCCACAATATATAGCCCCTCTAATATGATATTTTTGTCCATTGTAGCTTTCTTAAAAATTCTTCTACTTTATTTCAGCAGGATGTCACTTTTGTTGATGATCACATATCTACATATGGGGTATAAGTGCCTAACTTACAAACCTTATTACTCCAATTACTCAACCACTAAATGGTCCTATCGAGGCAACTAATTCGTGATTCATATGTCTTATTGACTACAATTCAACTTATTGACTCTACCTTTGACTATTCTCTTCCATTCATTTATTTACTTGATCCTTTTAAGGTAATGTTTTCATAAAGCAAAATAAAATTGAAAAAGCCGTGAACCCTTTTTAAACCTCAAGTCATTTTAGCTCAAATCATTTTTTTTTCCCCTTAAAATTCTTAGTCAATTTCTTTACTTTATCTTAGTTACTTTAGCCTTTGAAGATTTCAAAGGGCATTGGGGGAGCCCCATAGGACTTCAGTGAGCCATGAAAGAAGTGAGGGTAAGTAACTTTAATATTAAGTTTAGGCTAGTTTTCTATAATGAATTTCTAAATAGTTGAAGATGGAGCTAGGTTCACTTCAAGTTTTAGTTGAAAATTAGGGAAATGATGGAGCTAGTGGTAGCAACATTCTAGGTGAGGAGTCTACTCAAGCTTCACTTAAGGTAAGGCTTTAATCTTTAATTTAAATAGTTGATATTGTGGTGTCTATACTTAATTAGTTAGACATAGTAGCATAATGCACTTATTTGATATTTTGAAGAAAGAAAACGGGGTACATGATATTTAGTAGTGGTACCATGGTGGTGACTTGGAGAATTTGAATTCGGATGGTTTATGACATCATCCCTCTTGAACCATGACATTTAAGAGCATTTTAGAGATGTTTTGCTTGATCTAGGTGTTAATCAATCACTAATCTTAATAGTGCAGTGACTAGACAATGTTTGATGGATGATAAGGTGGAGTTAATGCAAGTGGATTGCTTAGGTGTTTGGTTTAGAGGATAACTGCCAGTCGCAATGTCTTGAGGTTTAGGAGTGGAATTTTTCTATTAGCTATTTTTTTATACATACCTTTTTTTTTTTTTTTTTTCTTTCAAACCATGGAATAACATTTTTAGAATCCGTTTGGTTTCATGCATTATTCATTAACAGCAAAGTATGAATAATTGGACTACCCTTGCAATTTAATGTATCTATCCTTGCAATAGATCAGTTAGTGTATCCACCTTGCAATTTAGTGCTCTGACTTTGAACGAGTAGAAGTTTTAAATTGTAAAAAGTAAAAGTTTTGACACCAAATTGTTAAAAGTTAAAAGTAGAGACAGTTGCATTATTACTATTATCCCAACATTTAATATAGGTTTTCTTTTTCTTTTTCTTTTTCTTTTTTTTTTTTTCCTATTCAAAGCACGTCAATGTCCTTTGTTTAATCACCCACACCTTTGAAGATATGCAGAGGATGTTCAAAATTTTAGCTACCATGCTATAGTGAAATTTCTTAAGGTATTTGAACAACTAACACCAGTTTGTTTCGTTGAATCATGTGGAGAAATTTTTTTATATATATTTATTTTTATGTGATAATTATATTTAAAATTTTAGGTATATGCATCTACTTACTAAATTTCATGTGTTGTAAACCACAGAAGTGATGCGAAAAAATGGGCACCTTTGCAATTTCTTACTCCATTTTTTCCATTTTTTTCGAGGAACGTTATTCAGAGAAATCTAATTATAAAACTATCTAGTTTATGTCTTTGTGTAGTGTGCATTAGCTGCCATATCAATTTCCTACTGTACTGGGTTTGACGAGCATGAGAGGCATTATTTGGTTTTATACCTTCGTTGCTCTTTTCATAATTATTGAATATACGCACATAATTGTTTTCTTTTTTCTTTTTTTTTTTTAAGAAAGGCATATATGAGTTTAAAAATACCTAAACTCACCTTGATGGAGAAAATTTTCTATCATGCCGACTTAGTGGAATATCACAGTAATTTTATTCATATCCTCTCTCAACATCTCTTGTTTCCATTGTATTACTGCTTTGGTTCCAACATAGGATGGATAAAAGCTAGCCATTATTAAATTGGTCATGTAATTTGATAAATGGATATATCAATTTGCCTTATCAAACAACAGGAGGCAGTTAATGGTATTGTGGCTTAATAGCTCTTAAGTAAATAGTAAGGTTCAAATCCTTAAATCCCTAGCCTCCATTATAATAGAAAAAACAAAAAAAGTTGGAATCAATTACAATTGTCATTTTAAGATTTAATGGTTATAAAAGAAAGAGAATTATTGATGTTTGAATTTTTTTACAGCTGTACGAGCTTTCTTGAATAGTTTAATGGCTCATTCCGATTATTCCAACTATTCACGTTGTTTTTATTTATTTTTTTTAAATTGTATAAACTTGTTATTTACACTTAACATATCATCTGTAAGATCAACAGATGCCAAAGAGTTTGCTTCTTCTCCAATCCCACTCCAACTAATTTAATGAGATTGATCGTATACAAATTATTATATTGTAAATCAAGTGTAACCAGTTAAGACATTTGTCTCGATTCCTATCCTAATCTATGAATTGCACTAATTTTGATTTTAATTTTTCAGCTATTAGTTTCATGGCTTTAATTTAAGCTGCGAAGCCTACTTGGAAGACATAAATACCGATATTAATGGTGTCCATGATTAGGATGAAGCTTAATGAAACTAAATGGTTTGAACAACTTAAATTTGATATGATTTAAGACATATTCGGTGTTCAAGAATATTAATATGGTCATGATTATTAAGTGGAATGTAATATGTTATATTTATATTACAGATATCATGATTTTTAAGTATTATTTAAAGATATTGGGTACCAAAATGCAATTAGTAGGACTATATATATGGAAAAAAAAAAAAAGACCAAATCAAACTACACCAAAATTTGGTTCTTTTTAAACGATTCGGTTTAATAAAGAGCAAATAGTTCGTAGATTGGTTCAGGACCTTGAATCGAACTATATGATTCGAACCGAATAGAACTATTTTACCCTTTTTAAAGGAAAAATTCAAACATATTATCTTTTTTCTTTTATTGGTTATGTTAAAAATGAATTATCTTTAAAAAATTTTACTTAGATATGTCTAATTCATAGTAATGAAATTAGATTAAACATATTATATTTCGATTATTGTGATATGTCTACAAATAAGATACATTTTAGGTTTTAGCCTTCAATGTTTCGGTTTATGAATGAATGAATATATATATATATATATATCATTTTTGTTATTAATTAATCCACTTCTATTACTTAGCTACTTATTGATTTATATAAATGATAATGTGTTGATTGGAAGTTAAAACTTGTGTCTCATATTGATAGAGTCTCATATAAATAATAGTTCAATATAAGTTAAGAGAACAAGACTAATATATGATTATAATTTTATGATGGATGAAAATTCTTTCCCACTTTAAGTTTTACATGTTTAATTCGGTAAACAATTAATTTTAAATTTTTATATTTGCATTGGAAATAAAAAATATGTAATTAAACTTTTTTGATAGAATATATTTTTATTTTAATAATAAAAACGGTTTGGACCGCAAAATTGAAATTTACCAAACTGTTTCTTTTATTTGAAAAAATCACGAACCAAACCATATGTTAAGTTTAAATTTAAAAGAAAAACCGAACCATAAATACGATGTGATCTGGTTCGATGGATGAACTGTACCATGCATAACCTTAGCAACAAGTGATAAACATTGAGCTTTTTTCTCTCTCTCTCTCTCTCTCTTAATACATAATCTTTTGTGTCATTAATATGTCATTGTGAGTAACATTTACTTTAAGATTAAAATGTTACTGACTTGTGCTTTATGATAAGATGATGGCATCTAAACATTGTAATAAATTTTATTTCTAAAATTTAAAGGTCATCAATGGGCTCCCTTTGTGACGTTTAGACATTATGAATGTTCTTTAGCAATATTTTGATATTAAAAATGCTATTCTTTTACTTATTTTCAAAGGTAATTAATATACTTGGTTGTTGTCTTATGACACAAATGTAATCTACAAGTTAATTTTAGGTAGTGCTTAACTATTCACTCATAATATTTATATTTTTGACTTTGTATATGTAATCTGCTATGTGCCTTTCATATCGTATATTTGCCACATTTTATAAATGTTATGAGTAGTATTTAACACCATTTATTATAAGCCTATCAACGTTCATCAAATGTAATCAAAGCGTTTTTTTTTTTTTCAATGGTTCATCCTTAGGCTTAGGGTAGCGTAACTTAGATTAATTATGATACTTGAACCATACTTCTTATAAAGTTTTTAATGTAATCGAACCTAATGCTACAATTTTGAGTTTGACCCTAAAGCGAAGTTTTATTCTTGTGTAATTTTCATTCATCTTAGTGATTAATTTAAGCATATAAATATACCATAACAAAGGTCCCACATTTGCATCCATGTCCATACAATGTAGGATATAATATACCAAGAGATGTCTTTGTTCATAACTTCCAAATAGAAAAATAAATAAATAAATAAGAATAGAAAGTAATAAACAACAGCAAATTTCATGAAGTTTGAGTTTTCAAACTGTTTCCATTGGCACATCAGTTGCATTCTTCAAAAATTGTTGTGTTGATACAATTTGGTGATATCACTCACATAGCCATTTTTTAACTACTAAGAGTTAGGAACAAGGCTACAATTGCATGAGATCATCAAGCCCCTATATATTTACAACCATCCAATCCTAGCACCATCCACTTCTCCATATTAGAACATAAACAGTTAAAAAAAAATAGAAAGAAAAAGGTATTGAGGGCTTAAGATGAAGACTTTTCTCCTATTGGCAAACATGCCAATATTATTTTCTTTGTTGATTATGGGTGGTATGTTAGAACAAGTTGAAGGCCATACCTGTGGCAGCACCTTCTTCTCAGTACTTGTCCAGTTAATTCCATGTAGACCATCTGTTGCTCCTTTTAGCCCCATCCCACCAAGTGAGGCCTGCTGTAATGCTGTCAAAACTTTAGGCCAACCATGCCTTTGTGTGGTAGCAAATGGACCTCCCATATCTGGTGTTGATAGAAACATGGCTCTTCAATTGCCTGAGAAATGTGTTGCCAACTTTCAACCATGTACCTTAATCTACTCCGTGACTTATATTTTCTTAATCGCAAATGCATCCTATAAATTACTAATTAGACTTCTAAGATTTTATTCCACCTCGCACATATACATCCTACACCACTGTGCAAACCCTCAAATCATTGATACTTATGATCTATTATAGGAAAGTTTAAGATTCTAGCATTAGTTTAAGGGTTATTTGCATATTATTTTGAAAGTTATAAGAGTTGAAATTGCAATCTGAGAGCTTAAGAATCTGTCCACACTTGACCAATAATTTAAGTGGTCTATTTTTAAGTTCTGCTAAATTATATTTTCTTGGTTTTGTATGCTAATTGTTTTTCCTTTGTTGTCATTTGCCTACAGGTGACATCATGAAGTAGAACTTCATCAAGATATTGACCTGCAGACTAATAAATAATGTAGTGGAACAATATCTTCAAGATTTGAGAGGGTGTAATGGGTTACTTGCTTTTGTTCCTGAAATAATGCAATCTTGATTTGTGCTAGAATCGGAGTTTTAATATCTTGATTTCAATTTTCCCATCCCTTCTTTTTTTTTTTTTTTTCTATTATACAAATTGACTTTCATAATGGCAATAAATTTTCCCCGATCATTAATTAATGCAATAATTTACGTTGTTCTTTTCACAAAAATCTCCCAAGTGCGTTTATTGAGTTCACCTAATTATAAAAGGAAAAAAAAATGGTGCAACACATTCTTAAAAAATGATATAGTAAGGCACATAATTTTTTTTATATATAAATAATTCTCTTCACATGTGTTACGTGCAACAGTTTGAATCCTTACTTTATGTTCTACTAAAATTGCTAAAAATGCCATGCTTCGCCTCTACCAATGCCCTAACTAATGCTCAATCATACTAAAGATGTTATATGTGTGTCATTCAATCAAACAATACACATAAATAGTGAAACAAATATTTGTTATACTGAATGTTGCCGTTTCCACCTTTAAAAAAGCGGCACGTATGGTTAATTCAATATTTTTTATTCTATATCTTTTCTCCATGTGATATAACTACTTATGGCGTATTTCCTTCACTGAAATGAATAAGACTACAAAAAAGTTATTAATTATTAGGAATTTCATTTGTTAATTTATCATTTAATTGAGGATATTTTGAAGTAAACGAAAAAATAAAAACTATTCAAGCATCGAATTTCTATCCATAAGTTTGAATAACAATAGACTATAATTTTTTTTGTAATTGGAATCATATGTGGAATCGCTACTATCGTCAACTAAATTGTATAATAACCATAAGAATAAGACTGTAATTGGATTACTATTATGGTGAATAAAAAACACTTATGGCACATTTGGTACGCAAGAATGGACCTGAGTGGAATCGCGATTCCATCTTCCATTCCCTTTCTCAATATTTGGAAGTGTTTTTAGACGCAATTTCATTCCACCTTTATTAATTATATGTAGTGTAATTACTTTTTTATCTGATCGTGTATTCATATTTTGAATTTATTAGTAAAGACATTCCCAATAGTTACACTTTTTAGCCATTTCATTCCATGTAATCTTCCAAACATAAGAATGAATTTGTCATTCCTAAACTCATTTAATTTCAATTCATTCCATTCCAAATCATTCCTACGTATCAAACATAACATTAGGCCTTTTGTGGCAACACCCTTCCTTGATAAGTATGAGTAATGATAGACTATTTAATGTTTTTTATAATTGGAATTATATGTGGAATCACTATTATGCTCAAATAAATTGCATAATAGGCATAAGAATAAAACTACAATTAGATTACTATTATACTATTATAGTGAAGTAAAAACACTTATGCTTTTCTTAGCAACACATCTCCATTGAGAATGTGCCAAACAAGATTATGGTATTACATTGGTTCCACATATGGCACCATATATTGTCATGCCTCAAAAGCGGGGTCTAGTAGGATAGCCCTAAAGTTGTCATACCATGTGTGCACTCGTAATATGAGAATCATCTTGCAAGTCATAGTGTACAAGACTCTACCTATTTATTCATATCTATTATTTAAAAGAAACGTTTACATATAATAATATTACTGGAATTCAACTATGGAATCCGATTTTTCACTTCTCACCAAGATCGCAGAGAATCAGTATCTCCTACTAAATAGTGAAAACGGGGTTTCAATTCTACATAATATAAAATCACTATTATTTGTACAAACTATTTAGAATTGTTATCTAAGTTCATGATAATCTATCTCTAACCTCAATAAAGTCTGTTGAAAAGGCATTCTTCACACATTCCTAGCCCGATTCCTGTTAGTATTATTCTTGCACAAAAATCGTTGTCCTCGCTAATTTGTTGTATTATGCTATTAAAAATCCAAGATGTAAGGATCCGACCCACTTAACCCATAGATTATGCATGCCAAAACTCCCGACCATGCATAATACTCAAGTATTAGGAAATACCCAAGTATTATACGTAAGGTAGTCTAAAAAGAAGTGTTTGTAATGATTACTTACTTAAAACAAATATAACATTCACATGATTTGAATTAAGAAATACTATCACTACAAAAGTAGTGGATCATCACATATATACAAAACATACATCACATACATTACATGAGGATCTCCTAAGGATCACACAAACCATATAAAGCTTACATACAAGCAAGCTACATTACATATACAACTTAAAATAAAATTACATTCTAAGGCTTAATAAATAAGTCTAGAAATTTCACAAAACACATCAAAAAGTCCTAACTACTACTACCAAGTCACACTCCTAATCATTCATAGATGTCTCTTAGTCAGTCCCATAGCCCATATCATCATAGAGCTCATCATCATAATCACCTACAAGATAGCAACATGAGCCAAAGGCCTAGTACATAATAGTGCAAACAAATACATATGCCATGCACACTTAACTAAATGCAATGCAACAATTCACCATAACTTCATTATTTTTAGTTAAGTGAGTAAAAATAACACTAGAGTATTCAAACTCCGATTCAATCTTGGGAATTCTGGGGGTTCTTAGTAACAGCAGCTGCTCAAGGAATTGATATAGATAAACCAGATACATATATCTCCTATATCTTACCGATAAAGATTATTAATAGCTTCATCTAGGGTCCACACTCCTTTATACACTCCACTTATCTCGGTATATAACACCAATTAGTTCAACGGTTCCATAACCGTGGGCTAAAACATATTATTTCCTCCCGAGCCTAACTAGAGAATATGCCGACACAGTTAACCCCATTAGCTATCCACTTAGTCATTAAAAGAAACCACCATTGCATCATGGTGAAACATTGCATCATGACAAATATTTAGACTGAGTGCCTAAATTACCATACCATTGCATCATGACAAGGTTGCCGTTCCCTGGACTAGACACGACTCAACCACAAATCATTTCAATAAACTTTTCATTAGTATTTAATTAAGGTCAAACTTGAATGTGCCTATCCTAAGCAATAATCAATCAAATTATTGTGTACCTGAATCTGATTGAGAATCAAAGGGAATCTCCAACTGAGTATCTATCTCTGTTCCACACAAATCAAACTATATCAACATAACTATCCTAAGCCAAGCTTATGCTCACTAGTTTAAAAACTTAGGAAGTTATTGAATCTTATTTAAAATCATCCAAAGTCATCACATGACATATATATATATATATGTATCATATAACATCATACAAGTCAAATTCTTAATCAAAAAGTCACATATCAAGTATTAGAAGGTATTGGAGAAAGATTAGAAAAATTGAAATATGTAGGGCCCACACTAGCAATTTACACCGGTAGTGTAAGACTCAACGCTGGCGGTGTAAGGGTTCTATGCCGGTGGCGTTGAAGCCGTCGTTAAAAAAATACATTCTATATAAAATTTTGGATCATTACGTCGGTAGTACATCGACTGTGTAGACCTCAATGCCGGCGATGTTAGGGTCTAAGCCGTCGGCGTTCAGGCTACGTTTTGAATGATTAGTAGCCGAATTTTTTAAGCCGGCAGGTACGTCGATGGCGTTCAAAGCGGTATACACTGCAATTCATGTTGCATATTTCCTCTGTTTTTCAAACACGAAATTTTTTACATTTTATTCTTCCAACCTCTTCCAAACCATATTATTACCTTCCTAATTCATGGTATAAGAATCCTATATCATCAAATATACACAAACTCCTCTCCAATTTCATTTTCTTCACATCCACTACTTCAATATAACTCTAATACCAATTCTCATCACACTATAACTCAACACCATCATTACATTTCCATAAACAAATCCTAACCATCTCAACATCACAATATAACAATACACGCATATATATATATCCAACATACATTATATTTGACAGAAATTTCATGGATTAAGAGAGAAATAAAGCATCATATACATCATATAAACTTACCTTAATGTATATATGATGGTTGCGGATGTATTCTTGGTGTGTTGGGTGCAATTTTTCTTACTCTTGGTTCTAATTTGGATGTCTAAAATGTAAAAATAAGGCTTGATATTTATCTCATTATCATTGACTTTTGAGGCATATTTTCCAAAGGCTTTGGGCCTTAATTCAGCTTTGATTTTGGGCTTAATTTGGGTTTAATAAGGCCAAAAATCTGCTAGGTTTATGGACTATACTCTTAGTTTAAAACAAATTTAATTCATCATATATTACTACAATATCAATTAGCATTAACATAATAATTTCTAATATGAATAAACTATCAACCTATATATATTTACCATAGATTATTATCCAATTATTACTTCATAATACATATAATTATTTCAAACACCACAAATCATACTAACACATACACACATATAACAATCAAATTTAATATTCATTAAGTATGAATTTAAACTTTGGTTATTTCACAAGAACTTATCTATCTTTCCTATGAAATAAGATAACATATTTTATTATTATACTATTATCTATAAGGCCTCTGGTTATACTTTTTATGCCCTAATTTAAGTTTTACTCTTTTTAATTTACTTTATTTTCCAAGGTAGGGGTTTCGAATTTTATATGGGTTAGTCCTTTTTTACACTGTTAGAAAATCTATCTAAACACATTTTCTATAAGAGAGGTCTTCCTAAAAATATAGGTATTAACTTTAATTATGTAATTTTTAACTAGGTCTATTATTTTCATTTTAACTCCATTTTAGCATATGATCAAGCATTTAGATAGCTTATTTTGAGTGTTGTATGGTAGTTAATTTAATTTTATCAATCTATAAATTTTAATTATTTCATGAGTATTGATAATTGTCATAGAATATTTTAAGTTTTGTTTTGCTTAATAATTTTATTATTAAGCTTTTACTATTTGTATGGTCTTTTTAGTATATCTACATTAAGGTAATTGATATTTTCTATCTATTATTTATTTTCATTTTGCTTTTCTTGATCGTAATTGACATCTATATTTTATTTATGGTGTTTTCTTTTAAATTGACTTAAGTTCCTCTTTCGATAGTATATGTGTTGATAATGAATATTTATTATTTTCTTTGTTTGTAAACCTTATCTATTTTATGTTAATTGAAATTTCTATTTATATATTTACATTTATTTTTCTAACATATTCATGGTTTCCTTGAGTTTGAATATATGTCGAATATTTACCAAACTTAAATTTTATTTCATCGAGTAATTATAGAGTTTGTATTTAATAGTATTATATTTTATTATAATCATCATTATCGTTTTTATATTGTAGTTTGACCACTTTTATGGTAACTAATCATTTATTTAGTTTCATCGTATTTCTCTTGATCTCATTTTATTTTATTATCTATTATTTATGGGAATCAATTTATTCCTATTTATAACTTATTTACATTTTTCATTCTTGTATATTTATCTATATAATACATTTATCATTAATTTAATCTTTTTGTTTAATATACAAAAGTATTTTCTATTTGTAACAGTTACTAAAGTTTATCACTAAATCGATTATCTAAACATACTAATATTTATATTTATTTATTTAATTAATACATATATATTTTTATTATATATATTTATGAAATCTGGACGAAAATAGATTTCGTGAAAAATTTACATGTACGCCGATGTTGAACTCCAATTTATCGGCATATGTGTAAATTTTACATGTTTTGTTCCAGCGTAAGCCGCTCTTGAAGGTTTCTTGCTTAAGGCTGTACGCTGCCAGTGTAGACATTCTACGCTGCCAGCATACGTTCATTTTTATGTAAAAAAATTTTACGTTGCCTCTGTTCCATTGTATGCCGTCATGAACACCACCGACCTATCCTACGTAAGCCACCGGCGTTGGAAAATACATAGCCGGCGTTGGACCGGTATAGAGTATTGTTCATCACCTCTCTGTTTCTCTTTGTCTTGAAACTTATTTTCTTATATTATATATGTATTATATAAACATTACTTCTAAGTGTTTTTCTATACTCTACATGTATTATATGTGACATATGAATACATATAGCATCTTATAATCATCATACTCTATGATTTCCTAGCTTTTATATATCATAATACATATAGGGAGTTTTAGGATGAGATATTACCTTGTTTAAGCTGGTGTGGTATTGCCAAACCCTTTCTCAAGTTTGATACGAACCTAAGTTGATTAAACATTATTTAAGCTAGTGTTTAAGACATAAATTAATTTAAAATGAATTTCTTACCTTAGCTTTGTTTTAATGGTTGTTTTTGTGTTGTTGTTTTGAGCATGTTTTGTGTGGGTTTTTGGTTGCTATTTTGGGTTATTTTGTGCGTTGTTGTTGGCAATCAAATGAGGTTTAATTGCTTTGTTGTTTTGTTCATTATGAAGTCTTATATATATATAAAAGAAAAGGAGGTAGAAGCTTCAATTTTCAGCCAAGAGAAGAGCAATTTGTTTCCATCGATCTCTGCTTGCATGCGTGTTTCAAATGCATTAAATGAGGTGCTTTGTTGGGTAATTTTCATTAGTCTTTTCCCTTAGTTAATTGACCTTGTGTGTTTCAAATTTGGGTAAGTTGTTGCATGATTTTCGGCTAGTGATTTGGGCTAATTTTAGCCGCATATGCCCTCTCCATTTGCACCAAATTTGCATCATAATTATTATAATATTATTTATTTAATTAATTAACTTAGTTTTAGGATAGTTTATCAAGCTAAATAAGTATATATATGACGGTTATTTAGGAGTTCTGGCTCCAAAAATTTACTTGAAGTTTATATAAATTTTCTAGGTTGTCTTTGAGTTCAATTTTGAGTTTAAAGTTTACACGATTAAAATTTTCTGAGTCCGGAAAGCCAAGTTAGGATTTTAGTTCCTGTAGGCTCAGAATTTCCTTACTAGAGCAATAGTGCGACCCAAATATTTTTATGAAGTCTAAATTATTAGTTATATATATTTTTGTCGTTCTTATCGCGTATTTATAATACTAGTGATTCATATTTTGGTTATCATTTTACAATTAATAGATTCTATAAAGAAGTTGTTTTTTATTGGTTTTGAAATATAGAGCTACTTTTTAATTATATCTTGAGTTCTTAATTCAAGATATGAAATCTTGTCTTTGGTATCTATTAAGGTCAAGGAATCTTCTATTTGGGTTTTTAAGTTATAAATGAGTTTATTATTACTTATAGGTTTATTCTAGAGTTTTTGTTTGGTCCTGAGTTTAATATCTATTTTATATTTACTTCTCTATTCATTTTATTAGTTATAAAGATTCTCGGGTTACAATAGTTAAATTAGGATTTTATTCTCTATAGACTTAGAATTTTCCAACCAACATCTACTTAATTAAGGTATAAATTATTTAGTATTGATCATTTTTCATCTTTTTGCGTATTTTATAATTCTAATGATTTATCTTTAAACTATCTTTTTATAAATAATATATTTTAGAAATTAATTATTTTTTGTTGTAATCGAAATTTTAAAATCAACTATGATTATTGGTTGAAATATTGATTCTCGTCATAGAATATTTTTATTTATCCTAATTATCAATAGTAGTAATTGCTCTAGTGCTATTTTATAATTAAGGATAATTTGAAAATCATTGTACCATTATTAGAATCTTATTTTTCTAAATATTGTGCTTAAGGAAACTGATTTTAAATTTTAGAGTAACACTAGATTTATCATCGATCATTATTTATTCATACTTTAATAATTTTAATTAGCAAAAAATTGGAAGTGATTTCTTTGACTTTTTATTATAGTTCTTCATGATTCTATATTATATTTTTAATAATTATTATAATTAAGTTATGTAAAATTAGAGTGATTACATATGCGGTCTCACAATCTTGTGTGATATACTCTCAATAGAGGGTATTGTCAAAACTACGACGTAGATCAAGAATCTATCTCCCTTTTACTTGGCTTTTTACTTATTTTGTATCTCCCTTTTCTTTTCTTTTTCTTTTTTTTTTTGGCCACCTTCATTAATTCATAATCTATATTGAAAAGAAAACAACCTTTATTATTTATCTAACAATTGTTATTATACACATGTTGTATATAATTATTTATACATAGTAAACACATGAATTGTATACATATGTTATATTTTTATACATATACACCATTTATATATGTTTGTCCAAAAGTAAAGAAAAAAGGTAAATTATAGTTGACTTTGTGCTATTGTAATGAAACAAGGACGAGTTGTATTTTACCAATAATAATACATATATATTTTTATGAATTAAATTAATGAGGGCAGCTGAAAAGCAAAATATAAGAAAGTTGTTGCCAGTTGTCACTGGCTAGCCCCACGTTGAAAAAGCAACAGCCTTTATTATTTCTTTGACAATTTGCTATTATATTTATTTTTGACATTGTATAAGCAAAAATGTTATATATGTGTAAATAATCAATAAAGATATGGTTAAGTAAATATAGTGAAACAATGAAGAGTTATATTTAGAAGGGTAAATTATATGGACATTTTCTGAATTTTTTTGAAATTGTATAGACCCTTGGCCTCTATTTTATAAAAAGTCTGTACCTAGAATCCTTATAACTTTTGTGAGATCCTTTTTTTTTATATATATTTTGTCTACCTACATGCATTTTAATACTGACTTGGATAATTAGTTTGATATATTTAATTAATTAGTGTAAAAAAATACTAAAAAATGGTTGAACATAGAAAAAAAATCATACAAAAATTTCATATAATGTGAATTTTATTTCTATTGATAAAAAAAATGATATGATATGACAAAGATGATGATATTGCTCCATGACAAGATAGTATGTAGTATCATTTTTTTTTCATTTGTTCTTATTATTTTTCATTCCAATTAGAACTTACAAATTGATTTATCAAGGTTACACAGATGTATATCATTTTAAGAAATCTCAAGAATATCCTTAAGATTTTTATAAGATGTATAGACAATCTTATTGTCGTGCGTATTTACTCTCATTTGAAGATTTACTACTTCATTTTTGTCTAAAATTTTTTCAATGATATTTTTAATTTAAAACCGTAATACCATTCCTACACCTTTTTTTTTTTTTACCTTATTTTTCTTATGACCCTACTAGTTTAAGAAACATATTTCCAAGGGAGGATGTTGATAACTTTAGTGTAATAATACTGATATAAAAGACTTAAATGATTCACTTAGAATATAAATATTTAATTGATTTTTCATTTAAAATACAAAGTTCAACTTTTTGTGCATTATTCATTTTCGTGTTGCTAAAATTGATTGTTTTACGTCATTATTTTCCCTCTTAGAGTAGCAACCAATTGCTTTTGAAAATTTTCTTATCTATAGAAATAAAAATTCACACTATATAAAACTTTTTCATATGATTTTTTTCCTCTGTTCAAACATGTTTTAGTTTTTTTAACACTAATTAATTAAGTATATTAATCTAAATTGTCCATATCAACATTAAGATACATATAGGCAGATAATACATTAAAATAATGGATCCATAAAAGCTTTAAAGAGTCTAGGTGCAGATTTTTTAAAAAGTAGAATCTTATAATTTTAAAAATTTTTAAGAATGTCCATATAATTTATCAGAGAAATTATATATAAAGAAAAATAAATTAACAACCCTCGATATGTTTATAGTGGTAGGTAGACATCACCACAGGGCGGTTCCGAACTGCGAACCGTCTCGAACCGTCACCGGCAGTTCCTGATCCGGGAACCGCCCAGTCGGTGACGGTTCCAAACCGTCCAAGGATCCGTCGGAACCAGCAGGTCCAAACGGTTAGCTTGGCGGAACCGGCGGTTCCAACCGGGTCCAGAACCTTAACTTTTTCTAGGACCGGGCTTTAACGGTGGAAGAATCGTGCCTCGATCATTGGGCTTGGAAAAGATGTGCTGAGCAATTGTATTAAAGGTAATCTAACAAATCGCATCGCCTACCTATTCTCTTGATTCGGCATGTAAAGAGGAGGAGGAAATGGACCGGCCGTATTGCATCAGAATTCCGAAGCGCTTTTCCTTTGAATTGAAACTTTGTGTGCTGTCCTAATTTGACTTTCTAATAGATTGTAAAAAGGGCTTCATTATAACTACAAGGACTTCGTAGGTGTACAATACAAGTAATAAATGCTTTTAGGGTATGTTCACAAATGGGCTCAAGGTGAGCTTTCACACGGTTTGTTTTCTTTATTTTTTCCCAAAAAAAAAAAAAAGTTCACGTGAATTGGAACCGGAACTGCCAGAACCGGCGGTTCCTTGAAACCGTGAACTGTCCCGGTTCTGGTTCCACGAAATATGAAACCGTGAACCGGCGGTTCCGGTTCAGGTCCGGAACCGACCCGAACCATGCCGATGTCTAGTGGTAGGGACAGATTGACAATAACCTTCGGTACGACAAATTCCTGTCCTCCCCAGTTATTTTATACATTTGAAGATTATTGCAGTGATTATGAGACTTTTGAGTCCCTTGTGAGTTTATGTTGACATTTTTCTTTAGTTTATTAATAGATGTTATAATTGAGAGATTGGATGAAATATTTGATTAATATATTTTAAGAGTTATAGTAGTAGTTTTGAGTCTTTCATGCTTTTGCTAAGTATAGGATGATGTGATGGACTCATCAAGTAATTCGGTTTAGGAGAATGATAAGAGTGTTTGATATTGTCGCATTTTTCACTAGTGTTGTTTTATAGTGTTGGCAAGTTGTGCTAGGTTGTGCAGATCAGCAAAACTTGCCAGGGTGTCATCTGTCAAGTGGAAGCGCTCATCTTGGAGCTCATTTAAGACAATAAATACTGGAAGAGTATGCAAGAGCATCTAAGTAATTATCTTAATTACCTACACAAATATAATTTTGTTGAATGTTGTAATGACATACTAATGGTTTTGTAAAATCTAGTTAATACGCCAATAGTATTGTAGTATAGTGACATCTCTCTGATCTCTCAAGTGAAAGGTTTCAAGTTCGAATCCCCTTTTTGTTATTGTAATGGCAAAAAAAGAAAAAAGTCTATGTTAATGCTACTATATTGATCCTTTTATTAACAATTCAGGAACAATCCGTTAGGCTTTATAAATCTTTTTTTTTGTAAAATCCATATCTCAAAAGAGCTCAAACTCAAATTGCTCGATCTATTGCAGTGAGACAAGAATTAGATACACTTAAAAGGAAAAAAAGATGGAAGTAATTGATAATTTCAAAATAAAAAAGAGTGCATTTATATTCTGTTTGGGAAAAAAAGGAGAAAAGCTTTAGTATACCAACACTAAATTTCCTACCAGTGTAAATACTAAATATCCCTTTAAGACCAAGTCGACCATTCAGTTAAATCCACTGTGACAAAAGCTATTATTCTTCAACTTCAAATAACACTGCTTCACCCAAGATCTCAAAGTATAATACTTATGGTTGGATTTATCACCAGTATGCCAGTATGTCTAATTTGAGGTTGCGACGTATAATCTCAAGCCTTGCTGTCTGGCTTGTATCAGACCGTACTTTCCATGTAACTTAGTCAGCTGTAACTCAATGGTGAAACTTTCAGGATCAAAAAGCCCTAGCACAGCAATAATCTGGTAAAAGGAACTCAAATCTACAAGAGGTGCAGTCTTAGAACTTGCCCGGAGCTAAGGCTCAACGATTGCTGTTTCCTCTATGTCTTGAGAGAAACCAAAAGTATTTCTAATCATCAGATACATATGGGGAAATACGAGAATGGGAACCAATGTGCTCAACTCCCCTTTGTTCTTCCATTCTTGAGTCAAGCAACTCCAGTTGTCTTCTAATCCACAAGGGATCACCCGCTTTTAACCATAGAGCTTCACGTGTATCCTTGTGTACAAAATCCGGTTGCCGTAGGTTTTGCTTGGACTTCCTATTATCCCACCATTCATGAGGATTAGCAAAAAATATCTGCCATAGATGAAACCTCTCCTTGTCATTCCCTGAACGAGAGCCTGGATTCATTGCATATGAAAGAAAAGAACATAGATGAGAGACAAAGAACAGACAAGATAAATTTTAACAGGACAATATCAAAATCAGTATCTAAGTTTTGGGTGATTTTTCAAATTTATATCTAAGTTTTGAGATTGCTAAATGCCAAAATCAAATTGTTGTATATCAAATTTACTACATCACGTCTAATTGTTTACATTTGTAATTTTCAACGAATGAGTGTTTACTGTGATATCAATTTAGAAATGATAAGAGATGATAAATTTGGCAAGTAAATATTTGACAGAGTATGATATTCAACAATGTCAAACTTCAGGTGTGAAATAAGCATAAAGTCCAATTGGATACGACAATTAGCACTCTCAAGTCTCCAGCTTAAGAGTAAAATTGGAAAAACATTTGAAGTTCAGGCAGTGTTTTTAACATTACCCGAATTTTAACTGTAACTTGATGTGCGAGTTATAAGTCCTCCATCACTTAGTCAGCCTTCCAGACAAAGTTAATGAATTGACTCTATCAGTAAAAGCAATGCACAACTGCAAGAAGTGGTTTAAGTTCGACGTTTCTAATGCAATGCCACAGGATTAAAAGGAAGGTGTATGCTTTTCAGCTGGCATCACTTGCAGAGAGTAAGGACATCACTGCAGCTTGATTGTATATAGACTAGTAGCAGAAGTCATCTGACTGTAAGCAGTATTTTCTGAATAATCTTTTGATTACATTAATACCAAGGAATAGAGCGTTCTTCTACTTTCATTAGGATATTTTCCTTTGGGTAAAAACAATAGCACATAGAAAATTAAGGTAGACAAACCATACCTCCACCTAAATTTGATTCACCAGCTTTCTGGACACCGACACCTTGACCATTGTGCATGACATAGTTCCACTCCTTCACGATTACCTAATGGATGTGAGCAAAAGAAAAGAAGACGGTCACTTCATTCAAACATGCTATGGCCCAAAAAACAACTTATAATGCATTTTATGATCAAATGTCTGACAATAAAAACAGTAACAAGACACAACCTATCACTCAGATATAATCTAGGATGAGGAGTTAAACCTCTGTTTCCTAATATAGATTGATCTAGTATGAAATTTAGCATATTATAATGCTAACAGTTGTGAAATTATTAGATGTTATCCAATGATTAGGTTTTGTCAGGCATCGGAAATTACAGCATTCATGAATTCCAACTAATCCATCACTTCTGCCTAATAAAGACCAGCTCTTATTTTGTTACTTGATGCTGTATTAGTTTGTAGAATAAGTAAGATGCCATTGTGTAAATCACAGAACCTGCAACAGAACATGCAACAAAGATAAGGTTTAATATGCAAAACATCTTAAAATTTCTTCAAACAGGAGCTTCTTCACAATTAATACTTTGATTTTCTAGCAATATTAAACATGTTCCCTCTCTGTAATCTTTCCTGAAAATTTTGTAAGGATAAATGTGATTGAACAATACTAATTAAAATTTCTAATGAACATAGTTTCTACCATAGAACTTATCCTATTGCAAATCAACAACGACTTCTTTTGATAATTACAAACTGCTAACAGCATGGGGCTGAGAAAATTCAAACCTCATGATATCTTTTGAGCTCTCCATCATTTGAAGATTTTGTATACGAGTCCAAGCGACCAGAAACATATACTAAATCGTTAGCTTTCATATACTTCCATGATATATGGCCAACCTCATCCCACATCTTCAGCATGATGCTAATCACAAACAGTGCACTATTAAACTTCTCTTTTGCATAAAAGCCTAATTCAGTACAAGAATATGCAGATTCACAACTCTATGAGATTATTAAACTAAGTACATGAATAAAACATTTACGAAAACTTTTGCCTTCTTTTCATTTCGAAATCTTAAAAATGCTTGATGATTATAATCTATTCACTACGCTAAATGGAACAAGACTATAATATAATAGTTATTAATGAGAAATTGAATAGAATTGTAATAAAAAATTAGTTGATTTTGTACTTTCATGAGATATTTTGAGGAATAAAATCAATTCCAGTATTGAATCACTATTTGTAAGATTATATAATGAATGACTGTTAATAGGCTATTGAGATGAAATTGCCATTGCCAAGTAATTGTAGTTCGTGTCTCCTCCAACATTCATCACTCGATTTTGATGCGGAGCTTGTTCGAATCGCAAATTATGTGTCATCTAATGCATAGTAACAAGCTATATCTCAACATTTTCTAACAAATTCAATAATCAAACAGCGAAAGAACACATTACTACAAACGAACATAACATAGTAAAGCATTAATAAGATTCTGTTCGTTTCGCAATGTATTGAAATTTCTGGTAGCACATAACAGTGAAACTACTTCCCTTACCTAAAGGCGCGATTGGACTCATGCGATCGCACGACAGAGAGAATAGTGTGGGCACCGAAACGGCCGTTTTTAGTAGCAATGAGTTTGAGAGGATACTGAACTGATCCTATGAAGCTAACGGAGTTATCGAGATGTCCTTGCCACTTGATAACGGACGGGCGCTGGAATTTGAGAGCGTGGCGATAGACGGCGCTTCCTTCATCGGATTCTTCACCAGAGAAGTAGTTCGACGGAAGGATTTTCGAGGAATAGGACCGTGTGGTGTTGCTGGTGATTCGGAGGATGGTGCGGAGATGGTACGGCTTCATTCATAGAGCGGGCAGCGGATCTGCTCAGAATGTCTCGGAGATGAATATGAGTTTGGGAGAACAGGGTTCGAAGTCCTTTGTTTGAAAAATTGCAACTAGGAATTTCTTTAGAAACAACTTTTTCATTCCCAGCGTCACCCCGAGTCCTCACTAGCCGCTGTATAATATATATTTGTCAAAAACAAAAGTATAGAAAATATAGACAGTTTAGTGCATATAAGTAATTTTCTTATAATTGTAATTTTTTTATGAAATAAGTGAAAAATAAATTGAAATAAAAGTTAGGATAATATAGCAATTTGCTCCTAGCTTTTAACCATAAATAAGAGAATAATGATCTGTATTTTTTATTTTTAAATTTAATAATTTAGTAACTCATCTTAAAATTTTGAGAAATTAGTGTTTACACTTTTAAAGTATTCAATTCAATGTCTCTATTAGATAATACTTAACAAACATTTATTTTGTTGACGGGATAATCACATATACTTGATTAAAAGTGCCAAAATCTAAATATATGGTGCTAAATTGCCAAAAGTTGAAAGTACAGACACTTCGTCTATCATTATCCCATCATAAAAAAGAAAATTCTATCAAATATTATTTAAGGAAAACAATGAATCACCTATATTTTAAAAGTACAAGTACTAATTTACTAAAATTTAAAGATGAAATATTAAATTATCAAAAATTGAAATTATATGCACTTTATTTACCATTATTCGATAACTAAGTTAATGTCTCAAACCTAAAAGGTCGTCTTGTAAGTGCTTCACAACCAAACCGTCTTTATAACTCGAGGTGTCATTCCTTTCTTGCCCTCTCAATGTATTATGGCACCACCTTGTAGTTGCTCAAGATTAAGAAATAAAACTTTGATAAAGTCAGTTTGTAAAGACCAACATGGCTCATATGTAAAACTACGCGTATTCGATCCCTAGCCACATGTAATCCTAAAGCATTACATGTAAAGCTACCTTTAAAAAAGGAGTTTGTATTGATTGTTTGTCTAAATATGCCAAATTAACCATAAGATCCTTTACAAAAACAACTATTAGGAGTAGCATCATACATACTTTTACAAACTTTATTATCCTTTCAAAACATAATAAGGGACTTAATATATATATATATATATATATATTACAAACCTTAGGCTAAAAATCAAGCCTTAAAAAAACATACAAGTTTGAAAAGTCTTTGATAATTATACATGAATAGTAAAAACCTTTTTCACTAATCTATTACAAAAACATAAGTCATCAAGATCAGAATTCCTAGCCATCCCATTCATTCAAAAACCATCAAAATCTATCCCATAACCCAACTGATCGTAGAGCTCATCCTAATCAACACCTATAATAGTAAAACATGAGCCAAAAGCCCATTACACAAGTAACACAAACAAATACATTATGGCATATAATCTTAATCTAACGCAAATGCAGCAAATATTCAATTATTAATCGTTAATTAAGTTCATCAAATCAACATAGGAGTATTTAAACCTAAAAACAAGCCATTGGGAAATTGGGGTCTTGAGTAACAGTAGCTGCTCAGGGGATTGATATGAGCAACCCGAATACATATATCTTCAATATCTGACTGAAAAAAAAAATGAATAATAGCATCCTCTAAGGTTTACAACCGTTTCTCATTTTTACTTAAATTAATCCATAATATCACTTAGTTCAACCTGTCTCATGAACGTGAACTAAATCATATTATTTTCCTTTAAGAATAAGCAAACGTTATATCGATACTATTATCCCTATCAACTACCTACTATACCACTTACAAAGTATCATTGCATCATAATAAGGGTAGCCTAAGCATCTAACTACCATGTTAACATCATCAACAGGGTTACCACTCCCCAAACCAAATTAAACGGCACACGCATAAACAATATCAAACACTTTTAAGTTATCTTTAATTAAATTCAATTTGATTATACCTAACCTATCAACCAACAAACAAATTACTGCGTACCTAAAATGTTTGATAAAAGACCAGTAGGTACACTCACTGAGAAGAAGAATCTGTAATAAAAGAATTCAATTCATATAATATCAAATATTAATCACAAACAATTTCTAAGTTCTCCACAAAAATACTTTGATAGGCTTCTTCAACTTGTTGTAAAGCAAATACCCTTGCTGCCACTTTTCCTTTTTTTTTCGAATTCGATCTACCCTTATTACTGTTAGGTCTATCTTTACAATCGACGATATGATGTCCTCTCTGTTTGCAATATGCACAGAGTATCGATTGCAATGGATTTTTACACTCGGAAGCTTGATATCCTTCCTAACCATAAAGCAAGCTTTTGGATTCCACTTACAATCAAATAATTCATGTGGTCTAATATGTATTTTTTTTTCAAACATAGGAGTAGGAGTCTTGGTCATTATTTTCTGATCAGCCTTCTTTCCTAAGAATAGTTTCTTACTTTTCCTTTGATAACTCATCCCTTTACGGGCACTTTGATAGCTTCTAAAAGATGTGGAGGATGTAGTTCTTCTCCCTAAATAAGCAACTCTTCTAGCCTTCTTCGCTCTACTATCATTCTGTATTTGTTTAGCTAACTTAGCCTTAGCAATGGTATCAAACAAGGTATGGAGCTAGAACATCTTGACTTCCTCTTTGATCTCATCATTCAACCCATGTTGAAACTTCTGTACTTTCATTCTTTCATTTCAATATCCTTCACCATCAAACCTTAGCAATCTACAAAACTTTGCATGGTATTCATCAATTGGCTTGCCTCCCTGTCTCAAACTCAACCAATCCGAGATCATTTGTTCCCTAGCAGTAACTAGGACATATTGAATGAAAAACTTATCCTTGAATCTAGTCCATGCAATAGGCCTTAGCTTATTTTCGCTAGCCAATCTCCACCAATTACATGCTTCCCTCTTCAACACATATACAACCAAATCTATCTTGATTTCCTCTCGAGTATCACAAGCTGCAAAAGCTTTTTCTAACTCTTTGATATAACTTTTAGCTATCATTGGATCGGTATTAGTTCCATCAAAACCAAGGACCAATATGTTGAAGTCATGTAACTTCACTTGATTACCTTGATCATTGAGTTATACATTCTTACCATGTCTCACTACATAAGGATCATACTGATGCATGAATTACTATTGTTGCTGATACATCATCTTCTGATACTGCTGCATCATTGCGAAAATATCTCTAAACATATTTTACATTGTTTCGGGTTGTCCATTGGCACTTGAGGCATAGGAGAAAAAGGCAGTATCTGAGGTTGTTACATAGTCTATGATGTAGAACCCGATGAAGGAGATGGTGCAGTAGTAGAGCTTAGAGCAATAGATGGAGTAGAAGCCTAGGTAGATGATTGTGGTGGTGGAGGAGGCATATTTTCCCTTTCTATGTTTTGTCTAGTTTGCCTTCAAAACCTATCCATCCTTTATATGAACATCCAACACATTGATAACACACACATATACATATCAAATCGTGCATTATTCTTAGTAAATTTATGTTAATATTAACAACAAGCAAAAACAAACAAATAAACAAACAAGAAAACACATCATTCAAGAAAATCCTAAACCTTTTCTATGCTAAACTCACCTCATCTAAGGTTAAGTCACTTCTAATTTATCACATTTAGGCAAACAATTATAAAAACTCTGCTTTGATACCACTTTGTAAGGATCGACACGGCTTATATGTAAAACCAAACATATCTGGTCCCCACCACATATAATCATAAAGTATTATATGTAAAGCTATCTTTAAAGAAGGAGTTTGTAGTGATTGTTTGTTAAAATATACCAAAAGAACCATAATATCCCTTTACAAAAACTACTCATTGGGAGTAGTATCATACATGCTTTTACAAACGTTATTATCCTTTCAAAACATAATAAAGGACTTAATATATATTACAAACCCTAGGCTTAAAATCAAGGCTTTAACAAAAAAAATGTTTGAAAAATCTTTGATAATTATACACAAACCGTAAAAACATTCTTCACTAATCTATTATAAAAAATAGGTCATCAAGATCAAAATTCCTAGTCATGCCATTCATCCGAAAATCCTCAAAATCTATCCCATAACCGAATTAATCGTAGAACTCGTCCGCATCAACACCTGTAATAGTAAAACATAAGACAAAGGTCCTATACACAAGTAAGACAAACAAATATATTATGGCATACAATCTTAATATAATGAAAATACATCAAACATTGAATTATTAATCGTTAATTAATTTCATCAAATCAACATATGAGTATTTAAACCTAAAAACAAGCCATTGGGAAACTAGGGCCTTGAGTAACAGCAGCTGCTCAGGGGATTGATATAAATAATCTGAATACCTATTTCTCATATATCTAACTGAAAAAGAATAATAGCATCTATCTAATTGAAAAAGAATAATAGCATCCTCTAAGGTTTACAATCATTTCTCATTTTTACTTAACTTAATTCATAATATCACTTAGTTCAACATGTCCCATAAACGTAACCTAAATCATATTATTTTCTTTTAAGAATAAGTTAACGTTATACCCGATACTGTTATCCCTATCAACTATCCACTATAACACTTACAAAGTGTCATTGTATCATAGCAAGGGTGGCTTAAGTATTTAACTACCATGTTAATATTATCAACAAGGTTACCACTCCCCAGACCAAATTAAATGGCACACGCCCAAACAATTTCAAACACTTTTAAGTCATCTTTAATTTAAGTCAATTTGATTATGCCTAAACTATCAACCAACAAACAAGTTACTGCATACCTAAAATGTCTAATAAAAGACCAAGAGGTACACTCAACTGAGAAGAAGAATTGTAAGAAAAGAATTCAATTCATATAACATCGAATATTAATCACAAATAATTTCTGAGTTCCTCATTTAATGCAAGACTTAAATAAAACTCATATTGTTTATACTTTAACATTTATACACATATCTAAATACATTTCTTTATTTTAAAATTTGAAATAAAATTTTATTTATTATACATATTTTTTTAAAGGTGCACAGCTAGATACATAGTTGTGCACGTCCCTGTATTCCTTATATGCTAGAAACATGATGAAATACAAATCTTGTGTTTTTGTTTGTAAAATTTGGTTAGAGAGAAATATGGCGAGATAGGACATGTCATGTTTCGCTCGTGTTTCTATATCATACAAAGCACAACAACAACTGGAAAGAAACATGGTTTGATATAGGGGGTTGTGTTTCAATCGTGTGTCACATTTAAGCCAAATCCTCAAGAACTCGAAGAGAAACACAACTAGATGCATGTGGTTGTTTTCCACCCGTGCTGTCTCAATTTTCTTCTTTGATCAACACACAGTACGAAGCACGATTGGATACATATAGTTGTGTTTCTCTTGTATTTCACCTTGTGTAGTATTATTTCGAAGGCTCGATGATATATACCCATAAAACGTTCCCTCGTGTTTCCCTTGTGTTCCTCTTCGAAAAAGGCATATTTGTTTTTACACTTAAACATCAAATCCTTGCTTCTATCATCCTACATATAATCAACACATACACTTCACAGGACTAAACATACATAAAATCCACATTCCCTTCATTAAACAACTCCTACAACTTCATTTTCAAAATTTGAAACATCACATGAACTTCATCAACCATGCCAATTATAAACACCTCCATATACTTACCTATTACAACTTTAGGAATCTATCTAGCTCCATAGATCAGCTCCATAGATCAACACAATTCATCAATACCATTTTCAACTCATTATATAACCATCAAAACATGGATTTCATCTTCATGAAGAAAAAAAATAAGTAAATTATCATATAAGCATGCAAACTTACCTTGTATGATCTTAACTTGAAAAATAAAGTCTTGGGAAGGTTTTGGGTAGCTTGTTTGCAAGAAACTTGATGGAGTTTCGTGTCTTGTTTTAGATTTTCTTAAGTGTTAGTTTTTGTTCTGTTTTGGTTTGTAATTTTTGCTAAGTTTATATTGGATAATGATCTTAGTATCTGATCAAATAAGATTTTAATAAAGTTTGAGATAAATGGATAATGAGTATAATTTCTTATATGAGTTTAATTCTTGAATCTCCAGACATGGATACCTGATTTATCTTCTAAAATGGATTCTAGCCTACCTTCTATTCTGTTTGGATTATGAATTAAAAAGGTATGTAGTAACTTGCATGATGATTGTTAGGATAGGCATTCTATAATGAACTAAAACTTAAACTCGACCTAATAATTGATGAGTGTTGGTTGTACATGTGTCATTGAATCTGGTCTAGGTAGCGGCAACCCTGATTATGCAATAGCACGGTAATTTAGATGCTTAGGCCACCTTCGTCATGATGCAATGATATTTATAAGTAGTACGGCAGGTAATTAATGCGGAAAATAGTATCAGAGTAACATCTACTTAGGCTTAGAATGAAGTAACATGTTTTAGTTCACGTTTATGAGATCGGTTGAACTAATTGATGTTATGGACTGGGATTAGTAGCGAGTGTGTAATGGCTGTCAACCCTAAACAAGGCTATTTTCTCTTTCTCTGGTAGGTATAGGAGATATAGGTACTCGGACTTCCTATATCAACCCCTTGAGCAACTGCTGTTACTCAGGACCCCTATATTCCTAGTGACTTATTCCAAAGTGTGAGTGCTCCAAAGTTGATTTGTTTACTTTAAATTGAAGATAATGACTTGTTTGTTGCATTGTATTTAGTTAGGCCTGTGCGTCATTCCATGTGTGTCTGTGTTACTGTGTACTAAGTTTCGGCTTATTATTATTGTTGTTGTTCTTTTATGAGGTATTTTATTGAATTGATGAGGATGTATGACTGATGATGATAATGTTAGTGATTATGATGTTGATTATGGTGTGGTTGATGGCTGATGATGCTTGGCTCATGTTTTAGGCGATGCTGGATCAGTGAAGAGAGATATGATTGTGGATGTTTTTTCTTTTATTTTGTTTTTTTTACTTTTAAAGAGCTGGATTTATATTTTAAATTTGTAATATTCTTTTAAAAGCTTTGTTAAGAAGCCCATATGTTTTCTAATATCTTTAAAAGCTTGGTTTTTGAGAAAGATGATATCCTTTTGAAAGTAGATTATAAAATGTTTTTATAAAGTTTTATTTCTTAGAAAGTTTGTTTGCTCCAATAGGAGTAAAGAGGCCCCTGATTTGTAAATGATGTTTTCTAAAGTTTATTTTGAAAGTTTAAATCCAGTTTTTTTTTTTTTAGAATCTAATTACAAGATTTCATAATTTAAAAGCGAATAGCAAATGTTCACAATAAACATATCATTCTAGGAAGTTTAAACGTGTAATACATAAAGCATTATATGTGACGGTAATGCCTTGATTAAATTTAGGCGTTACAAGTAATAACATTAACAATATGATAACAAAACATATTAAAAATTTGTATGAGATTTCTAGTGATCATATACATACACTCCATCGCTAGTTTGTGTGTGTCAATAGAAAAATAAATATTAGATATATATGTAACAAGAATAAGAATACATTATTTTACTAGCAATCAGGAATCAAAATGAGAACAAAAAATTCTTAGCTGGTACTTTTCTATGCCATAAATGTACATTTATAAAATTATATTGGTAGAGTTATTATTGGCTGAACAATTTCGATACGGCTGAGGATGGAAAGATTAAAGGAGCATCTAATGTCATAGTATCATGATGTCCTTAAACTTTGCATCGAAAGTTTAAAAAAAAAATTACAAGGCAATTTCAAAACCGTAACTATTATACTGTGTAACTCAAAACTCTTTAAATGTTAAGAAATCAAGCATTGAGTGGATAGAAATAAGATACTTACAGTAACGTGTCATGAAAATTGAAAACTATCCGGTTGCATGAATTGCGGACTTGTCCAACAAGTAATTCCATAGGCACCCATGCCGTACAAATTGTAGGCATAGATATATATGTGTGAATCCATCAATCCATCTAATGGAGCACAAATTTTTATGGTTAATTGGTTTTGAGTTTAGAAGGCAATAGTTTGACTATAGAGAGTTAGATCTTAATATTTCTATTTCTTTTTCCACCCATAAACAGTTTTTATGGTGCTAAAACCATCATGAGATAAATAATTAAAAAAAAAAGGTGTTAGTATAGCACTCCTGCTATTCGAATACCACGACACATTCATTCCAATACCATTAATGGTTCTCCATAACTATAGGAATCCAAGAGGTGTACCATAATTGGATAGCCTCTTTCTTTGCCCAACTTTAATATAAGGTACAAACTCACTTTATATTTGTAAAGTTAATTATACTAAATATATATTATATATGTTTAGCTCCTAAGCATTACCGACAATTTATTCCTTGCTTATACTTTATGTTAATTACATAATATTTTGAGAATATAATATTTGATAATTCTAGTAATAAGATAATTTATAAAAAGATGTTTGGTTTGTCAAATCTGCTCACACCAATTTAAAGATTTCTACTTAGTAGTTTGTAAAACCATAAAGATGTCTTTGGGAGGAATTCGATTTATACCAATTAATTTTCTTTTAACCTATCTTTATAGTTAATGCTCTTTCAATTTAGAATTTTCAAAATTAATAATATTGCAATTATCTTTTAATTCATTACTGGCATTATATGATTAATAAGAACATTATGTTCTTTACTAAAACATCATCTAATAAAACTGTTGAGGGATCATATAAAAATAAATTGTAGAAAATGCAAAAATATAAAATAGCAAGCTATGCTATGAATTATAGTGTATTCATTTGGAGTACTACATCTAGGACCCTTTTCAACATAGAAGTTAAAGGATTTGGCTTCATCCAGTTGAGTACCCCTTGTTTTGTGCTTATTCTGCGTTGCTTTCAAAAATTAGTAGGCCACTTGCTTTGTATTAGGTAAATGTGAATTTACCTAAGTGAATCATATGACTCAATAAAGTTGACTGTATGCTGATTGGAAATGTTGATACATGCTATGTCTTTTAATTAAATTTTTAGGTACTACATACATGCCTATATTAATGAACATGGCTTGTGGATAGTAGATATCCTAAACTAATATAGTTATCCAATGCTTCTACTAACAATCTTGGTAGGTTAATAGTAGTCTAATGTCATGATTGTTTAGATTTATTGTCATGTCATTTGAAATATATCCACAATACTGGATTGTTTATTAGTGATTGTACTATTGCATTCATAGCATGGCACGAAAAGGGCCTAAGGGCCATAATTTTTTTTAATAAACTCAATTTATACTAGACTTACAGGTCTTACTTGGATAAAGATTGGTTTTCTCAGAAATTTTGGGTTTATAAACTCAGTTTTGAAGTATATAGAATTGCATGCTCAATTTTTTTTTTTTTTTAAGTTACATACATCCACTTGCTTGGTTATTGAATATTTGGATTTCTTCTCAACTATTAGAATCCCTCTAGGTTGATTCCTTCAAAATTTAGTTTTGAGATGTTATATGCCATTCTTCTCGGTTGAGCTGCTACGTGCCGCTCATGAGGTTACCTAAAGGTCACTTGTTTGGTTAAGATATTGGCTAGTGCGTGTTACGTGCATTTAGCATGGCATTTCATTACATTTGATTTTACACAAGCGTGTGAAAATATTGTTATTTTATTAGTGGTTGTATCTTTCTTTTACTTGCTTAGCTCGAATATGAGCTGAGGTGTTAGTGTTTCTAACCTTAGGCATCAAAGATAAGACTAGCATGGAAGGATGAGGCATTGGGATGGGATTTGAGAGCACGAAGATAATACTACAACTTTATATTATAAATAAATTTCAGTATATAACTAAAGTAAATTATGAATTTGGGGCCTACACTATCCTAATGCTTATATTTTGTTAGAATGTTTTTGTGATGATATTAAGAAGCCGTGGTCTTGATAAAATAAATGATTCCATTTAGCCTTAACCCTAACTCATGGATGACATAGCAACCCGTTTCTTAGGCTCCAGTACTCATGTAGAGGCCTTAGGAGGTAAGGTACTACAGAAATTGATTTATCTATCCCATACATGCCCAGATATATCCTTATTTGTTAGTATGGTCAACCATTTATTATTGCCTCAGGATCGGTACACTTTGAAGCCATCTATAGAATTTTAAGGTATCTAAAGAGAAAACTAGGCAAAAGACTTCTGTTTAAGTCAAGAGGACACTTGCACATTGGAACTTACATAGATGTTGATTGGGCTAGAAGGATAGTGGACCGAAGATCCACTTCTGGATACTGTTCATTTGTAGATGGTAACTTGGTTAGATGGAGAAGCAAGAAATAGAATGTAGTTATTAAGAGTGGCGCTAAGGCTGAATTTAGAGTTATAGCCTAAGGTATTTGTGAGATCATGTGGATTAGCAGGCCATTAGAAGAGTTAAAAGTGACATAGTTATCTCCTATGAAGTTGTACAGTGACAAAAAGACAACAATCTCAATAGCACATAATCTAGTCCTTTATGATCACACAAAACATGTGGAGGTTGACAAACATTTCATCAAGGAGAAGATAGATAATGAACTGGTTCATATGGAACATATTCCTTCTAGAGAATAAGTGGCTAATATCCTTACTAAGGGACTACACACAAGACAGTTTGATTTTCTAGTTGGCAAGCTGACTATGGAAGATATCTTCAAACCAGCTTAAGGGGAGTGTTGGAAAATTGAGAACAATATTTGCTGTAATTGTATATTAGTTGTAACATAGCTATTTTGGTGCAAATCTATGTATTTTAGGAAATTTTTTGCTATGATTTATTCTTTCATTAAAGCAGTGATTTAATTTCCTTAAAATCATGTATATAACAAAACAATCTTAATGACATAATGAATTAATCCGTGCAAACCTATTTTTCAAGTAAACAATACAAAACAAATTCTAATTTATACCGACATATGTAATGTATCGACAAAATATATTCACAATAATTTCATTCATCAATCAAACAAAACATATACATGAATATTAATTAAGTATAAGTAGTTTAAGGATATTTCACAGTTAAATACTCAACTCATCTTCTTTGTTTTTCATTAAATGTCAAAAAGTATACAGAAGTACCATAAAACCCCTAATGTTTTAAGGTTTTAATGTAGAAGGAAAGATCAACAAGAGTAGACAAATTAGATTAGATATGATCCTATAAAGTCTATGATGATTTAATTAAATTTCTATTTCTTGGGTAATTTATTTGAAGGCATGATCGTGAAAAAAATCAATGACATGGAAATGGCTAATCTCAAGGTAAACCAATCTTTAAATTGTTTTAGCTATAAGTTTTATATATGTGTGTTGGTTCTTGATTAAAAAGTCAACTTCCACAAGATGGCAACTTAAGATTCAATTGTAGGCTTGAAATTAAGATTTTTGATGCAAAAAGGGAGAAAATATACAAGTTAAGACTAGGTAGGATTAACAAAAAACCTAAGTCAGGTTAGTCTAACCCATCGCTTATTAAGATGAACCCATTAAGCTTGGACTTGACTCATTCTGACTCACTTTTGAGCCTTAAGAAATCTTAACTCCCTTACATCAACTCGAACGTTGTAGCCAAGCAGGTCATAGGTTAGAGGCACTTGGCACATTCTTCCCAACTATCATCGTTCCCATTGAGGCCCACGGTTAGACATGGATTAGTGGGCCTCATCCTATACCCTTGATAATTGTCACCAATCACCCACTACTTCATGATCCCACAACATACATAATTGTTTGGGATTAGCCTGGTATAAATATCTCCTTCGTGCACCACCAGCAAGGTAACATCAATTTGATCCCTCTTTATAATCAAGTTTATACATGTCCAGGATTAAGGTTGGGCAAAAAAACCGATCGAACTGCAAACCAGTCCGAATCAAATTGAAAAATCCTTTTTCTTTTTAAGTTGATTCGGTTTGAGGTTCGATTCAGAGATGAAGGTTCGGTTCACAATTCAGTTTGCAATCCTAAACCGACTAGTATGGTTCGAATCAAACCAAACTGTTCTATTATTAAAAAACATACACCTCGATCTATGCATAAGCTACAATATACCTACTCTAGGTTAGTAAGATGACTCCAGCCCAAATACAACTTAAAATGTTCTTTTTTGAGCCCTGCCAGCATAATGCATACTCGCCCCTCCCTTGTCACTTCCCGAGTCTCCTTTAGCTCTCGTCATCTCTCCCCTCCTCTACACTCTTTAACTTTGTCTCATCTCTAGCCACTTTTTTTCTTTTTTTGTTCTTTTTTTAATGTTATTTTGATTTTTGAGCGTTGATGATATTACTCCAGGAAAATTTTCCCACTTAATCCGATGGTTCCTAATGAATGAGAATTGACATCCGATGTTCGAAGGATTGTTCGGGAAGAGGTTCCTTTTACACTGGTAAGATAAGAATCTATAGGTGCTAACCCCGTTGTTGTACTAATGAAAATGATTTCTATAAGGTTTCAGCATGCAAACGAAGCTGTTGAAGATGTGAATAGCAGTTTGATAATGTTCAGATATATACTGGTTTTTCAATAAATATGTGTGTGTGTGTGGTTGAAGTATTGAATGGCAACGTTTCGGTTGTTATTGAAGATATATAAAAAGCAACTCAACGATTACATTTGCAGCCTAATTTTAATACTAGGTAGTTTCTCATATTGAAAGGGTATATAGGATTTTCCTATTAAGTCATATATCCAAAATGTTCACCTTCATAATATATCAAAGGTTTCTGAAGCCATCGCACCAAATTCTTGTCCTAACCGATGGTAGCGATAAACCCACGCGTCATATTTTACATTGCTTGTTTTTAACTAAATCAATTAGGTTTTTAGGTTCTGCTTCTATTCGTTTGTACTATTGAAATTTAACTATACAATGGCAGTTAGAGGTTTTTGGTCATTTCATCACATGTTTGATAATATTGCATATGTGTATACTATGCAGGTTCTTTTTCAAGGATTCTGTGGTAAAATTTTATTACTTGCCATCATCTAAATACAATGTTTCGAGTCCACTAGTTATCATCTTATATTGCACCACCTATAAATTTCTTTCTTTTTCCCTATCGTATATGAAATCATTTTACTTGCGGCAGACTGATGAAACTCTTTAGCCTTATTAGCTATTTATTGATTATACAAATGTTGGGTATTCATTGCTCCTACATGTGTATTGCTAATAGTGTCTAAAATCAGACATCCTCTTACCTATTTTAATTTTCTAACAATTAAATATTATCACACCCACTTTGTGTGATGAAGTAATTAATATTTATTTACTATATGCCAATTTTGATTGATTGGATAATAAATGGGAATAATAAATGGTTTGAACTAGGGGTGTTCACGTTTCGGTTAACTGGTCCGTGGTCTTATTTTTTTATCCTAACCTTAATAATCAGATTTTTAATATCCTGATCCTAAACCGATCCATTATGAACGGTTAACCACCTTAACAGTTAACCCTTTTTTTAGGTTAATTTTTTGGTTTTCGGTTTTTAACCGTTTAATATAATGGTTGTGCAAATTTTGCAGTTAACCATATTTTTCAATATGTCTATAAAAAATTAGAGTATTTTTTTTGTATAATTATATTAAAAACTATAAATTAAGAATGTAAAACATGTAAAATAGTTATTAATATATATCGGTGCCATCAAGATAATCATTATAATAGCCTTTTACTCATGTGTTCTTATCAACTATAATCAATTGAGCTCAATACAAAATCCCAATCAAACACTACAATTCCAATTTTCAAACATATATGCATTTGTTTCTTGTTATCTGAATCATTCATTTTAACATAATTCATATTGATAACACTAAAAATAATTATATAGATATATTATAAATTATATATATTTATAATTACGGATTGGTTAACCGAATCCATCGATTTCTAGAATCTAAAAACCGAAATCTAAACCGAAAACCAAAAAAAAAAATACTAATCCTAAACCGAAACCGATGGATCTGTTAACCGTTTTTTTTTTATTTGTTTTTTAGTTTCGGTTTGGTTATCCTAAACATTCAGTTTTTTGCACACCTCTAGTTTGAACCGTATACTGAATCATATCGAACCGTTTTTTTTAGGTTTGAAAAACTAATGAACCGAATTGTATAGTTAGGCTCGATTTTATAAAAAGAACTGGATTGTAATTTTTGGTTCGGTTCGGTTCAGGAGACTAACTGGACCGAATCATTCCATGCCCACCCCTATATAGGATGCATTCTAACTTAAAGAACGAAGTGGGCCTAGTGGTTGCGCCGAATAACCATCCATGCACCACTAACTACATTCTGATTTGCAAATCCAATATATAGGCCTAAGCTCAAGGATCATCAAGGTTGATATCAAATTTGAACTAATTAACAACGGTTGCCAAGTTGATTGACCACCTAATCAAGGTAACCTTGGTCAACCTCTCTATAAAAGCAACTAACTCTAATTCAACCTATCAACCTATTATAATCCCTTTTTTCTCTACCCATGTTGATTTTTTATATGGTCATTACAGACCGAAGAAATCAAATTTTAATGTTTAAATATGATAAATACATGTTATTCTATAAATGGGAATAGTTTGGGTTTAGAAGCTAAATAAAATCCAAGTGCATGATTGCTGCTAGTTGTTATATGTGCGTGCTAGTTTTAGAAATAATGAAGTAATAATTATTCAGCTTATAATTAAATTGTTTATTGTGCTTAAACAAAAATTTGATATGTAAATATTTATGGAACCATTATAAACTTATACTGTCCAAACAGGATTCTGAAAGCATACCCCATAATTTTAAAAATCGAATTGAACTCTTAATATACGTTTAAAACTGAACTCTTGGAACCTGCATCATATTTTCAACAACTAGATTTTAAAAACTAAACTCATGAATATATTGAAGATTTGCACTATCAAAATCGAACTTATGGTTGTATTAAAGGATCAATGCTTTTAAAACCCAAACTTATGGGATCATTAGCGTTCGCAATTTTAAAAACTGATACTTGAGGTTTGGTTCGTATGTCTTCTCTTATCACTTAATATTCTTAGCTTGTATGTGGTTTAGAATTAGTTATGCTTACATGTAGCGTTGGTAATTTGTGTTACCATATCATATCTTGTAATAATGTCTAAATGGATTCGTGTTTGGAAAACCTCAACCTATGACTCGACCCGTTTAGTAATCGTATCTGAAAACCTAAACCTATGACCTGTTCTATTTATATTATGTCTCATGTCTTGTGTCCACTCGTTTATTGATTGATAAAATGTATAAAAATATATAGACTTTTTTGGAATTTAAATATTTGGTATTATCCTAGAAAGTTAATATTTAAAATAGTTATCATCCTAGGTTTACATATTTAACAAATAATGTGTGGTATAGTATTCATATATAATAAGCAAGGAAGATATTATAATATGTGACTTAATATATACATTTATTAACAAAAAATAAGTCCTATAGATTATGTATATATTGCCTTTAAACATTTGTTATATATGTTATGTGATTTATATGAAATATAGATAATGTTAGTTATACATAAGGGTAAGTGGGTAACCCTATTGTACAGAATACCTACTCAGACCTTGTTTGATGAGGTAGGTTTCGAGTTGGTATAAAGAATTGGTGAGTTGGTTTTGGGTTCAAAATAATTAGAACCTAATCCCACAAGATAGGGTACGGGTATAACATCTCTGAAACTTGTACTATATCTTCTCTAGAATCTGTACTTTATTATATGTAAGGTATAGGTTCTAAGGTACTAGGTACCCATCCTATGAATAATTTATAAAATAATATTAAAATATATCATTTACGTTTACTGATTTTTTTTTCTTAACATCTATAACTATAATATTTAAGGCAATAACAGTTATTTCCTATCTTTATTAATTATGTTTTAATAGCTAATTCATTTACTTCCCTTTAATCTAAAAATCATTTTTAGTATTATCCATAGATACTTGCGAATATCATATAAAATAATATTAACCATAGCATCATTGTTTCTATTAATTTTTGGTTAACATATACACATACATATATATTATTTATGGCAATGATACTTCTAGGGGTGTTCACGGATCGATTAATCGGTTTGGGGCCCTATTTTTTAAACCTAATCGTAATGTTCGTTTTTAATATCCCGATCCTTAACCGGTCCATTATAAAAGGTTAACCACCTTAACAGTTAATCATTTTATTTGGTTAATTTATTCGGTTTTCGGTTTTTAACTACTTAATGTAACGGTTTCAACAAATCAAATTAATAATTTCAACAAACATTATTTTTTAGCTTTTATCGTAGAGTTTTTCTTTAAATTATTATATATATTACAAGAGCTAAAAAAAGAAAAGGAAAATCAAATTAAAAAAAAAAAAAGGGAAAAACAAACCTTAGGATGTATCATTATTAATAAAATCAAACCCAATCAATTATTATATTAACTCTCTTTAAACATAGGATGATAGTATTTTAATCAAAATCTAAGGAATATGAACATAGGTAAATTATATATATATATGTAAATCATATGTATATATATATATATATTTTTTTAAAATAATTACATGTATAAGTAAATTATACATATAATAAATTTATAAATATTGAAACGGTTAACCGTTAACCATCGGTTTTTTGTGGTTACAAACCGAAACCGAAACCAAAAATAGGAAAAAATAAAAACCATAATCCTAAACCGAAACCAATGGACTGGTTAACCATATTTTTCGGATTGGTTTTATGGTTTCCGTTCGGTTTTTTGGTTTAATCGGTTTTTTTGCATACCCCTAGATACTTCTATACCATCTTTACTTTGTTTTTTTTTATAATACTATATTCCTTTACTTACCTTTAACCTAAATTATATATTTAGTATATCCATAGATACTCACTAAATGCTTAGGGATGTGATTAATTTTCTTCCTTTTTATTTTCAATGTTAGAGCTAACTTGACTATTGATTGTTTAATAATGCATATTTCTTTATAATGTAATTGATAAACAGATAAAAGACATACACACACATATTTAACTACATGAATTTTAATATATCTTCACTAATATATGATATGAGAAATGAATTTTTTTTTTTTTTTTGTAATAATATATTGACTAGACATGTGATATAAAATATAATTCCATTTATTTATATATAGCAATATCAACGAACAATTTATTGTGTATACTTGTTTTCAAATAAATATTTTATGTCATTAGAAATTTTTTTATTAGTTACATTGCTTTATTGTTTAACCTTAACATATTTATTGACTTGCATGGTTCTTTTTGTAAGACTTCCGTATTATATCTTTTTATACCTTTCGACAACTATATTATATTTATTTAATTTTATAATATTTTTCACACACATTGCGAGTACATTAGGTGCTAGTTATATGGCATTGGTGATGAAAGTCTTTTTGAGGCATAATAAAGAAGTAAATGGTGACTATGTTTTAATTCCTCCAATCTCTTTGGATTGTCTTCTATTCTTATTTCTAATATCATATAAAAAAATCCTACAATAACAAAAATTTGTGATATTAAAAAATTATTTTTAAGTTTTCTTCCACTCCACAAGTAATTTTTCTATGGTAAATGCTTGAAAATAAAGTGATTAGCACATTACATAAAATTATATATATTGCATTAATTTTAAATTTAAAAAAATAAAAAATAAATTACAATTTCCACAAGATACTCTATACCTTATAGGTTTTATAAGATATAAGTACATGGTTGATACAAAGTAGCATAAGGTAGATTCTGGAATAAAATTTAATATCATGTATCTTACAGAGTAGGGTATAGGTAAGACTTTATATCCTACCCACCCTATACCTGCTCACCCCTAGTTATATACATATCAAGATAATATATGATATGTATAGTATCTATCATTTATGTCATATAAACGTACTGTATATTATCTATACAATATATATGTCATATTTATTATATATTAATATAAATTTGTATAATACATTGCATATAGTCTATATATTATATTAAGAACTCACATATATAATATAGTTATGAATCAATTTATTTATAAAAATTTAATAAATATAAATATTACAAAAAAAAAAGTAATATTTAAAAAAAACACAAATAAAAGGTACTATTATGGATCTAAAAGCAAGAAAAGTGATAAAATCTTGTACTATGCATGTATATATATTTTGATAAACATGTAAATGTGAGAAGTGTTGTAATACTTCAAGTAATGAAAATGTAATGTGATATGTCAAGAGTACACCACTTTAAATTAGATTATCAAAAAAATTGCAATAATTTTTATAAAACTTAAAGTCGCAACTCTTCATTTTAACTTGATTAGAGAAATTGCATAAGTGATAAAGAGTTTTCCATATTGAAAGGTACCATAGTCAAAAGTATTATGTCTAGAGTTACATCACTTTAAATTGCATGACCTAAATATTGCAATAATCTTTTGTAAAATTGAAAAGTTGCAACCATTCATTTAAGGAAAAGAAAAAGTAAGAGATGCATAAGTAACATTTGATCTAGAAAAGATTCCAACAGGTAAAGAAAACACCATAAACCAACCATCATGTGATTTCAATGATGCTTTTATATTTATTTCATCGTACTGAAAAAAAAAAGGTAATGTCAACATATTGAAATAATCAAAAGTTTAATTTTACAAACCATTGGATCATACTTAAGACATATTACATAAATAATGTAAAATTAAGCATTGCAATTGTAAAACAACCACATATTTCATGCCTTGATTTGGCTCAAGACGCGTCTAATCCGCTACGCATAACGCTTAGGCGTTATATTCTAAGGCTAACCTAGTCTATAATTTATCGTGATCGTTGCTAAACAAATTTTAGATTTTGAAACATTGAATTAGCGTATGGAAACAACTGGGAATTTGTAGTGGAAAATAAATTTCTCAAAAACATTTATCCAAATAGGCTACTCTAGAGAGTAAACCAATATATATGTAACTTAGTATCATACCACCAGGGATTTCATCATAAGAGTTTCAAGTATCTCAACCTACAAACCATGGGCTTACAAATAGGCCCATTAAAACATAAGTTTGATAGTGAAATTTATAAAATAAAAATAAGATAATGATCCAATGGATCCTAATCACTCCATTCATCGAGATACTCCTCGAAGCCCATGTTATACCCCATGTAGTAATAAGTATCATCATCACTTCAACACCTGAAAAAGAATGGAATGAGCCAAAGCTAGTACAACACAACATAAACATACACGAAATGGGCAAACACACATGTTCTAAATGTAATGCAACAATCAACAATTTATATATTTAAATTAAAGCGTAGCAAACAATAGTGGAGCACTCACACTTTGATAACATGTTAGGAACCTAAGGGTCCTGAATAGTGGCAACTGCTTAGGGGGATACTATAGGCAACCCGGTACCTATATCTCGTAGAGGAACATCTAATAAATAGCCTCGTCTAAGGGTTATAGCTGTTACTCATCTTTATCTATATTAGTTCATTATGATTAAGCAAAGTAACAAAGCCCATATATTAAACTGCTTAATATAACTTCTTTCTAATATGAATAAATGTAATCCAATACTATTCCCTCTATCAACTACCTATCGAGCCACTAATAATCATCAATGTCTAATGTCAATGATGGGAGGTAGCTTAAACGCCTAACTACCATGCTGGCACCACCTAATAAGGTTGTCGTCCCTCGGACTAGTTAAATGAGCACGCACAAGTAGTAAGCAATTATTAAGGCTATCTTTAAGTATTAGTTCATTTAGGATGCCTATCCTAATAAGCAACACATAAGTTACTACGTACTTGGTATAAAATATGTATTCTAAACAAACAGAAGATAAACCAGGAGTTAAAGCATGAGGTAGACTCCCAACAGATATCTGCTCAGAAGATTAATTCATATAAACATTTAAATCGATTATTGATTTATATTAAACTCACATAAAATACTCATTTTCTAGTAAATGTTCTTTTGAAACAATATAGTCACATTATTATTCATAGTCTATCTTGAGCCAATTATAAATGGATAAATTACATCGAAATGTATCAATGTTTCAAGTGGTTAAAAAGAGTTATCAACGTTTCACATAGTGGTCAAATCAAGTATCAATGTTTTGTAAAGTTCATTTAAGGTATCAACATTTCAATTAGTTTTCAATTAAGTTTCTAAAGTTTTTATTAAATGTTAATTATTAATACCTTATTTGACTCACTTTGTAAAATGTTGATACCTCTTTTTAACCACTTGAAATGTGGATATCTTTATTGAGTTTATTCACAAATGTTGATTTCTCTTTTGAACTAGTTGAAACATTAATACCTTAAATGAACTTATCTCCAAACATTAATACCTTTCATTGTAATTTACCCAATTACAAATTAACATGGTCTTATAGGAGTTCACTAGTTTGAGCAATAGTTAAGTGTAAATTGTTGGTTCCTGAAGAATTTGCTAAGCCAATATTAGTTAATAAATCTATATTAGCTTAATTTAGCTAAGTTGGATGGAACTAATCAATTAAGTTTATTTTATTTGATTAGAAACGATTTTTCTCAAATTCTAAGATTTCATTTCCTATAAAAAACTTGTGTCCACCCTAACTTTAATAAATCGGTTCACTATCTTAAACTCGGGTTCTTAAGCTTAAATTTTTATGTAAACTTCCTAACACATATATTTACATGTTTATAAGTTCATTTTGGCTTAAACTAATTAGTTAGTTATGGTTTTATTTTAAATTAAACCCCTTCTATTTGGAAATAGGGCATTGGCAACGATGACCGATTGGTTTAGGCCTATTTGACCGTTACGATGACTGGTTCTTGGCCAGTTCACGACATATTTGTAAAGTAGAAAACCATATCTATTGTTTCGACAAGGTTCCGACGTTGTTAGAGCTCATTTGGCCACCAGTTTGGCCACCAACTTCACCACCATAGTGACGATGCCGGAGCGAATCCAGGACAGTTTTTGTAATTTTTGAATTTCTTTTGTTAAATTTGACTTCCAATCTATTTTATCTTCTAAAACATGTTTAATCTATGTTGTTTCATCTAGTTCACACTTAGATTTATTTTTTATTTTACATTATTTTTTACAAATTAAATTACAAATCATAACTCAAATCATCATCATCAACATAATTTTATCAAATTTCCAGCACTTATCAACACATACATTCATGCACATACTCCAAGTGTTTTGCTTGATCATTTCATTTCAAATAAACATATCAATCTAACATAATTATACATATATACATATCTCAACACACACACACACACACACACACACATATATATATATATATATATATGAACAAGCAACGATTCTACTAAATGAACAATAATTATAACATATCTATATACATGTTAATTTAGGTTTTCATGCATACTTATACATATACTAATCAATATTTAAATCTAAGTTTGTTTTAGTAATTTACATGAATATATATATATATATATATCATAAACATAATCAAACATATTAATTGCAGGTCCGTTTGTTTGTTGGTAGATTACAGATATGGACACTTTTTTTCTAACAAATTATTTATAAAAATTATATATAGATAAAAAAAGTTAGTAGTTCTCATTAAAAGATCAAATATAGATAAAATATAAATATAAATCAAACATATTTACACATCTCATTTAAAAAAAAAATACATATACATATGAAAAACAGACCATCCAAACAAACCCTATAATTACTTACTTGGTTTAGCAAATAATCCTAAGAATCTCTACTACCACTACTACACCAAAGGATTGATGATGCTTTAATGCTATTCCTAAATTAAATCCTTGTTTTTGTCTTCAATTTCATCTAAGAATCAATTGAAATATAAATTAGATTTTTGGGAAGAAATTAAGTAAGTGAATGATGGAAATGTGATAGATTTTCTTACCTACTGCAGTCTTATCTTGAAGAGGAGTTATTATAGGATTTTTGTGGGTTTTGACAGATGTTTTTTTAGAGGATTTTTGGAGAGGAAGGGTTGCTAAAAATGGAGGAACAAATTACAGTTTTCTAAGGCTCCTTTTTATAGTATTTTAGGTCATGTAATTTCTATTAGGTTTATGAGCTTTTTGGTCATTTTTCTTAATTAATTGAGGGCATTTTTGTCTTTTCCTAGGTGTAGAAAACTTCTCAAAGTGGTTAAGGTCATTTTGTTCTTTTCAAACACTTGATATTTTCTTGTGTTCACATTGTAGATATTGAAGAGGTAATTTGGTCATTTCAGATGTGTTAAAATTCTCTAAAGTTTAGGTTTTATAATATATGTGATGGTGTATAGTAATGCATGATCTTATAGGCTTTGACAGGCTAATGGGCTTTGATTTCTTAAGGTTTATGGACTTTTGTTTATGGGCTTGAATTTAATGGTAATGGATTTAGGGTTTTAAATGATGAATTATGCTTCTAGGTTATGGGTTATAGGCATTTAAAATTATAAATTAAGAAGTAAGAAAGAGAATTAGCTAATTAGCATTAGAAATTAATTCTAGGAAATCTAATAAAAGAAAAATTAATATCTTACTTGAATTTAGGAGTTTAGGTGCTTATGAATTAATATTTGAAGGTAAATATTTAGTTTAAATTTTTAAGATTTAAGGAGTTAAAATCTCGATTCAAAAGGCTAAATCGATGATTTAGAGGTTTACACAATTACATTTGACAAACAAAATTTAATTTAATAATTAGAAGGTGTTGAATGAATTTAAATTTGTTGAATTAGGAGATTAAAGTAGTTTAATGGGTTAAATCGAGTATTTATAGTATTATAATTTCTATTTTCAATTAAATTCAATTAGGTTAAACTATCTAATTATATCCTATAATTTGCAAAATTCCACTAGCCAAATCATTTAAAATCAATCTCTAACATAAATTTATATTGAGGTTCAAAATTACCTATATTTTCATACTAATCGTTTAATAATAGCTAATTAACTTAAATGAAAATTTAGGGTATTTCACATCTTATAAATTCCAAATTATAAAAAGATTTTCAAAATGAAAAAATAGAAAGAGAGATTAATAATTAAGATGTACTAAATACCTAAAACTTACAAAGTGTGTAAAATAACGACATATTATAAATTGAAAATTACAAAAAGATTTCAAAATAAAAAAGAACATTAATAAATAAGATGATTAAGTACCTAAACTTTCAAAATTAATAACTTTCTAATTAATGGTGTAATTCATTAACTAAGGATGGTAAAGATGTATTTTAAAAAAAAAAAAAGAATAGGAAAGGGTCTTTAGATAATTTAATGTAAAAGTGGGATAATTTTTATGCCACTTATTAAAATATATTTTCAAATAGTCAATATGAGTAATAAAGTAGACAATTTTACAATCGAGATTTTGCATGCAAATAAAAATAAATAAATATGTCAAGTGTATTTTATCAAATATAAAGTTCTCAAAATCAAAGTATATATATGATGTTAAATTTAAAATTAAACTTAATTAATGGAATAACAAATGTTGTAGATGATTTTTTTAATGCATATTGCATGACCTCCCATTTAAAATGGGATATATATACATATATAATATATATGAGAGAGAGAGAGAAAGAGTGAAAGTGAGAAAAAAATAAGTGAAGATAAAAGTTAAAGGATGGAAAACCAAAAAGAAAAGTGAAAAGAACCTATGATATATAGTAAAGTTGTGAGCGATTGTACTTGTTGGAAAATATTGAAAAAGGTATTATAAATGAAAAGGTACTAAAACACTAAAAGTTTCAGAACTTATATATTATAGATAGATTTTTCTCTTATTGACACGTGTTAATTATGACTTCAATTGACCTACTTCTTTAAATGTTACCACCACTCAAAACATTATAACCTTGAATGAACTTACCCTTCAAACACTGTGGTTTTTGGGTGTAATTTACCTTATATTGATATGTATTGATATATTATATATGATCTAATTTTAGAATCAACATACAAATATATATATATATATAGCTCATTCATTTCATGTTACAAATAACTATAACATATATACACATATTAATAACATATAAATTACGTATTTAACCCTTATGGATCTTATATATGTATAGATAAGTAAATAAATATACATATATGCATTATGGATATTTGTTATATATGTGTTATACTTAACTATGTGATGTATGTTATATATAATCCATACTTTATATGTACTCTATAAATTACATATATATTATATATAATCTAACTACTTTATAAATGTTATATGCATAATCTATATATAACATATTTTATATATTTATATTTATAACCTATAAACTTTATTATATGTTTGTAGTATATCTACATATATATATATTTGATTTACATGCTATATGGTATGTATATTGTGCATATATGTACATATGCTATACATGTAGCAAATAAATATAGACTATGTATTGATATATACATTATATATATTTCATTTACTAAATAAGATCTATACCTTATATATGTTATATGCATATTCAATATATAATATATAATATATAATATGCTATACATATATATTATTTGTTCCTTATAGAAATACTTTTGTCATTTTATAATTTAATTAGTGGCAATAATATTTTAATTCAACAAAAAAAGAATACAAAATAATAACATAATATTTTATCGGGTTCATGACTTTGTAAACGGATTTAGACCCTAAATTAGAACTCAGACACGTTTAAATTTGTATCATTTTTTTTTTTTTTCCTTACACGTTTATTAATCATGACAATTTGTACTTACTCAAATCATTTTATAATTGTGTCATATTGTGTCCAAGTTCACAGACAGTACCTAAATTACCAATGCTACTTGCACGTAATGGCTATAGCTTTACGACCAACTCTAGTTGAAACCTTTTTATTTCGGGTGCATAGGGTTATCTAGACACTTATGATTACTTAAGGTGCATTTGTATACTAGTAAAAGGATTGATAGACACTTATGATTACTTCGGGTGCATTTGTATACTAGTAAAAGGATTAAAATATTCGCGATAGAAATTACTATGTTTGCTTAGACAAGATGTTTATGAAGATTTGTTTGACTTTTTGTTTTCAATTTAAAGACTTTAGTTAATAAGATTTCATAATCTCTTTATGTTGTGGTGGTTTTCTATGGATACTCATGTTAAAGATTGACCCCAATTCTATATCACAATTTCATAAATTTTTAGATTTTATACCAATGCAATGAATATTAGGGTTCCTAAACTTTACATGCTCTTCAATTGATACATGTATGTCCAACACATGACAGTTATATATAACATTAGAAGATAAGATTATAGACCACTTAAAAATGTAGAATTGTGATCCATAGGACACTGAGTTAAAAGAGGTTGACTAGTAATAGGCTAGGTTATAAGTTATAACTATGATCTTTTGTTTGTGCTATTAAAGAATTATTTACTTAGGAATGCAATGTGGAGCGGAAAGCAAAATTGTGTGACTTCAAAAGGGGTAACCTCGAAGAAAAAGAACAAAAATTATTGGTACGTCTAGAATAAGTGGTGCAGCATAACAAAGGAGAGCCCTACCAAGAACTATTTTAGGATGATTGCTCCAAGTCAAAGAGGGTCCCCATGCGCCACCTTCCCAGCACCAAACCCAACAACCGCCAACCCCCTTGCCAAAGTATAACGTCAACAACAACAATAATAATAGGACGATTTACTTAAATTTGCTAAATGTTTAAGACGAAATTTATCTTTTTGCCAAAATAATGAAAATTAAATTGAAACTATACTACTGATCCCCAAAAAAGGGGGAAAAAAAAAGTAATCCTAGGCTAAACGTATGGATAAGTCCAATAAACATATCATAGCTCAAGAAGCTAAGAGCTTTAGTATTGATTCAAACTTTAAGTAATATGCTAACTTAAATAATCTACACCATAAGCATTATATGGGTAATTTTACCAAAAAAAGAAAAAAATAAATGAGTAATATATTTAATTCAATTTTTATTATCAAGACCAAATGGTTTTACCTGTTCTTTTGAAATTTAATAAGATATGCATAAGTGAATGTAAATTTAAAATTGAAGTGTACCTTTATTTATTTATTTTTCCTTGGATATTAAAAATTAGAATATAAATAAAAATAAAAAGATTAACAGTATCACCCTTACAAAACTGCGTTAAAATAAAAGAAAACGATAATCAAAGAGAGAATCGTAATAACTAACTAGATCGATGATGGAGTCAAAACCATGGATGGTGAGAGAGGGGTGTTAAAGGCATATGAGTGAATACTTGATGAGAGATTTGAGTAAGAACATAATGTGATATGAAATTAAATTAATTGTTAGTTCGATTTGCTGAATAAATAAGGTTGAAATGCAATTGTTATTACTGAGAATTATAATAAATGTGTAATAGAATTTTTATATGAATAAGGGTATTTTAAGGAAAAATCAATTTCAATGTTAAATCAATATTTGTAGTTTTAAGTGATGAATAACTGTTTTATGCTTTATCTTCATCAAATAAACCATCAGAGCATCAAAATTTTTAAACTCCAACATGTGTATGGACCTATTTATTAGATAGTCTTACAAGAGTTTAGATACTAAATTCATAATTTGGACACATTTATGAATGAATATAAATAGGTTTGATCCATTTATTAATCATATTAAGTTTTCATTATGAAAATTGTTCTAGTTTTCATAAGCTAAGCTTCTTTATAATCTTAAATGTGGCAATGACTTTGTGATGACACATTAGCATCTCTCCCAACATTAAAAAATGTCTTATATCTATTAAAAATGAAGTCTTAGTGAATTTTGCAAAGTTCATTTGAATGGTTAACATAACTTCTGTTATCTATCAAGCTAAAAATACGACCATCCGCATATGTTATGGGTCATACACGTTGAATAGATACAATAAACCTAAAAGTCAAAGCTAACACATCCAAGTAGACATAAGCACGGTTCGATTCAGAATCGAGAACCAAATCGGAACTGTCATCAGCAATTCTAGAATTGGAACCGGACCGGTTGGACGGTACTAGAACTGGCTAAAGATGGTTTTTTAGTTCATAGGCAGTTCTAGACCTAGAATCGGGTGGAACCGACGGTTCCAACTGATTCCATTAAAAAAATGAAATAAATATGTAAAAAAAAATCTAAAAATTATATTAAATATATAATTATTGATGTTTACACTTTTTCATATGAATAGTAAAATATATTACATATTTACAATATTTAATATTTTATTATCAATAATACAAATAAACATAACTTAAAATTATAACTAATTTAGTTTATATAAACTTCTCCGAAAAGTAAAATTCATTCTTTAATAACGTTGGACTATTTTTTGTATTACAATTCTTTTGTTATTCTCTAAAGTATTTTGCGATCTCATATTACTAATTACAATTGATATTAGTTGTGTTTATATATAAATAAATGCGCATTCTAAAAAAATTAGAAATTTTGGCTGAATAATTTAATACTTTTTGAACAAATAATTAATTATTTTGAGTTTAAAACTTATATTATTAAAATACAAAATTTCTTTTTTTTACTTAAGAAAAAAACGATTCCATGGTTCCAAAACCGAAACCGGAAACCAACGGTTCCATAGAACTGGACTGGAACCGTAGGAGATGGTTCCGGTTCCGATTTCTCATTTTCAAGACTCGAAACCAGCGGTTCCAATTTCGGTTTGCTGCAGTTTCGAAACCATAACCATGCCTACATCCAAGGTTCTCTTTTTGAAGATGTCATGCCTATGGGTCAATAAATTCGTAAAGCTTTGCCCGACGCTAAATCCAAAAGATTCACGATTCCCTCTGTAGTTTTTCTCCTTTCAGCAGTATGCTACCTTCCATGGTGTATAGAATTTAGTTTAGAGATGGATGAGAAAGAGAAGCGTGACATAGAGATCGGAGGATTCGAGAGATTTTTTTCTTGTTTCGTTTCATAAGCATAACAGTAGAATCAACACCACCTTAACGGTTGCATATACTACAATTATCTTTTTAAGACCAGATAATCATGGACCAAATACATAATTTCTAACACACAAGTAACATAAGATAAAGTACTATAATATATGCAAAGATAATTATTGAATGTTGATCAGGAGAACAATTGAGGCAATGTTGATTGAAATATTGTGTTTTTTTTTCCCCTTTTTTTTCAACTAAAATATTAACGGCTCGTTTACTTAATTGAATGAGTAAGGCTGTAATGAAATTCCTATTACAGAGAATGCAATAGAACTGTAATAGGATTTTTCTTTATTTTTTTTTATTTAAATGGTGGTATTTAAAAAAACAAAAAAGGCAGTTCCAACATTGGATTAGTATTCATAGTCGATAAAGAATTACTACTCAATGTTTTATGTAATAAGAATTTATTATGGAATCGCTATTCAATGAACTAAACGTATAATAACTATTTGTAAGGAATAAGATCATAATGAAATTACAATTATATAAAGTGAACGAACAATAGGCGAATGATCACCGCTCAAATCTCGTTCCCGATCTGATTACATTATGTAAGTTCTTAACTATGCAGTGTGAGATTCCTGAATTCGTAGTGCCCGGTAACGGTTGTGGACAGTAAAGATGTTGGAAAGGAAGCAGGGGATCAGATTTTTATTATGGGTGGCCTAGCATACCTGTTGCCAGGTTAAGACCATTAAAGTTTAACCAATTTGAGCTTAAAAGCCAATGATCACATTTAGAAGTATTGAGGAATGTTAAGAGTGTATTAGATATATGCTATCGGCAGAGCAGTGCGTAGGAATTAGGCTTTTCTCTTCAAGTTGTGCATCTATTTGGCTGTTGTAGGAAGTTTATGGCTTCAATACATGCAAGCTTAAGGACAATTTGCAACTAACCATATGTAGATCCTATACCTCGACTTTACGGAGATGCAAATACCAGGACCTCATTCACTGATGAATGACCCCAATTTTCTCGCACTCAGTAGTTACAAATCAAAATTTGTCTGGCAAGCCTCTGTCCATTTGCATCTCCCAAAAAAGAAATCGATATGTAAACGTTGATGCAACAAAAAAAAAAATAAGTGAATGAGGAACATTAGTATGATCAATGAAGCTGCCTGAAAGCACATGTAAAAGCAAACATTGTTCGCCAAAAAAAAAAAAAAAAATCACTTAACCCAATTGTGTCTTGACTAATATTTGGATGGTCTGTTTTTCATTTATATCTGTATCTTTTTCAAAATGATATATGTAAATATGTCTAATTTGCATCTATATTTTATCTATATTTGATCTATTTGATTTTTTTATGAGAACTACCAATTTTATTTTATCTATATCTATTTCTTGATAAATAATTTGTTAAAAAAAAGTTCGAAAAAAATATCTGTATCTGTCAGAAAAAGCCAAACAAACAGACCCTTTCCTGTGAAGTTGCTTACAGTACCACAGTACCTATCTTTTATGGCAATCGTCAAAGCAAATAAAAGGGATAGGGGGTTGGAAGGCTGATGACGATTATTCGCCCTCCAAATGGAAAAGGAAAGGAACATCACCATATACAGGGGAAGAAAATAAAAGGTTCATGATCTTAAAAAATAAATAAATAAATATGTTTGTGCATTTTAAAGCTCCTTTCCTGTGATCGAGGGATAAAGAAGGTATTATACATATTTCTCCTACTCAAAAATGTAAAAACTCCTGTCAAGGCCCTTTCACGGCAACATGAAACTGAAGGCTGCTTTGATGCTACGTATCTCTACAATTTGGAATAGTGTACAGTAGAAGACGGAAAAGAATTTGATTACCTTCGGTACGATAGAATATAAGTTTGTCGGGGCTGTCCATGGGTGATTAAAGAAAGGCTGGAAGAGTCCGAATCTCGCTTATGGTATAAAAAAATAGATATTAGAAGAAGCAAGCCAAGTCCTGATGCCAATTTGAATGTGGAAACACTAGCAAAGCTTCCAATCTAAAAGGATGCGGAGAGTCACAGTGAACATCTGAATCATAAATCATTTCTCAAGCGGCTTTTGTAGGGCACTGCCATGTGTAAGAAAACCAAGGTATCTCATGAACTTTGAAGCACTTGTTAAAACATGAACATCAAAAGTTAGCTATGGTAGACAGCTATTCGCTTCCACTGCTATATCTGGAGCCATCTGAAAGCAATGGGACAGGGATGGTTAATTGAAAAGTAATTCTCTAACGAATGAAATTGATATATTTTAACAATTCATATAACTATCTATGGGTAGCAGTTTTGCAGGAGTCGAGTACCTCCAGATGGTCTTTTCCCTTCCATGGCTTCTTTCTTCTCCTGGCAACTAAAACAAAGGAAAGGTCCATCCCATGGACGCTGTTTGCCAGGATTAGATGTACCCGCATGTATGGAAATGCCCTCTCCTGGCTTTATCTCTATTTGACATACAGCACATGTAAACAACCGGAACATGTTGCACAGTGGGTACTTGGTGTCTAACCTGCATACACATTATATACGTTAAAATATGAACCTGCAACCATTATATGGGAAGTTAGCAGCTGAGTTGCCTAAGGAAAAAAACTCTACACCATGAAGCTGTATATGAAGCAATGACTATAAATTCTTGATCAAAAGTCAATCATGCAAACTTTTTATGGGAAAAAAATTCAGTTAAGCTAAGAGAGACCTGTCTGAAAGCATGGCAGATCCTTCCTCATACAGCTCCTCCACTACATCTGGTTCATTATATTCTTGATCCATCTGTGAAGAAGATTCAGATGACTTCCTGCGAAACATTGACTTAAACACTCCTTTCCCTTGCTTTTTCACAGTTGGTGGAGGGGCTACTGGCTTCTCCTGGGGTAATATGTCAACAACAATGCATGTAGTATCGTCTCTAAGGCCTTTTGCCTGTATGGCTTCCTGTAACAGGAGCGAGATACATGTCATAAGAACTTCCAATTGCCATTGGCACAGGGACACAAATGATACTAGAGCAATATGTTCAGAAAATGAGACCATACTTTAACAATTTGTGCAGCAGCAGCATCTGGTGGCATCCCTCGACAACACTCAAGGGCCATTTCTGCACTCAAAGCATCCCAGACACCATCACTGGATATGATGAGCCTACCCCCACCAGTTGAAAGCTGCAGACAGAAATCAAAGATAATACAAAGAATTAATTTAGCACAAATTCCAACTTGATCTTTTTGAAAAAATATATAATGAAGCTGTTTAAAAAGAGAGAGAATAAAAGTATGTGAAGAAACTTTGATACCTAAAAATGAAGAAACAAAACACAGACATCAAGTGGAGAACAAGTCATGAGGATCTTTTTTGAGGAATGAGCCACGCCAAGTTCTACAAACGACTAACATTCCTTTTTTTTTTTTTAATTCTTTTGTTGTTTAAGTGAGGAACAAGACATGCCAAGTTACACAAACTGTCTTTTTCCTGAAGTCTCCATCTATATATTCCTGTTTAAACATTCTCATGACATGCTGAAAAATCATTTTCTCACCAGCCAACAATTTCCCTGGCCTCCATTTCAGATGCCAACTTGAAGAGGTTCAACATTGAAAGATATTACCATACTTAACTAAAATGTAGTGCAAATGCAGTACAGTTAGTCACATTTCAAGCTACATCACTAGTATTTGTTTGGTTGGATGCCCACCACTAGTGTATATCAATTCCGAAAATCCTGCAGCAAGTATGGATATCTGAAGTTTATCACTGGTATGGGTAAATCTTGAAGACAGGTCTTCAACTATTGATGTTACTTAAATAAGTACATCTTGGCAAAAAGCAATACCTCACAGCGTCGAAGCATATCCAATTTTTAGAAACTGGAGAGATTTTTCCCATTTGTCTTGCAAATTCAAACACAAACCTTTAGCCATCATTCTGTATCCTAAGACTTCCATTCATCAAAATTTAAGCCCATCAGTCCATACAGTTGTCCATGTCCTGGTAGAAGATTCAGCAGCCCCTGCTTCCTCAAGCGGAACTTGGAAGAATCTTTAGGGTCTTCCAATATCAATAGGTTGATTGTTTTGCTCCTGTCTCTTCCAAAAGGAAAAAAGATTTTTGAGAACTCTAAGCTTAATGCTTCCAAATTGTTCTCAGGAAAAACTTGCTGCATCTTGCTTCCTACTTATTCTAATGCAAACCAAGAGCCATCACTTGTAAGATGGTATGATTTAAACTGCATCCATTCTGTTTCATGCCATAATCCCCTGGTCCAAAGAGTCATGTAACAGGAAGAAAATTGTGATTTCACAACCTTCTTCAATTGTTGAAACATCAGGCACCCGCAAGCATCTACTGCTTTTCCATAACAAAATTTATTAAACTTGAAATATGGGTTAGCTTTTGGCAGCTAACATTTAAAGTGTCCTCAAGGCACAGACTCTGTGCGATCAAAGTGCGCTTTCTTAAACTTAAGGAATCAAATGAGCTTTATGGTGCCAAAAATGTTGCCGAAGTTTGTACCAGTATCTCACACTTTTGTTCTACTACAGTATCTTCTTTTACTCTCCTCATACACAATTACTCTCTCTTCTATATTTTTCCTCCTCCAAACACAATCAGCTATGGTCACTAAGATAAGGAAATCCAGGAACACTAAAAACTTGTTAATCATGTCAGTGACTCAGCCCCCAATCAGAACAATTGCTCATCTTCTTTGGTGAATAGATAAATAGACCAGGGAGATAAAAGCAGAGCCACATTTAAAACTCAGAACATAAATGAAAACTGAGAAGGGAATAGTACAAACATGGACAGCATATGACTGACACAGCAAGATTGGGCTACCAACCTTTACTTGCTTTACATAAGGAACAGGAACAATGAACTCGCCCACATCAACATCACCAATAGAACGGGAAAGGCATAAGCCACCAGGCCAGCATCTCAATGGACCAATCTACAAGATGATAGAACTTTGGTAAAGAAAGTTTTTAATTTATAGCAAAATTTCCAAGAAACACAGATAAAAGTTAAAAACGGGAGAAGTGTCTATAATGGCAATAATAGTAGCAACAATACAGAAGCATCAGTTCATTAATTTTCTTAACAGCCATGCAATTTCTCATTTCCCACAGTCAAATTTGTTAGACCTACACATGCATTCAGAGGTTTTCAGCTCAACTTGTTAACTTCGCTGTATGGACAAACCAAATGTTTAGTTAAGATCTTAATCAGCTTACAACATATTTTGTTGAGGAAATATTACCTCAGTACCACCACCAGTATTGAGCCGGCCTACTTCACCCCCACTAGCAGTTACACGATGCCTCCTGATAAAGTAACAAATGTATAAATAAGAAACCCTTTCTATGTTATTCGAAAAATGAGAAATGAAAGAGTTTATTCATGTTTGGAACATACTCTTCTTCATTGCACTCAAGCCGATGATCTGCTGACAAGTAATAGATGTCACCTTCAGCTGATTCAAGTATACAACGTGAATCACCTACAGATGCAACAGTTATGTACCAACCTTCGATAATGACAAAGGTGACTGTTGTACCCGAAGTTTTTGCTGCAAAATAAATCAATACCATTATAAATGGCACATCCAACAAAAGTGGAGTAAACAAAGACAAAGCCTATTCACAGCCACGGCATTAAAGATTATGATGCCAAGTGTCCAATCAAAGAAAGTATAACATAGCAAGAAGTCCAAAGGAAGCGCAGTGTATGCTGGAAACACTCTTTTAAGCAAAATGACACAAGTTCTGATGTATAAATCCATGTCAATATTAAAAAATCATGGCGGCTATTCTATCCCCTTCATGATCCAGTTCTGTTATTATCAAGCTTGTGATTCTGATGATTTTATATATTGCAGCCAATGGAGGCCCCTTTTGCAGGGAAATTCATCATGAGGAAAATTTAAATCCATGCAAGGCTTCTTCTTTCAACATTGTAGGAGGTTCTCATCTTCAATTCAACAAAGCCTAGATGTCTGACATCACACAGCAAGCATAAGCTCATAGAATTAACTCTCTCTCAATCTAGGAGCACATCCATTAACCTCTTTAGTGAAAAAAAGTTATGTCTAACTTTTACTGTCCGTTTATATTGTTGAATGAATAAGACTGCAATAGAATTTCTATTATCGAGAATGATATAGAATTATAATAAGATTTTCATTTGTTAATTTTTTATTTAAATAAAAGTACTTTGGGTAAAAGACAATTTCAACATTAAAATGTCACTTATTGAGTTGAGTAAAGAATGACTAATAATTTTCCTTTTTATAAGGATTTTTTGTGAAATTGCTATTACGATCAACTGAACACGTAATTACTCTTATAAGGAATAAAGTTGTAGAACAATTGTTATTACAGTAAAATGGATGAGCAATTAGTATCATATTGATGAAACTAGATTAAAGTAATGTCAATTAATTTATATTTGCATGTAGCTTAAGCAAATTTTCATCTCAATCTTCTGAATAGAAATACTAAAAAGAAAAAATGAAATAGCACACTTAACCGACTGCTAACATATTAAACGGTGAATTCCAAAATCTGCAAAGCAGGATTCACTTACCATTTCAATAATTTCGAGTATCGGGACCATAGAAATCTATATTCAGTTACTTTTTTAGTGAAACTACTATTCAATGCTTGTACTTCCTTCTGTAACCTTTTGATGCCTTTTGGCTATAAAGAGCTATTTGATGTACTTCCCCTAGCAATACCATAGTTGCAGGCTTACAGCAGCACTCCCACTATTCCAAATTTTTTCAATGTACAGGCCAGCAATTGTATGGACGAATGCGCATTATATGCAAGATTTCTTTATGCACTTCTTTCTAGCTCAGCCATATGCACAACATAAATGCGGTTGTAATTATCTGAACTTAAAATTGATTGCACTACGTAACTAGCAAGCAAATGAATCGAGCAAAGGTTCATCAAGTAGAAAACCACTGATTACATCAGTTTGCTCTTCCACTTGCCACAGGGTTTAGTAAAAAAGTTCAGCCAGCCAACAGAACTATGCCAATAATCCACTTCATACAGCATATTTCACACTAAGGCAGAGCACAAGAATTAACCTTTCTCTTGAAAATCTTTATCTGTCTTGACAAATCCTGCTACAAGTGCCCTTGGAAGTGCAGTAACCCATTCATCACGGTTCAGATCTGAAGGAACGGCTGCTAAAACATTATTCAGGAGATTGTCCTTGGTATATATGGCAGCTGCAGATCCATTATGTCCATCAAATAACTGCAGGAGTACCATATAAGAAAAAAATCATTATCCTAGATTTAAAAATTTTCTTGTTATACCTGTATATTATGAGAGCAGATATGCTGACATATTTTATTTCCCACAAACAAACGCACCACTATAGAATATGCACTATGTTCCAACAACCTAAAAATAAGACTAGAAATGAATCCGTTTATCACCAAAATGTGAACATTTTAAAATGAAAAATTACAACAATCTTATTTACTTAAGCTGGTACTTAAATTGGCAAAGAAAGTGCTACTGATGTACACATAAAACTGTTAACCTCCTTTAGAACCTTTATAAATCCACGTGTTACCATTCTGTAAAGAAGCACACCACATTATGGGACAAAACTCTGGAATTAGTTGGTCTGCAGCATGGTGTGAGCAATTACAGAGATATGCATGTTGGCAATTTCAGACCAAGTACAAGTAATAAGAATGGACTTCAACATACTAATAGGCAGAAAAGCTTAAATTTGACGATCAAAATCAAGCATCTCTTTGATGCAACCACTACTAAGATCACAAAATTCAGAAGACATAAATCAACCAAAAAAAAAAAAAAAACAAAACAAAATTACATGACACATATAAACAATTTTCACCATCACCAAATCGAAATTATACCAACAAACACATACACCGAAGACCGAAAACGTGGTAACTCCATCTCCAACTACCCTCTGGCACTCCGTCTTGAGCAAAGTAAAGTCCTCGCCTTTCTTGCTTTGACTGGCTTGTCCATGCGAAATCTCCGGTCTGTCGAGTTTCTCATTGGCTAATTCTCGCTTAAGCAAAACTGAAAGAGGCACAGTTTGATGTTCGCCTCTAGTGGACATAGTTTCCTTTTCGTCTCTAAAAACCAGAATCTCGAAATCAAAACTCGAAAAAACGGTCTCTAATCATCCATTTCGTCAATTCAACTCCAAAAATCCATCAACCAGACACCTTGCGCCCAATGCTGTCCCGTAAAATCAACCAATGCGATCTATCTACAATTAAATTGGATTGAATTCAACGATCGTAAGTCCACATTCTTCCAAAACATCGAAATTAAACACAGAATAAACGTGCTAAGAGATTTCTTGAGATCTATTACGAAACAGAAAGTAAACGTTGAGAAATGCGATTAAACATAGAAAGAAAGAGAGAGAGAGAGATTAAAAATATCGAAAGCGAATCAATGAAGAGAGAAAATACGTCGTGATGTGAAGTGAAATGCTGTGTTTTTGTTATACATATGTGAAATATGAATTTTAAGAGAATCTATACACATGAAGCTTGATGTTCATTGTGATGGAGGAAAATGAGGGAAAAAATGCATGGGAGAGGAGGATTGAAAAGCTAATATGTTTTACCTGTCGACTGTCGTTGAATTTCGCCGGTCCACAGAGAGAGAGAGAGGAAGAGAGAGATTTTACGCGGGAATGGAAAGAGAGAATAAGGAAGGTAAGGAAGGGTTGGTCGTCGCGGTGATCGAGAAACGCGGATCCCGGCGTCCTGCCAATATTCCACTGTGCAAAGAGAAAGGCAGAGAGAGAGAGAGAGAGAGAGAGAGAGAATGGAGCTGTGTTGTAATGTGCTGTTTTTTTCCCTTTCCTTTTCGGTTTTTTGTTGTTTGTTCCCCTCCGTGTTGCTGTGCACTTTATGCAATTCTGGATTCCATATTATCGGAATTATATTTGTAAAATATACATATATATATATATAAATATATAGAAAAAAAAAACAGAGAGAGAAAAAGGAATAAAATATTATTATTTTTAAAAACCACTGGAATCAAATAATATCAGATTTAGACAACTTGATATCGTCTCTTCCTAAGTGCCCGATCCCGACTCTTAAAGAGAGGAGGATTTGACTCTTAGAGAAACGAGGTTAGTGTTGCATTAGCCTCGTCTCTTGAAGAGAAAAGGTTAAAATGAATACAAATTTGTCTCTTGTAGAGACAAGATTAATGCAACTCCCTCCTCCCACCCCCCCACAACAACAATCCTCTTTATTTTTGGAAAAATCAGTCATTTTTACATCTTTAATAAGACCTGTCAAAATCATATGTAAATAACTATATAAATCATTCAATAACCATCATCAACCTTGGCTAAACAACTTCAAGACTACATAACCCAGTCCATCCAGACAAC